>CM076572.1:1053471317-1053770919 GCA_034641835.2 Pinus albicaulis | reverse complement strand
TGTAGAAATTCGCTGAATAATGAAGATTTATTCACCGAGATTAACCTGATCATACACAAATTTGATTTGCTGCATAACACATAATCTCTTCTACAAATTAATCATTACATGCGGAAAATAAAACAAGCGGTAGAACATCAATTCACACACATAGAACGCAACATGTATGGGGAAAGCTTATAGCTAAAAACCCCCAGCTATATGTATCATATAAATGGATGAGAACATGTAACTTTACACAATACAATACTCCTCACAAGTACTCAGTACTGTCTCCAAAAGCTACACACAAAACTAGCTCAGTTTGAACCGATCACGGGTTCAAAACTCCTCCTCTAGTCTGCCTGCCTCTACTGTGCAATCCAAAGAGTGAATGTAGCTGAACCAAGTTTGAATTCACCTTGATTGAATAGTGCAATCATCATTGGCATACTCATCCCAATGATTGTGCAAATCTCATGCACAACTAATGTACAACTGATGTCGATCTCACCCTTCCATCTAACTCTTCCACTGGTCTTCCACTGAACTGTCCATGCACTGAGTTAGCTGATGAGTTATTTAGTTGAATAACGAGTTAATAATTAGTGAATTAAATAATATTTAATTCACCCAACTCATCTCTAGTGTAATCGCCAGTTAAACTGATCACAACTAGTTCAACTAGTCTCAACTCCATCAACTCCTCAATCAACTCCACCGAACTCCGCTACTTGAGCTCTAACTGAAGTCAACCATGCATTAGCTCACCAAAACCATGGGAATAGCGTAAATCCTCATGTCAGCTGCATGCCCCACCTTCGGGGGTCAAACTGAAGTGCTCCAAGAGAGTAAACTGAAGTTTAGAGTCCAAATATTATTAAGGGTAAATAATATTCGACTGTTCTATTTTTAGACAGGCAGTCTAAAAATAGACTTCGACCTATATGTCTAAAAATAGACATAGTCTAAAAATAGACTTTGCACCAAAAATAGCCTGCGGGCCCACCTAGTGAAGGCGACTTCATTTCACTAGGCTCCATCATCTTGCTGCATCTTCAACACTCCCTCTCAGCAAGATATGGATTATCTGCAACCCCTATCCTGCCTCTGTGGAACTCGAATTTGCTCCTGGTGAGCGCCTTCGTCAGAATGTCAGCATCTTGATCCTCCGTGGGAATGTATGAAAGTAACATGATCCTTCGCTGAACACAGTCTCTGATATGATGGTACCTGATGTCGATGTGTTTGGATCTATCATGAAACACTGGATTAGCCGAGAGCTTAATGCAGCTCTGGTTGTCACAATAAATCATAGTAGGCTCCAAATGCGACCCGAACAATTCGACGAGGATCTTCCTCATCCATATAGCCTCGCATGCAGCCAAACTTGCTGCCATATACTCGGCCTCTGCTAAACTGAGTGCCACGGATCTCTGCTTCCTGCTGTACCAGGAAACTGCTGTCGATCCAATGCTGAAGATACCTCCAGATGTGCTCTTTTGGTCCGTTGGGCTCCCTGCCCAATCTGCATCCGTGAAGCCAGAAAGCTTCACACCATCCTCCTGTCTGTACCACAGTCCATATCCCGATGTGCTACTGAGATAACGCAATACATGCTTGCCAGCCTTCCAGAAGAGCTTGGTCGACTTAACCATAGCTTGCGAAAGCTGGTTAACAACATAACATATATCGGGTCGTGTATTGACCAGATACATAAGCGACCCCACCAACTGTTGATAGACAGTGGCATCCACTACCTCCGCTAAAGTAACATCATCCTTCCTCCAACCACCAGGAAGAGGAGTATCAACAGGCTTGCAGCCATGCATGTTGAACCTCTCCAGAATCTCCCGAGCATACTTGCTCTGAGAAACAAACAATCCACCACTGCGCTGCCAAATCTCCAATCCCAGGAAATAATGAAGGAGGCCCAAGTCCTTCATCTCAAACTCTCGTGCAAGATCCTCCTTGCATGAAAGTATCAACTGCTCATCGCCCGTCAAAATCGGATCATCTACATACAGTACGATGATCAACAGCTTCCCCTCCACCACAATCTGGTACAGGTTAGGATCCGCCTCACTCTTGGAGAATCCAAGCCCGGTGAAGTAGCTGTCTATGCGAGTGTACCAAGCACGAGGTGCTTGCTTCAGCCCGTACGGTGCTCTCTTGAGTCGGCACACATGCGACTCACTGCTGAAGATCTCAAAACCTTCAGGCTACTCTATGTACACCTCCTCCTCAATAACTCCATTGAGGAACACGGTCTTCCGCTCCATACGATGGATGCGCCCTCTGTGCGAGAGAGCAAGGATCGTCCGTATGGAAGAGTACCTTGCGACAGGTGCAAAAGTCTCCTCATAATCGATCCCCTCGATCTGTGAGAAGCCACAGGTGACAAATCTCGCCTTGTACTTCTCCACACTCCCGTCAGCTGCCTGCTTCACTTTGTAGATCCATCGCGAACCCACCACTGATTTCCCCTCCGGTCTTGGGACAATCTCCCATGCACTGTTTCTGACAATCGAATCATATTCTTCGATCATGGCATCTACCCATGTGGGTTCCTCCACAGCTTCCTCGAAAGAGGATGGCTCCGTCACGACACATTTGCTCACAAGAGCCATGTATCCAGTGTACCGGTCCGGTGACTGCCTCTGTCTGTGCTGTGTTGTAGGTGGTCCTACAACCTTCTCTGCATCTTGAGCCAGTCGCTCAGCTTCTGTAGTGCGCTTGCGCCCTCTGATGGTTGGCGCTGCATGAGTGGTTTCTTCCACTCCACGAACTTTCTCTTGTGGCTGATCCACATCCAGAAGCTCATCCTTAGGAGCTAAGAGCTCCTCATCTGCATGCAAGTGTGGCTCCCTCTCAAGCGAACACTTCATGGCTTTCTCCTCCTGAAACTTGATATCCCGTCGCACGACAGTCTTGTGACTGTCTGTCAAATACACCCGATAGTTGTGGGGCGTATCAGTGTACCCCACAAATATTCCAACCTCTGCGGTCGGATCCAGCTTCTTTCTGGCGTCCTTCGTCACATGCATGTAGACAGGTGAGCCAAAGATCCTCAAATGAGAAATGTCAGGCCTCTTGCCAGAAAACGCCTCCTCTGGTGTACTCATGCCAAGAATCTTGTGAGGACAACGGTTCTGCACATACACTGCAGTATTGCATGCCTCGACCCACAAGTGAAGGGGTAGGCCCTGATCATGCAACATCGCCCGTGCAACACCCACGATCGTTCTGTGCTTCCGCTCAGCAACCTCGTTCTGCTGTGGGTTATGGGGTGCGATGAGCTCTCTCCGAATCCCTTCTGCACTACAAAAGTCCTTGAATTCAGTCGAGATGAATTCACCACCATTGTCGCTCCTGAGAGCCTTCACATGGTTCCCCGATTCCTTCTCAACCAGCGCCTTGAACTCACAGAACTTGGAGTAAGTCTCGCTCTTCTTCTGCATGAAGAAGATCCAGCACTTCCGAGAGAAATCATCAACAAAGATCACGTAGTACTTGTGCTTTGCTGTTGAAGCCACTGAGAAAGGACCACACACGTCTGTGTGAACTCTCTCAAAGATCGTCGTGGCGCGACTCTCCTTCCCGTGAAAGGTGGCTTTCACATATTTTCCTAAGGTACACCCCTTGCACTGATCTGACTGCGCAAGAGTGCCCTTAGGAAGCCCAGTAGAAATCTGTTGCAGTATCTTCAAAGCTCCATGGTGAAGGTGGCCCAATCTCCGGTGCCACAGTTCGCCTTCATCCCGGCTCACCACTCCTTCCGCCTTGCATGCCATTGCTGTGCAGCCATCTACTTGCAACTGATAGAGGTTCTTGACTCGAACCCCTATCTTCCGGGTTTCTCTAGTAGCCTTACTGCGCAGGAAAGCCTTTCCTTCACTGAAGACCACATCATACCCCTTGTCTTCCAACATCGCCACAGAGACCAGGTTCTTCATCAATCCTGGAACATGCAAAACTTCCTTCAATATGAAAGGTTTACCAGACTCCCTCTCAAAGGAAATGGTACTGATACCCGTCGCACTGTATCTACCATCATCGCCCATCTCGATGTGCACTCCAAGATCCTTTTCCTCCAGATCTGAAAACAGATCTCGATCTCCGGTCATGTGAAATGACGCACCACTTTCCAAGAACCATACTGATCCCACCACACTTGAAACCAAGCATGCGATCAGTGAAAAATCCAGTTCGAATTGAGAAGCCAATGCCTCTCCCGCTGCAGATCCAGCAGCCTTCTTATTTTTCTTCTTCTGCGGACAATTCGTGGCATAGTTTCCGTGCTGGTGACAGTGAAAACACTTCACCTTGGACATGTCTTGCTTCTTGCCCTTCGCACCAGACTGAGAAGCCTTCTTGCTCTTCCCCTTCTTTGCTTTGGCAGCCAAAGCGCAATTTTCTTCATCAGTTACCTTTGATGAAGATCCATCCCTGGTAGTCCTCCTGATCTCCTCTTGCATGAGATCCGACCACAGTCGCTCCCATCCCTGCAAATTCTCCCGACCATTGACACTGTCCTGATATGCATGCCAACTTTTCGGAAGACCGAGGAGAGCCAGGTCCACCAGGTCCTCATCATCAACAGTCACCCCCACACTTCCCAGCTCATCTCTGCATTGAGTGAACTTCGTGAGGTATTTTGCGATGCCGTCGCCTTTCTCCATCTTGATGTTTCTGAGTTTATCTTTGAGCGCCAACTTCCTTTGGTCGCTCTTACTCTGGAACAGATCTGTTAACGCTTTCCACATTAAATATGGAGAAGCTTTTCCATGCAGGCTGGATACAATGTGATCCTTTACGCCCTCCAATAGGATCCTTCGACATTTTGCTTGTTTCTTTTGCCATGCTTCGACAACAGCAGCATCAGTAGTAGTAGGCTTTGGAACTTCTTTCTCCACGAATTCCAACAGCCCATTATCATCTAATACAGCCTCCATGTGGTCTTTTCATGCAACATAATTCGAACTGCCTTCCAAGGCATATTCTAGTCGCAATCCGTTGAAAGACATTTTCGCCGCGGCACCAAGAACACAAATCTGCAAATTCGAATTCCAAGAGCTGATAACTCAACCGCTTCCGATCTACACTTGAGAAAAAATTATTTCCAAATCAGAGATTGACCACATGGGCATTTACCAGACCTTTCACTTTCCGAAGAAAGATGAATCCGGAGGCTACCTGGCCCGAGAGCAGACTCTATCCGAGGAAATAATTGCAATCACCGTAATAGATCTTTGACGATTAATTTAGCTCCGATAGCATGTATAAATTTGATGAATAATGAAGATTTATTCACCGATATTAACCTGATCATACACAAATTTTAGTTTTTGCATAACACATAATCTCTTCTACAAATTAATCATCACATGCGGAAAATAAAACAAGCGGTAGAACATCAATTCACACACATAGAACGCAGCATGTATGGGAAAAGCTTATAGCTGAAAACCCCCAGCTATATGTATCATATAAATGGATGAGAACATGTAACTTTGCACAATACAATACTCCTCACAAGTACTCAGTACTGTCTCCAAAAGCTACACACAAAACTAGCTCAGTTTTGAACAAGTCACGGGTTCAAAACTCCACCACTAGCTGCCTGCCTCTACTGCGCAATCCAAAGTGTGAATGTAGCTGAACCAAGTTCGAATTCACCTTGATTGAACAGCGCAATCATCACTGGCACTCTCATCCCACTGATTGTGCAAATCTCATGCACAACTAATGTACAACTGCTGTCGATCTCACCCTTCCATCTACCTCTTCCACTGGTCTTCCACTGAAATGTCCATGCACTGAGTTAACTGATGAGTTATTTAGTTGAATAACGAGTTAATAATTAGTGAATTAAATAGTATTTAATTCACCCAACTCATCTCTAGTGTAATCGCCAGTTAAACTGATCACAACTAGTTCAAATAGTCTCAACTCCATCAACTCCTCAATCAACTCCACCGAACTCTGCCACTTGAGCTCTAACTAAAGTCAACCATGCATTAGCTCACCAAACCCATGGGAATAGCATAAATCCTCATTTCATCTGCATGCCCCACCTCCGGGGGTCAAACTGAAGTGCTCCAAGAGAGTAAACTGAAGTTTAGAGTCCAAATATTATTAAGGGTAAATAATATTCGACTGTTCTATTTTTAGACAGGCAGTCTAAAAATAGACTTCGACCTATATGTCTGAAAATAAACATAGTCTAAAAATAGACTTTGCGCCAAAAATAGCCTGCAGGCCCACCTAGTGAAGGCGACTTCATTTCACTAGGCTCCATCATCTTGCTGCATCTTCAACATCTACATCCAAAAGCTAAAGCTACTTACTCAGGTCAATTTTTACTTCCAAGCAACTTTTGCCACAATCCATTCATAGGTCTTCAACATTTTTCCTATATGGTTGGAATTAAAATGAAATTTACGAAGAGAATTATCAATGATGGTCATTGAATTAAGCCCTAGAATGTAATGGTGTGTTTGGAGCCTAGACAAGATAAGGATAAAAGTGAGCAATTATGTGGAGCAACTAACAGGACTAGAACCAAGGCTTCGCACAAATTGAATCAATCGGCCATGAGCCGAGGACACAGAACAAAAGATTCAATTTTTGCCTTCTATATAATTGAATTTCACCATGAAAAAATTGCAAGTATGAGAATGAGTGTATACATCCTCCAACAATTAAGTTTGCCAAGTTTAAGTTCAAGTCATATAAAGGTCCAAGCATTGGACCAAATGCGATGAAAGCATTAGAAATCATCCCATAAACGATAAATTTGAACATCATAATCACTTCATCATGAAAGTAAAGAAGACAAATGTATACATCCTCCTATAATAGGGGTTTCCAAGTTTAGGTTCAACCATATAGAGCCCCAAAACATTGAGGTCAAGTGCCATTAAACTTAGAAAACATCCCATAATCAATGGAGCTGAAATTCATAATCACTTCAACATAAAGTGAGATTATAAGAGTTGGTGTTGCTTTTCTCCACAATAAAGTGGTCACTATAAAATGTAAGGAATCGAGACCCTAGACTATGAAGTGACCACATCTTGAAAGGATTTGGGGGTAGTGAGATTCCTTTTCCTTAAGAAACATGAAAATGAATCATGAGAAACCAAAATAGAAAATAATATTTATAATGAAAAGTGCCAAGCTTGATGTGATCTTAGAGTAGCTCAAGCTAAAACCTTAACTTGTAACATTACATTAATAGGACATGGAAATTCATGTCTTAGGTGAGTTAAAAGAGAAAAATCGACTTCAAATGATGCCCAAAAATATAAAATACATTCATACGAAGGGAAGTTGTAAACCCTAATTGAAGAGGAAACCCAACAATAAAGAAAAACTCCAAGGTCAAATTGAAACACTATTAAATCTTAATGCAACTTAGAATAAATCCTATGTTGTCTTAAAGTTGGAGTAAAAGAGGTCATGACTTAGGCAGGTGAAAAATATTAAGGGTTGGAACTAGGTAAAAAACTTCAAAGGATACCTTGAAAAAAAACAAATAAAATCCAACAATAATAAAAGAAAAATAAACATTCAATCTAAGAGAGATAGTGCACTCTCTAAAGCATCATCTATACCACTAATGGAAAATAACATAATAACTTGTTGTGAATACTATGATAAATGTGTTATGTCCACATTAAAATTTCCTTGATAACCAGCTTACCTAACTACAAATGGTTAGATCATCAAATTTGCACACATGTAGGAAAAGATTGGCTAGTTGGTGCTCTAGATTTGGAAAAAATAAATAACTAAAAATGATAAGATTACAAATGTGATGATGTGAAGGGCTCCTTCTATTTATGTGTGTGACACTATGTCGTAGTGGTTAGGATGGGGTGTTTCCGCACCAAATGGCCTGATTTTAAGCCTTGGCGAGTGTAGAAATCTTGTGTGTGTGCATGCGTGCGTGTGTATGTGTGTGTATGTGTGTGTGTGTGTGTGTCGGAAGAGGTTTGACTTCTTGGAATTGTTTTCACACAAGATAAATAAATTGGCCTAAATTATATTTAACAATCCAAATTCATTTTAAGTGGAGGTGTGAATAGGATACTTTAGCCTTTTTTTATAATTTATGTTAAGCCTTCCTTATACGCACCTTGCTTACTTGTCTTATGTTTGTTTCCTTGCTCACTTTCCCTAGCTCTCTCTTTGCCTCTTAAGTTTATTGTTTGCATTGATTTTTTTTTTTTCTTATTAACATTATGACCTCTCTCTATTGTGCTACCCCTAAACATGATTTCCGCCTAGTGAATGATATTGATTTTCCCACTCTAACTAGGATGGATATGTGTTTAATAAACACCATGCACCACATCAAATATGTTACACTTGAACAAGGATCAGCCGTTACATTTCGCCTGTTGACTTATTCTAAAATGATGTGATCTGCCTTTGAACCAATGTCTTGAGATCGATAATATTGATGGTGATTTGTTATCATGTATAATCTATAACTCCCAATACACGACATTAGACCCAACAACTTATCAATCCCAACAAGATCACTTATCCTTGTCATAATCCCCACTTAACCCAGAATCTCATTACGATTAAATTACATATAGTGTGAAGTTTTGAAATTCTCTTATTATAAAGTATTTTAAGCTATATAACATAGTTGTAGCTTTAATTTCACTTCCATAAAGCAAGACAATTCTCATAGTAGTATCATTGCTTCGATCCTCCATGTCTCAACTCACATTCCCATTATTTACCTTTGAACTTTTCTCCCATTTTGAAATATGCCTTTCCATTTTTACTCTTAAATATATTGGTTGAGATGGTTATTCGATTGACAACTAGCTAGTCCACCCTATAGTATACTCACTTGGATACATTTGGGATGGCGACCATCATGAAATTGTTATTATTCAAATCATCTACTCTAATATGTGGTGGAACAACAAATTCATCACATCCTTAAACCTTTTATGAGTTGTCTGCTTGGAAATCAATAACCAACTAGGAGAATCAATTGAACAATTGATAGAATATTCAACTAGTTGGTCGGGTTAACCATGGAAATGGACTAGTGTGCAGTGAAGGAAAAAATTCAAGGAGTTTGTTACATTGCTTTTTTTACTGCCCAAGTGAGGTGGGTTGTGTCCCCCTTACTTCAAGGAGTTAGTTACACTATGGTGCTATATATTTTATGACCTTATGAGTCAATCTATAATCATGGTTCATGGAAACATTTTAACTTATTGTGTTTTCTATTGTGCCAGTGAGTTATGCTCTCTTGTGCTTAACCTTCTGGTAGTTTTGTTAAACACCACATCTCCTTGGAATATTTATCTTCTTGATCTATCAAATATTTTGATTCTCTATCATGGTATTAGAGCTATTTTTTGGGACCTAACTTTATTTCTTCTATAAATATTTGGGGACTATATGTGTGCATACTCCCAATGGCTCAGTATTTTTGGTGAATTAACTAAGGGTCATAAACTTAGAAACATAATTGAGGTTTAGATCCATGGTCAAGACAATGAGTGCCAATCAAGAACACGTATTTCTAAATGGCCACAATTATGGTGCGCGCACACAAGATATGAAGACTTTATTGAAGAGTAAGGAAATTAGGTAGTTTACATAGATTACGGTTCTGAATACTAGAAAAGATGATTAATATAATTTTATCATCAATGGAAAGAAATGATAGGGTTTTAGGAGATATAACAAACGACATTTTTTCGGTATATTTATTTTCATAAGAGTGAGATTTGTTGGCAAATGAATTATAGAAGAAGTGAAGACTTTGTTTAACAAGACTAATCAAAGATACGTTATGCAAATGAAGAAACAATTTTATCTCTCTTGGTCTCTATTTTAATGACCGAACATTACTAGCTCTTGTAAAGGAGATTTAGTGAGATTGGATGAATTAGAGAGTAGGTTTTTCAAAGAAAATGGTCTTCTCTAATGAACCAATTCTAATGAATTTGAAGATACGCTGGAATGTATTACGTTTCATGCTAGTCAAACTTTAAAAAAAAAAAACAAAAACAAACATGGTAAGGATTATTCCTTTAGATCATTTTGTGGTTTTCTAATTATCACATAGAGAAAACTAATTAACGAGGGGAAACTTAAAGTTAAGCAATGGGCCCATTTATTGAAGAGAAGAAAAGGTCAATAGAGATATAGGGAAATAGGTTGAATTGTGGAAAATCAAAGGAAATATTGGGATTGCATCAACCAAATTATCAATAAGAAGCATGATGTTCAAACTTCAACCAAGAAAGGAAAAGAAGAAGAAAACCTATCATTATTGCAATAAATTGGAGACATATGGAGGAGAAGAATTTCTAATAAATACTAAAAGACTTGAACCAAAAATGGAATCATTATATAATTTTGTCATCTATCTTAGTACTTTCTAGGTGGAAAAAAATGAAGAATTAGCTTGCAAGGCCCATTTTAGTGGTAGATGCTAGTTTGGAGATTTAGAGGAGTTCAAAGCCTTCTAGAGCTAGTTTGAGGCCTCAAACGACACATTTAAGTCAAGAAATTATAAGCATAGCTCTTATCCTATTTTTATTTTAAATATTTAGAGTTCCAACAATTTGAAAACCACCTCGATTGAAACTCATATGTAGAAGTTAACACCACAAATTAACCTACCTCGTTGTCCTGTGGTATCGAGTGGATGCCATGTCAGCGCAAGTATCTCACACATATGGGGCTAAATTGTGGACTTTCAAGAATATTTTTAGTGTCCAAAACCCTAACATTAATCGAGAGTTGATGCATTCAAAGCCCTAACCCTAACCCTAGATGGGTATCGATCTATGTTAAATACTTGGATGAGAGGGGATTCTAGTCATTTTAGTATTGTGTTTTGTTCCATAGTTGAGAAGATTTCTAAGAGTGGGATAGTATGTCATAACAAAGAGGAAGAAGAGGAATATTATACCAACATCATTCAAATCACAATGTCATAGGAAACTCCATGGTGAGATCCCCTTTCTTTGTACTTATGTTCCATAGATGAAGAAAAGAGAAACTTATAGGCCTCACCTTCTACCTAGATTTCCTCTCATATATAGTTTCCCGAGTCACATCTTGTGTTAATTTTGGTAAATGGTGTGTTAGTTTGATTATTCTTACATTTTCAAATTTCAAATATTATTATAACATTAATCTACTAATAATAAATCTAAGATTTAAAGAAATAAATTTTCATAATAAAAGATTATAGATATTGCAAGATTTATTGTGACAAATTATTATAGTAGAATATCCATGGAAATTGCAAATCATATTGGTATTAGATCCAAGTTTCTTAGGGGGTTTTTTGGAAAGTTTCATGATCTAGTAATTATTTTAAGAAGGAATTTTCCCTCCTCATGGAAACTCAAGCAAACGAAGTTCAAACCTTTCGAGAGGTTGGTGGCTCTAAATTATAAGTTGGATTAGATGAGGAAATCAAGAGATGGTGAAAACCTAGAAAAATTGTTGAAAAAAAAAATAATAAGAAAGCGGGATTCTAGTGCCATCACTCCTTCATATCCTTTGTTTAGAATTGAAAGAATGGATAAACAGACCATATCAGGTGAGACCAGTGCTCAAGTTGAGCATTGGTTGTGTAGTTGAGTATGTTTTAAGTATCCATAGCTATAAAATTTGAGAGTAGACTATTTCTTTTTCCTTACTAAAATTAGAGGACCATGCACTAACTTGGTGGGAAATTCATGGCAAAGACACTTCAACTAGTAGGTGATCCACTAGTAACTAAGTGGAGGGTGTTTGAAATCCTCATCGATTCCTAGTTCAACCTTGTTGGGAATGTAAGGACTGTTTTATTATTTGGTATCACTTAAAGAAAATGCAAGGGTGGAGGTGTCTGATGCACACCACTAAGTTCAATAAGAGCGGTTATTATGTTGGATATATCTCCCAAGAACTAGAAAGTACCCCTCAAGTATGTGGGGTCTACACGATACATCTAAAAAAACAAGTGATTATTTTCAAACCTAGGTAAATTAATAAGACCTGTGTTCCAAGCACGATGCTTTGAGAACATTGGTGGTAATAAAGAAGGACAGCAAGCGAGTTCTAAGTGAAAATGCCACCAATATGATTCCAAAGAGGGAAGAATAAGTGGAAAGGAAAAGACAATAAAATTACACTTGTTGCACATTAATGTAAGGATCAAAACAACCAATTATTGTACTATCCATTAACACACCAAAGAAAAGTGTTGGAAGATACGACCAAGATGGAAACCAAAAAACCATAATAAGGATTCCAAGAAGAATAACCTAGTAGGAATGGACTATGTAAACAAGTTAGAGAGTAGCTAAAATGTGGATGAGAAGATAGCACTTAGGTGTAGGAGGTGTATCTAATTATCGTTCATCATGGGAAGAGAAGGAGATGAAAAACCTATATTCCATATTAGGATCCATATCAAAAATACTAAGATGGATTCTCTATTCTATTTTGGTTCATAGGCCAACCTCGTAGTAGAAGATTTGGTTAGAAAGCTTGGTTTGGAGATTCATGATCATTGACATGTTTCCATTGGGATGAGTAAATAAAGATGTAGAAATCAAGGTCACTAAATAATGCAAGATCAGTTTTCTGTCATTGCAAATTTTATTGATGAAGTATATGCAAATGTAGTACCCTTGGATGTGTATGGTGTGGTGTTTGGAATCCCTACATGTATATGAAGGATGTGATATTCATCGGGACAAAAAACAATATCTCATGATCAAGGAGATAAGGAGTATTTCATCATAAATGCACAAAAAAGGAAAATACAAAATCTCTATTGTAAGAGCTAACCAAGCCAAAAAATTGATCAAATGAATTATAAATTTTGTATTTATATTCTTAGAGAATTAGATAGGGATTAGTCAATAAGAGTAAATACATCCTAGAGGGATGTGCCAAAGTAAAAGCACTAGTTGGAGGAGTTTTTGCAAGTGTACAAAGAGTGGCTAGGAGCTTCAAGGGATACCACCTAAGAGGTAATTGGAACATGTGATGCAAATGTTGCGTAACTTTCCATTAATGAATGTTGGGCTATATAGATATTCTATCACGGAATAGCGACCCAGTCACCTCACCTTATTGAGTCGGTCCATCATCATAGTACCCAAGAAGGTTGGGACTTGGTGAATGTGTATTGACTAGAGAGCTCTAAACAAGGTCACACTCAAGAATAAATACCCTTTGCCTAAGATTGAAGATTTGTTATATTAGTTGTAACATGCAATTACTTTACCAATTTGGATCCTAAATAGAGATATTTCTAAGTACACACTAAAAGAAGACACATGGAAGAATCGTTTTAAGGCAAGGCGAGGTCTATATGAATACATGGTAATTCCCTTTTTGTTTATGCAATTGATGAATGACGTATTGTGCCCCTATTTATATGCATTTGTAATAATGTATTTGGATGACATGTTGGTTTATAGATCTACTTTGGAAGAGCACATCTCACACACCTCATGTAGGATTTAGAGACTTTAAAAATACCATTAACTACTAGATAACCTTAAGAAATGCAAGTTTATCTTAGCAATCTGGTTTATTTAGGCACATGATTGGTAGAGGGAAACTCAAGATGATCCCATGAAAATGGAGGCCATGCCTCAAATAGTAACCAATTTATACTAATATCAGAAAGTTAAGATATTTAATTAGCATCGTTATATTTGTTTGTAGAATCCTTTCCGGTCGTAGCTATGTGTTGTGACTAATACAACCACCCTCCAAAAATTTTCCCATGCTCATAATTTGGAGCCTCCCTTCTATCCATATGAGCTCATCCTTCGTTTCATCAAGTATTCATGCTTTCTAAAAAGACTTATGATTTCATGCGAGCTTGTGATGCCTTATTTTGATTGTAGTTGATCCTTTTCATTCACAATTCATCTTCTTCCTTGACTTTGCGGTTGTGCGGGTCTTCCCCTTCATGAACTACGTAATCTTGGAAAGCATACTGAGGACTTGAGGCCCGAATTGTAGAATTTTTGGGAGGTAGAATAGCCTTGAGCTCAAAAACTCCGCAATCTTAAGGAAGGGCGGGTCTTCCTTGATCTTAGAAATTGCATAGAAGCTTCCTTACCCTCATAAGCTGACACGAATCCACTAAGCCAAGGAGGTTTCCCAATTCCTTGTGATTGGGAATTGCGCAATATTTTCACAGTAGTGCTTAATTTGGTTTTCTCGAAAAAAAAAAAATAAAAGTATAAAAAAGAAGAAAAGAAACTCCTTGAAAATAGGAATTTGAATAATCGGTTTCCCAAGCGACACAAGTTTTTATTTTTATTGTTCCACAAGTTTAAGCACTGCATTTTAGGCATGTGTGCCATAAGCCTAACTTGACCTGGATCTATATAATAAACACTCCTAGGGAATAATTTTTAAAATTTGATCTTGGAGCTCTAGCATTCTTGAGGAGATCAAGGAGATTTTGGTGGGTTGCGGTCTTTGTTTTCTTTTGTTGTCTTTTATCACTTTTTCTTTTTGTCATTTTTTCTTCTGTGATTTTTGTTTCTCTTATTTATTTTCATGGTTCTTTGGTGTTTTACCTTTATTATCTTGTAGAAGTGTTGGTTAGAGTTATAATGGATTTCCTTTTACAAAGTGTCGCATTAGCTTTCTTGTTTTCCCACTAGTGATCATCGTTTGGTGACTTCTTAAGCATGTTTGTTTTCCTTTTGCATGTTGATACTTTGCACTTCATTTCTTGTTTTATCTTTACATGAGTGTACATACACTCTTACTTTCACTTTCCTCAAGATGCGCTGCTTTTCGACCTCTTCCCGAGCATATTTGTCCCCTTAACACAGCCAATAGTTGCTGCATGTTGAATTGGGCTTTGTGCAAGCCCAAGGCTCAAGCTTCATGCTTAACCCTGCGATACTATACAATGCACAATACCTAGATGACCCAACTTCACATTGCGCGATTCCGGTCAAGCCCGACCCCTTGGCCACGGTATTGTGCAATGTGCGGTCTCTCCCTCGATGCCTAAGGTTGAGGCTGTGGTGTGCGGTGTTAAGCCTCAAGCTCGCCGAATGTTGAGACTACACAATGTGCATTTCATGAAGACAATCTCTTCCCTCGACCCAAATTTTCATAGTTTTCCCTTAGTTTGATGATTTTGTTGATCGAATATTTATGAGTAAATTTGCTTAAACTGGTATGCTTTCCATGAGTGCCATTGTCTCTTACCGGTACTATAGTTTTGAGGGAATTCTCTTGTTCGATTCTTGTCATCATGGTCCCCAAGAGAAGCTGTCTCAAAGGACACCACCACGAGGAGCACCGAGAGGGCGATTAAAGGCCATCGGTGAATAACATCGGTTTACTAGGATACTAATTTGTTCGTAGAAGAAAAGGTTGGAGTATACATAGCATAAGGTGAATAGTATTCTCGACAAATACCTTCAAAGTAGATCTTCAATGCGGAAGGTGTCTTTGGTGTCTAGAGATTAGGGCTACACAAGGTTGCATCACAGTGCCGGTTTCGCATGTGTAGAGATGCGTCGGTGGATATTGTCGCATGTAGATAACAAGACTATGGATCTCACGAGTACCCGGCGGAATAAAGTCTTTCCTCATATGGCACATGAATATCACCTACTTGTATCAATTTACGATTAGGAGTCATACATGAATTCACCACCTTTTACGCGGTCACTAGTTATATAATCAAAAAGAATGTCGTCAAATTTTGGGTGACCTTCAAAGTTATGCAGGACAACCGACGTACTCAAAAGACCAAATATATCAAGTAGGCATATCAATTCTTGATCATTTATGTTGTTTAATCTACGGTTAAAATGCTAAGACCTTCCCGAAGGTTGGAGGCATTCTTGCTAAATCAAGTTGTGAATGAAGGGAAATTTCTCAGCGGGTCGGATTTGTTGGCTCAACAATTTAGAATCCATGTGACTAATGCCAAGAACCCTCCCAAGGATTTAGCAAGCCAGATTCTACATATCCTCCTATTTGTTGGATGCAATTTGCATTCGGAAATTCACATTCTTTAACATGAGTTGGACACTGGTCACCACGAGAACTTGTCATGCATATATATTTGTAAGATGCTTTCAGGTACAGTTTTCAAGGGAGTAATGGAAAATCTGGTCGATAACTTCCTCATTCCACGGTACAAGTTAATCTTTGAGGAAGAGCCACCTTGCATGTCCCATGAAGCAATGCGGCAGTGTCGGAAGATAACAAATTGGTTTTGCTTCCAACGGATGGCACATACCTTCGGTGTTCGACGAACAAAAGTCTCACATCTTCTTAGGGTATGCCACCGACAAGTTTGTTGTAAGAGGTTTCTTATCATCTCTCCACAAGGTTGTCGGCAATTTTGCAAAGGAAGAAGAAAGCACCTTGGCCCCACTATTCTTCTTGAGGGATCGGATTGTACGAGATCAAGAACTTGAAGGTTGTTGAGACCGAAGGTGAAGGAGATAGATAACTTCAAGTCGGTCAGCAGAATTTAATTTGCATGATCCGTGGAATGTATGTAAACAACAACATTGTGTGAGGATTCATTTCCGATGGCCAAGTGGGACATTCTACCGGAATGGGGAGGGAGAAGAAATGAATAATTTTTGCAATTCCTCTAACTCATGTGATTATTCAACTTCATAGGAACTTTTACCGAGTTATTCCACGAAGGAATTCATGCCAGCCTGGCCAACAAAAAGTTGCAACCTGTTATGATAAAGGCAATAGGGAAGGTTGCACATTGATGGAAGAGAATAGCCACAATATGAAGGCATATATAAGCATCTTAAAGGCGGTAACAATAGCAAAAAAGAGGAGGGAACATGGGATGATGAAAGAATGAAGCGAAGGAGTAACATGAGAATAAAAGATTGGAACAAGAAAGATAGAAGAAGAAGAAGAATAAAGACGAGAAATGATAATAAGAATAAAGAAACGAGAAGATGGAGAAGAAACGAGCGGTGACCAAGGAAAAAGAGCATAACATCTAGAAGGGAGGCAGCAATTGCAAAGAGAAGGAAATTTCTCAAGAGATTGAGGACTTGATCATAATTAGAGACACTAAAGATGGTGAAGAGTACATGAAGGCAGATTTAAACCTTATGAAAAGCGATCGGTCGGACACCATTCCGTCCCCCTCCTGCGATAGTAGAAAGCTATGAGCGAAGAAGAGGGAAATTGTTCCTCTTGATGATGGTATGGTCATGGATACATACAATATGACTTATGATGAACTTGAGAAGAAGATTGTAAAATCACGGAAGAAACATTTTCTAGACGAGATCACATCTCACTGCATTTATCGGAGAAAGGGTAATTGACACAAACACTAGAAGAAATGTGGTAGCCATTGTTGCAGCCAACTTGGCCTTTGCGGGTGCTTCGAATTCAAACCTTCGAGTATCTCACATTGAGAATAAACAAATGGTGAAGAAATTATAGGTTACAAGGAAATAAGTGGAACAACTCCAACCGGAGGTTTTAGAAAAGCCTCCACATGAGAATGTCTCGAAGAATTTAGTGCAACCATGCTTAGAAGTATTAGCACTAGGAGAGACTTTTATTGGAGCCTTTGCCAGGGTTTTTCACCGTGCATAAAGAATTTGTCTCTTGCACCATACAGCGAGAAGTGCAAGGATAATGCTAAGAATCTCCAAGTTTTTTCACATAGCCATTTTTTTTGTGTAGGTGGTGGAAATCGACAAAAAGAGATCATAAATACGAATTGGGAAGAAGACGACAGTAGAGTTGGAGAAATCAGTGTATGAATGATCATCCAAACCAATAAAAAACTTGCCTCCAAACTCATACGAATTATTATACAACAACATGTGTTCATGGTGAAATCACATAATATCCCCTTCGTTGGCTCACTCACAAGGCCAAATGTAGGGGGTGGGAAGTCGAGAAGGAGAGTAGTCAAATACTTGGACCAGGCGATATCGCCACCAAGGAATATGCGGGGTAGAAAAGAAGTAATATGCACAGTACAATGGTGTCACTTTCGAGATCAGCACTATGTTTCTCTCATGTTGAAAAGTAAATTAGGACAGGTTCCAAATCAATCTCTTTGGATGCAATGGAAATGAAGTCCACTTCCGACTTGACCCCGTCGCGAGTTTGGAGAAATCAACGCAAAATACAAAGCTTGAGATAAGTATGTATTTGAGGAACTACAAGTGGAGGTGGCCTAGCTATAGTTTCCCCAAACTAAAGATTAACATTTTTTGTCTTATTAGGTTGTATAGTTGACTCTACCTATTTTTTCTTATATGGGTATAGAAATATTGTAATATTATTTTGCAATTAATTAGTGAAGGTACGAGTGTAAGTTGTGGAATGTGAAGAGTCAATTGTAATGAAGTCAAATTTCATGTTGTAGGAAAGTCAAACGATGCATTGATAAAAAAGAAGTCATAAAGGGAGATGAATAGTCACCCCTTTCATTATAAATATACCCTCATGAGTCATGTAAAAGGGATTTTTGGTTGGTTTTGGCTTGAGATCATAAGCTTGGGTTTTTTTTAAGAGCATTGGATTCTCAGTAGCATAGAGGGAAGTATCTTTCTTTGGAGGAGCAAGTGTTGGCTTCACGTTCCACTATTGGAAGTACTAGCGGTTAGTCAATTGCATAAGTATGCTTGAACTTTCACTTTGATAAAAGCTCGGGTTGACATGTTTTCATGAATATGTTTTGAATATGTTAGGATAATTCTTGTTATGTTTGCTATATGTTGTTTATTTTTGTGCTAATTCTTATGAACTATTTCTTTTCATTTTGCACATTAGTATGAATCTTGTTGAATGTGTGTTATTGTATATTTGCGTCATGGTTCGCTTGGGGGTGTCTTCTTGTAGGGCTAACTTATGGTCTAACTTGTATGCTCGTGTGTTCCTTTCGAAGCCTTATTACTATTACAATATTCTAAAGGAGATACTCCACTTTCTCTTTGTTATGTTAGAACCTTTCATGCATTGAACTTTACCCTCTCCAGACTCACGCACTTGTTTAACCAAAGTCATGAATACATCATTCTATGAATTGTCGCATTAAGGCATACCACTCAAACTCACCATTTTTACAACGGATGTATTATGGATGGTCTCCTACACCAAATGGTGTGAGGTCTAATCGGGATTTCATATCGGGGGATATCCCTTGAATGTTGGCGGGCCTAGCACCATCGACATTACGGTGCTAGAAGGAAGGCCATATGACGGGTTAGAGCCCATGAAGTCTATTTGAACTTTTTTATCTTTAAATGGATTGCTCCCTTGTCTTAACCTCGACATGTTTTTCCGGGCATAAAATGCGGAAATTTCCCCATTGGGGAATTATCTATGACTTGTAGAATCTAAGATTTGATGGCGAGGTGGAACAACCATTCTTCAACACACCACTCATTTCTTGAAATTTTCACTAAACACAATATTCAATGTGAGGATACTACTTGCAAGTTGTTCGTTCTCACATTCAAAGCACGTGTTAAGGAATGGTGTTACACATTTATATTTGCTTCCATTCACTCTTTCAAACATCTTGTGAGGATTTGTGCCACGCCTTTGATAGGTATGATTATAATTATGTTTATAGAAAAATCATGAGTCTCCAGCACTTGATGAATCTCTTAATGATTTTCATGATCATTTTATTCATTTATGTTATGGAATTTTCGAGAAGATGATGTTATTTGAGATTTTATAAGTTTGGAATTTCTTGTTCATGTTTCGATGAATTTAGACCTTAATATGGAATCTTTTCGAAAGTCTCCCAACATACCTTGGTTACTTTGGAGCTTGTAAATATGTGATAAGAGAAGTTGTTTTCCTTAGTGACTCTTCATCTTCTTCTCATCAAATAGCTCACATTTTCACAAGTTGAGGTGGGAGAACTTGAGATTCCATTTGTTGATCTGCCACCATCTTCTCACACTTCATGCTCGGAATTAAAACGCAGAGATTTTTAATTTGTGAATTTGATATTTACAATGATCAATACATATCATGTCCTATGTCCATTGGTTCTTTGGTCCTCCCGATTATGAGTTTTTTAGTTCACCTCTTTCGGTTGTTTCTTTTGATTTCCATGAGGACAAAAATAAGGATGGAGTTAGTGTTGACCAGCAAATTGTGATCTCATTTATGATGATTATAGCAACTTAGGATCATGTTTCTAAATAAGAATGCGTTGAAAGTTGATCCTTCTCCTTCCTCACATTTGTCGCGACTTATCTGACATCTCCACAATTTTGTCATACTCTTGTTGTACCTTTCGAAGAATGGGTTTAAATGATGTTGATTCGATCACCTCACAGGACTTGTGGAGTGTGTTTTTCTGTCACGAACATGGGGAGGAAAAATAGTCTCTTCCTCATCTCTCTAATCCATCATGCAGTCATTTCAAAGAAATAAAGAGTGAAATTCCTTGTTTTCAATCTCCTCCTCTCTCCCCGATTCGTAGGATCATGAGGATGACACGGCTTGTGAAAATGGTATGTTTGATCATGGTTGTCATGATATTTTCGTTGATTCATCAAGTCGGGACTCTATGTTTTCTATGGTTTATTTTCCTGGGCCTTTGGAATTTTCGATGATCTACCTTCGGGTGTCTTCGAACTACGCAAGTACCATCCAGTACTTGACTCGTGATGATAGCTATGTCGGGATTTTGCTGTATGATGTTGGTTCCATCATGTTAAGGATAGTACTTCATCTCACGAGTTATCCTCATTTGTAGATCGTGCAAATTGAAAATCAATTTCTTTCACAATATTCACATTCTCCATCTGTTTTCATGATCCTATTGCTCCAATCTTTGGAGAGTCATGAAGCAAGCTCCTTTGTGAGGGCACAAATTTTCTACTTTATTTATGTTTTTCAAGTTTGGAAGTTCAAAAGGATTCACTTTCATGCCACCTAGTTGCGATATGTAAAAACAACATAATGCATCTACGAGTGTTTCGAATGGGCTTTTATGTTGTATTTTTCTATGTGCATTTTCAAACTTCGAATGTTTCGACATATCTTGATGTATATTTTGTATGATGGTATTATTGAATATATTTCTTGTTTTTTGTACCCTGGCCCATTTTGTTCGGTATGTATCGATGGTTTCAACTTTGGAAGTTTCATTTTACGTAAGTACGCTTTATTCTCGGTTAGTTTAGGAGTAGAGTAGTTAGTTTGTTTTCTTTGTTTTGTTTTAATTTCTGCCCTACTTTGTTCTTTCCTTTTAGTTGTAGAATAATTTTGACATGAGATTGTGTTTGGTTCCCAAAGCAAGAATGGTGAATTTCAATAGGAAATTGTGATACTATCAATACTTGATTATATGTTTGTTGAGAAATCTAGGGCAATAGTAGTAGGTGATTTCTCTTCGAATAGTATTTGTTTGTGAATGATTTTTATTTCTATTTTAGGATCTTCTTCTTGTTAGTTTAATAGTGTTCTTCTTCATCAAATGGTAGCCAATTCATGAACATAAAATATACCGAGGACACAACATGTAAGCTATGATCCGGGGGAAAAAACCTCTCACTCTTTGAGAGGAAAACCCACACCAATTCTTATTATAGAGATTCCAATTGACGAATGCCAATACCATGACCCTTAACCTAGTATCCAATCCAAGACTAAGATAAAGTTGTCCTTCTTCTTTTGTCCTCTTCCTCTTCAATCTTCCTTCCTTTGAGATCGTCTCTCTCTAGCGAACAGGGCTTGTGGTTCCTTCGGCCTTCATGTTATCTTCTACTATGGCACCGAGACATCGAGCATCATGCCATAATGGCATCAAGATAAATTCATTGTAGCTCCAAGAATAGCGAGTATAGAAAAAAATGTCACCTTATTGTAGCACCGAGGTATCATCTCACATCAACATAGCACAAAGACCTCATTCTATGCAATATGCCCCGAATTTGTGATGAAAGGCTGAACTACATATACGCGATATAGTCCAATAATTTCGAGGAGTATGCCTGAATATTTTCCACTGTGATGATCCATACGAATCTTAGAGAGACCTCTCTGTGAAGATGCGATATTGTCTCGTTGTCTTATCACCAAAAAAATAAGAGGTATGTGAAGTCTGGTGTCTCTTATGTGGTTACTCTAGCCTTGTATATATAGTGGTTGGTGCTCCATAAATGAGCCGACATGTGCATCGAATAGGTGTGTCCCATGATGTGAGTCGACATGAGAAATCCTTTCATTTATCTTGAGGTAGAAGCATAGAAAGAGGAAGATTGTACTTGAAATTGGAGGGCTATTTAGAAATAGACTTATATACATGACATAGGCTCAAGAATAGCTCTTCATACATGAAATTAATTCGTTGACTTAAATTAAAATCCCTAAAGCTCTCGGTAGGGCAAACTACAAAATAGAATCACTTACTCATGAAACCCATGAAGCAAGGCACACAATAATAATTTTATTTTTCTTCATTACATCATTTACATAAGTCACAATTGCATGTCATTATGAAGATCGAACTTAGTTGCCTGTACTCCTCTTAGCCTTGGAGGTATTCTGTTGCTTAGTCACTCTCAATATAGAAGAATTTCTCATAAGAAGAATCGGATTGGTAACCCATGCCTTGTAGCATCATATCAACTTGACATTGTCACATAGTAAGGCCTTGACTAACAACTCTATCTCTCCATAATATCTAAGATCATTGTTGGTGAGACCAGCCATTTATAGACACCTTGATCATTGTCTCTCCTGGAACATACCCTCGGGTTTTCAAGGTGTGTTCCACAGGACTATTCTTATCTTGGATTCCAAATCCTCAAATAATACCGATCCTCTCATTTACCTCTTTTATTGGATGACCTAACTCATCCTCAAAATGTCGGATGCAGAATGATTACCCAATCCTCCATTTTGTCTTCCCAAGTGAAGATAAGAAGATGACATGTCTATCTCTCCGTCTAAATTAGGGAGGAAATGTTCATAAGGGAATGTACTCATTCCTACACGAGATATTACCTAAGCTCCTTCTTGGCTTGGAATTTCCAAGTTTCTTCCAAGTGAGAGCTTGTTTCCAGAATCCCTCATAATCGAGGACCTACAACATCTCCTCATGTGGAGATAATGGGACAACTAGCTACTTTAGAAAAACTCCTTCCTTCGATTTAATGAATTTCTTATTTTTTATGGAGATCTTCATCTTTCGGACTTATTGTAGGGAATAAACCATCTTATCCTTTCATTCATGAGTCGGTCATATCATCATTCCCTTTCATTAGAAAGGGATCCATAGGTCTTCCTTGGCCTTGCTTCATGTCTATTTGCCTTTCTTCATACCATATTTTTCGGAAGGATCTTACATCCTTCTATGTGGTCCTCTTGGAAGTCATCACAATTCTTCCTTTGGAAGACACATAAGCCCATCCATATTGTTCGAAGATAACAAATGAATACTTCAATCAAAATTACCTTTATGATAGTCTTTCATCACGAAATCTTCTGGCAAGTGCAATCTGCTGCATACATGTTTGGCCACCCTTATCCCAAAGATATTCATTGTCGAGGGTCTTCATATTTTGTAGGACTTCTATTGGAGACTTCATCTTTCTGGGATATTTTCTAGTCAAATATTCTTGGTCCTTTTGGATGATGATTTCCTTTTCCATGGTTGCATATCTCACTATCTCTTCCTTCTTTTTCACACATTTCATTCTCATGAGAGTTTTCCAATCGAGTTCCTTAATTGTGATCAAACACCTCATACTTCAAAAGAGGACATATTATGTTGATTTCATCCTAATTTGATCTATTCCTTCTTGCATCATTTCGAGGAGGAGGAGATCATTTTCCTTTGATCATGCTTCTCGAAGATAGAAGTAGTGATCCATGTTACTGCATCCATACGACATGAGAGTATAATATTAAATACATGCATACATACCTCATTATTAACCTTTAGGTCATTCTGAAGCTTCTTTACGACTTTCTTGATTGAAAATATCTTCAACCTTTTGATGTTTGATTCGGCTATCATGTCATCATACTATCATCACATGAACTCCACAAGTTAGATTTCTTGATGAAACACTTGCTTTCTTTCTCTATCGTTAGACATCGATGAGGATTCCATTAGAAATCTTAAGGATATTTCATATCATTATGCATTGAATGTTTCCTTTTTGACTTGATATATCATGAGCCTTATCCTGGGATGACTTCTTCCTTCCAATGGGGCTCCCAAAAGACATATCCTTCATATTTTGTTACTTGTAGATTTTGTTATGTTTGTTCTTCATGAATTCCTATGGTGATGTCAAGAGCTCTTGTTCTAATTCTTTCATGATTGTACAATGCATCTTATTATTTATTATAGCCATATACTATCACAAAATATCTAGGAACGCTATGACAAGACCTTTTGTGAGGAGACTATCTCAATCATAGTAGAGATTTCTTACTTCCTCTTTCTTGGTTCTCTCTAGCATCACTCCATCTTTTCGGTGATATGGGTTTATTTTCTTATTCTTTTGATATTGTCCTTTAGTACAATATTTACGTAATGTCCATATAGTTTCACGCATTGAATCACAACTATTCTCTTATTTCTTTTCTAAGGACAAATTTTCAAAACATCCTTTTCCTTTCACGGAAGTATTTGGGTCCTTTAACCTTCAACAATTTTTCCCTCAACTTGTTTTCTTATATCTAACATAGAAACCACAGTTGTTGAATGAGTAACTTTCTTTTCCCCATGTACATGTGTTACCTTTTCCATTAGTTAGTGGTTAGAACAATGATGATTGTCTTCTTGGAGAATCTCTCCCTTATCTCGCCGGTTGAGATCTTATGAAGATATCCCTTCATTCTTGATACCTTCCAATTTTGTGTATATCGGGTCTAAGTGATATGACCCACTTTATTGCATCTTCGAAATAGCCTTATGAGCTCATCATATATGTCCGTTTGATGTCTCCAATATTGAGAGGACCTTTCATAAGAATCCATTTCCACAATATTCGGATGGGGACATTTTCCTTGATGTGTTCAATGAATTTAATTTCTTCGAGGACTATGTCTATCCTTCTTTTTTCCATATGAGAATTTCAATGACTGTAAACTTATAGATCTCCTTGCAATCGAGTCATTTACCAAATTTGATTCTAGAATAAAATATAATTCCTTGAAAAGTGAAGATGAGAACTTCACCTTGATCACTTTGATGGTGGAAGAAGAAGATGTATTAGTGCTCCCTTTTGAATGATCTTCTTCCAAATGAAATAGGCTTGTCTTCAATAAAGGATATTTCTCCGTCTTTATTCAATAAATGATATTGCTCCTTTTATGGTAAGCAACACCTTTAGATCCAACTTCATTTTGTTGATGGTCATTAATGCTTCTTTGGATGATCTTATTCAAGGATAAGGAGGGGATCCTTGTTGCAATAAAGGGAGCTTTCCTTATGGCCTTTTTGAGATGATGATAATGCCTTGTTTCCTTCAAGATAATTTGACTTGAGTGTAGATCTCGAATTGCTTTTACTTGGATGTTCATATTTTGAGCTATGTAGATATCTTCATCTTGATAGGGTTATTGTGGTCTTTTGCTAAGTAATATAGGTTCCAACACTCTTTACGGTGTAGACTTCTAGTTACAGATTTGAATGATGATCCCAAGGCTTCCTCTTTAGGAGACTTTGTTATTCAATGTATATCCTTCACTTACTATTTTGATGCCTTCCATGAAACTTAATCCTTGAGTGTCTCTTTGATTAGATTCCCTTCCTTTGACTTTATCACCATAGCTGCGATACCATGTTGTTGAGAAATATAGGGCAATAGTATTAGGTGATTTATCTTCGTTAGTATTTGTATACTTGTGAATGCTTTTTACTTATTTAGTTTAGGATTTTATTCTTCATTAGTTTAATAGTGTTCTTCTTCATCGAGCAGTAACCAATGCATGAACATAAAATAGACAAGAGAAACAACATGTGAGCTATGAACGGGGCCAAAACCTCTCACTCTTTTAGAGAAAACCCACACCAATTCTTCTTATAGAGATTCCAATTGACGAATACCAATACCATGACCCTTGACCTAGTAACCACTCCAAGACCAAGACATGGTCAACCTTCTTATTTTGTCCTCTTCCTCTTTGATATTCCTTTCTCTGAGATCATTGTTTGGTCAATTTAGTGTGTCCTAAATTGCTACATTAATTTTTCAATCCGGGATTCGTAAGCTGACGAAGTGTGGCGCACTATATGTGCAAGATAACCTATCTCTTACTTTTTGTCGTTTTTGGGTTTTTTATTTATCTTGGGGGTTTTTATCTTGGTTGGTTTCCTAATGTGAGATGGAAATTCTAAAAGAAAAGTATGGATATAAATGTTCAAGGCAATGATGTCCTTTATAATGATTTCCCAAACTTCAAACTTCAAAAGGGTTTTAAAACATGCAATAACAAAATTAATTCCTAAAAGAAAATGAAAATGTGCCACTATACTAGTCAAACAAACAGTGAACTATTGATCATGAAACCCATTACCCTTGCTGTTGTCTAAATACAAAAGAAATTGTGCTCAAAGAAATCCAAGAATTGCAAGCAAAGTAAAGCTAAAATCAAATTACATCAACTCATATTCTGACCCCTCACCATTAGTCTCGCTATGGCTTTCGGAGGTAATCATAAACAACTTGAGCAATATGATATCTAATTTGCAGAAAAATAAACTAATATCAAATTACACACTCATACTTCAATCCCTCACCATTAGTCTCGCTATGGCTTTCGGAGGCAACTGATAATGACATGAGCAATTTAATATCTAACTTGCAGAAAAATAAACTAATATCAAACTACACACTCATACTTCAATCCCTCACCATTAGTCTCGCTATGGTTTTCGGAGGTAACTGATAATGACATGAGTAATTTAATATCTAACTTGCAGAAAAATAAACTAATATCAAACTACACACTCATACTTCAATCCCTCACCATTAGTCTCGCTATGGCTTTCGGAGGTAACTGATAATGACATGAGTAATCTAATATCTAATCTAACTAATAAAGCAAATGTACAAAACTGAAATAAATAAAACAGTGCTGGAATTAAAAGATAAGAAAAATAAATCAGCAGAAGGACAAGACTGATTCCATGTCATTAGTCATTGTAAAACTATGTGAAAATGCCCGGGCTGCCTACTGTAATCTGGAACAAAGACATTGATCAGTTAACAGCAGTATAAAGCATGAAAAATTATGGACAGAAATAAAACGTTAATACCATAAGAGATGTAATATATACACGTGAATAACTATGGCATAATGAACGTAAGGAAATAAAGCATGAAACTATACGGCAATAAACAAAACCTCGGCGTGTGCAGGGGCCCTCTGCACAATCCTCGGGCAACAGCTATCAACCACGAATTATGCTTATGAACAGAGTCTTCTCATGTATTCAAAACGCAGTCATAACAAGGAAATAATGTCACGGCACAGTGGGCTTTCTTTACAGCAAAATTACATTACAAAAGCTAGCTACTATGCGTATGAGAATGCATTATTTATAACAGAGGATGACATAACTACTTTCCTACAATCTGCGCTGATAAAAGACACGTGAACAACCACGTCCAGAAATCTAGCATTATGGCTGCCGTGAAGATTAAATCTATGGAGGGTGGCCATTGGATTCGGCTTATGGAGCAGTCCACAGGTGTTGATATGTCCCCTGAGATTTAGGAACGGCCACGCAAGTCTTCACGTGGTGAAAAACGGAGTTCTGTCACCGTAGGACTCTTAGGTTGACCACCGCTTGACTACCTTTGACCACGGCCTTCTTTGGTGAATTCGAATGAGCCAATAGGACTCGGTCCATATCCATGTCATTTCCAACTTGCCCATGTGGCTTGATTTGCCTGAAGACACCTGCAATATAGAATTTAACAAAATGGCTGCGGAAAGTTGAAGCAGCTATGGAAAGTGACAAGATTCCGCAGCTCAATGAGAAAAAATCTAATTCAAATAGCAGACACAAAACATAGTTAAAAACCACTTTAAATTCTCTTTTACGATTAATATGCAATGATGTTGATGAATTAGGAGGTCCAGGTAAACGGAAAAAGTCTAGAAAGGTGTATAGGAAAGATGCAAGTTTGGGACTCAACATACCCCCACTGTGAAGGTGTTGCATGTCCCCATGCAACCAAAATTTTGATCATCCTCCTTCAATTCATATGCCCTGATACCTCTGCCAGTACATTCAATCCTCTTCTCCTCTTTCTTGGTGTTTCTAACATCATGGGCTTCTTCATCAAGCATCTGAATTTGAGATTAATCAGTGCTCTACTTATCTTCTTGCATTTCTTCTTCAATTTCCTGTTCTTTTTGTGCCACAGTCCCAGATGTAGCATAGTGTTGTCATGAATGATCTTGTCCAATCTACTTTGCTCCTTTAATGCTTCATTTTCATTTTTAATATGTCTATTTAAAACCTCCAACTCAAAGACTTCTTGTTTCAACGATTGGACTAGAGCTTCTTGTGCTGTGTGAGGTTGAGTGGATGAAGTGCTGGGACCCGTGGCTGTTCTTTCTAAGGATTCTATGTAATCATACACCTCTTGCTACTTTGGATCTATCTCGGGTGTCGTTTTCCTTGGGCTGTCCCCAAAATGCTGTGGAGGAGAATTGACTTCAAAATCTGGCCGAAAAGGACTCATGTCAACATCTTGAGGACTAGTTTCAATGTTTGGCTGAGAATGAGGTGGACTACGGCCAGCTAGAGTTTGTTCAGGTGTTCCTCCTCCCAAATCAATAAAATGGGGTCCTTTTGTTTGTGCTTTCCTCCACTTTCCTTTAAGCCTGGTGCTTCTTCTTACATGCTGTGGACTACTGTCTTTTTCCTTCTGTTTTTCTTTTCCTTTATTTTTGGCCATAGCTGATTGTTCCTGAAGGTGAACTAGTCTCTCAGACAATACTTTATGGTCTTCTTCTGAGGAAGGGGTTTGATGCACAACCTCAATGCTTCTTTTCTCTTTTGATTTTGTTGGCTTTTTACCCTCAGTCTTTTCCTTCCTCCTTTTAGACAGTCTTTCTTCTCTACTAGTTCTTTCAACTGTGTTAGTAGGAGTGCTTTGAGTTTTATCACCTGTTCTCTTTCTTCTACTTCTTTTTGATGTACCACCTTCAGGGGTTTCTTGGGGTTCTTCAAAGAAATTTCTAATTAAAAACTGCTCCCAGGTGTCCTTTTTCTCTTTTAACTGTTTTTCTATCAAGATTTTCACGAGACCATGGTGATAAAAATGTGGTTCTACGTCCCCTAGATGCTTTTGGAAGGTTACAGACATCTTTTTGAAACTGTTTAGTAAAATTTATGGCAGATTGAGGGTCTGGTTGTCTAGGAAATTCATCAACAGTCGGGTATGATACATGTACATTGATCCAAAACGTCCCTCACAGGTGATAAACTTTTGAATAACCAACAGTAAACTGGCCCACTCATCTTTTAAAGCATGGACATGAATTCCCTTTTTGAAAATGGTGACATCCATACCTGGGTTACGTAGGATCACTCTCCAGGCTTCCTCGCCAATGCTCTTGTTCTTGAACCAGCGTTCACCTTCTTGAGGGAGTTCTGTAGCAGCTGCTATGGATGCCTCAGTCACTGTAAATTTGAGGTCCCCAATTTCTACCTCCAGACCATTGAAACCTCGCAAAATCTTTTGTTACCTCCTTCTTGTAGCCTTTAAACTTTTGAATAAACCGAAGCCATTTTTCCTTTTTCAATATGTCTTTGACTTGCGGGTATCCTTCCATAAATTTGGGTCCCTCTGGTTCTGTCCTCAACAACCGACCCATCCTTCCTTCTGTTCTTTAAAACTCATCTACGTGAGGAGGGTTTAGCGGAGGTAAGACGGCTGAATGAGCGGAAATGAACAGGGTTTATGAAGGAGACCATTGACTATAAGCGGATATCAGAGAATAGGTACACGGAATGAAGTGGAACAGAGAACAAAATGGGGTGAAGGCTTATGTGAGCACGGTGGAAATGCAGCCGTGAGGTCAATAGAACGGTAGGAGGAGTAAAGTGCATCTGGCAGTATTTAAAATTGGGTGGTTGCAGAGTAGACGCAAGCACATTTATGAAACGACTGCGGATTTTGTGCGGCTGAGAGAAGCCGTAATCAAATCAACCACGTTCCATAATTACAGGTGGAGTATCAAAGTATAGCCAAACACGAGTGAATACTGGAGGCTTGATTATGAGGCCGTTTAAAAATGAATGCAAGGATTGTGGGGGAATCGTATAGAGATCGTGGAACGGTTGTGGAGTTATCAATGCAATCATTACATATAATGGAGCTATGGTTTATAACTATGTAAAAATGTGCTTGAATGCCATTTGAAATAAATTTCTACTCATACCTTGGAATTCTTGCCATTTTTCATTAGTCTTCAATCAGTTGCTCCTCGTTGATGCTTTTGAATGCCTCATGTCTTCATAATATGTCCTCATACATGCATTTGATTTCATGATTGTTGAACTAACATCTGACTGTAAATTTTTGAAAAACAGAGTGGTGGCTGCAGAAACTGCTTCTGGCTGCGGAAACTGACACAGCAATTATTTGGGTGAATGGAGATGGATAGATGATAACTGACTAAATGAAAATGGTGATGAAAGAAAATTTTTATTAGTGAAATGAAATGAAATAGATTAAATGGAGTGAAATGAAATGAAGTGGAGTGGAATGAAGTGGAATGAAATGGAGTGGATTGTCATAAAACTTGTGAAATGAGAGAGAGAGAGGGAATTTTTTTGGAAAATATAGGGTGTCAGGTGTTCCTGATTTTCACCCTACATTTTCTGTATAAGACTGCCAATCAGTGATTGGATTTCAGGCTTATACAATTTTTTTATTTTTTTTTTGAAACTGAAAATAACAAAGGCTACGCTGGTGGAGAAGAAGGATTCTTCTTCACCAGCCTTATTGCAGAATTATCTTGAAACATTTTGACAAATTCCTCTTTTGAGAGTGGCTTATGATAGATCTTTAATCTGTGGCCATTCACAATAAGAGGAGTTTGAGATTCATCAATGGTCTTGATTCTTACTGCTCCATTGCTAAAGATCTTGTCAATCTCATATGGCCTAAGCCAATGAGTCTGAATTTTTCCTTTAAAATATTTAAACTTGGAATCAAATAGAAATGCCCAATCTCCTTCTTGAAACTTCTTCTCTTTGATGTATTTTTCATGCCATTTAGCTCTTTGATATTGAACTAGATCAGTTCTTAGAATTTCCTCTTGTCTGATCTCATCTAGCTCATTCAACTACTCCATTCTATGCTTTTGGGCTTCTGATAGTTCCATCCCCAACTGAACTGCCATCTTGAAGGTTTTGACTTGGAACTCAATGGGGAGCAGGACTTCTTTCCCATAAACAAGTTCATAGGGAGAATGTCCTGTTGTATTTCTCCATGTAGTTCTGTAGGCCCACAAGGCTTCAGGAAGCCTTTCTGCCCAATCTCTTCTGTGTAGATGAACAAATTTGGTGATGATACTTTCGAGAACTTTGTTTGTAGACTCCACTTGACCATTTGCTTGCGGATGGTAAGTAGTAGATCTTCTGTGCTTGATTTTGTATTCTTCCATCAGCTTCTCCACCAGGTTGGATGTGAATTGGCTTCCCTGATCTGTCACAATTTCTCTTGGAACACCAAAGCGAGTAAAAATATCCTCATAAAGAAAATTAACAACTAAATTTTCAGTAGCAGACACTAATGCTTTGGCTTCCACCCATTTAGTAACATAAAAAGTACAAACCAATATATACTTCTTTTGCTTAGATGGTGGATTAATAGGTCCAATGAAATCTAAAGCCCATTTTTCAAAGGGTTCGATGAGTACCTGTGGTTGCAATGGAATTTCATTTGAAAGGGTAGGTTTCCCTACTCTTTGGTAGCTGTCACACCTTTTGACATATTGTTTTGCATCTTTGAAGAGGGAAGGCCAACAATATCCTAAAGAGAGGATTTTATAGGCTGTCATTTTGTCAGCAAAGTGTCCGCCGCATGGTTCATCATGACATGCCTTGAGGATATCAGGTATTTCATCCTCCCTGACACATCTTCTGATCACAAGATCTGGCCCTGCTTTAAACAATTCGTTAGAAATCCATGAATATTTTGAACTTTCCTTAATAATCTTTCTTCTTTCACTTGGAAATAAATGTGGAGGCAGTTTCCCTGTAACCAAATAGTTAGCAATATCTGCATACCAAGGGGTCTTAGTAGTTACTTCAAACAAGTATTCATCAGGAAACTTATCCTCTACAGGAGAATCTTCTTTAGTATTCTGAATCCTAGACAAGAAATCAGCTACTGTATTTTGTTTTCCCGGTCTATCCAACACAGTAATATTGAATTCTTGCAAAAGTAAGAGCCATCTTGTCACTCTGCCATTAGTAACAGGTTTGTTCATTAAATATCTAATTGCAGAATGGTCAGTATGAATAAAAGTTTCATAGTCTGTTATATAATGTCTAAACTTATTGATTGCATGAACAACAGCTAAAAACTCTTTTTCAGTCACAGTATAGTTCAACTCTGTGGGAGTCAAATTTTTACTGGTATAATAAATGGCATAAGGAACTAAATCTTTTTGACCCAACACAGCTCCTAGAGCTGTATCTGAAGCATCTGTAGAAATATGGAAAGGGAGTTTCCAATTTTGTCCTCTCAAGATAGGTGCTTCAGATATTCTTGTTTTCAAAGTTTCAAAGGCTGATTGACAATTAGGATCCCATTTGAATTCACAGTCTTTTGTAAGCAGTTTGAAGAGTGGAGATGCTATTTTAGTGAAATTTTCTATAAATCTTCTATAGTATCTAGTAAATCCTAGAAAACTTCTAACATCTCTTTGACAATTTGGAATAGGCAACTTGGAGATGACTTCAACTTTTGATCTATCAACCTTAATCCCATCTCCTGAAATATGATGCCCCAAAACAATACCTTCAGTAAACATCATAAAGCGTTTTTCATGGCTTAATGAAAGGTTTGTTTCTTTACATATTATAAGGACTTTTTCCAAATTTTCTAATGCCTCTTCAAATGAATTACCATAAACTGTAAAATCATCCATATAAAACTCTACACAATCATGGATTAGATCAGAAAAAATTCCTAGTACTGCTCTTTGGAATGTTGCTGGTGCATTACATAACCCAAAAGGAAGCACTCGGTAGGCAAAAGTTCCCCATGGACCAGTAAATGTGGTCTTATCTTGATCTTCAGGTGCTACCTGAATTTGATTATAGCCACTAAAACCATCCAAAAATGAAAAGTACTTTTTACCTGCTAATGTATCTAATACCTGATCAATAAAAGGCAAAGGAAAGTGATCCTTCAAAGTTGCTTTGTTCAATCCCCTGTAATCAATGCATACCCTCCATTTACCATTCTTTTTAGGTACTATAACCAAAGGAGAAACCCATCGGCTATCTGAAATTGGATAAATGAAGTTTACATTGAGTAGTTTTTGGAGCCCTTCTTTCACTATCTCCCTAAGATTTGGATTCATCCTTCTTTGAGGTTGTCTGATTGGTCTACTGTTTTCCTCAATATAGATATGATGGATGCAAGTCTTAGGATCAATACCTTTCATTTCAGTATACTCCCATGCAAATGCAGTAGAATGTTTTTGCAAGATTTTGGTTAGTTCTTCCTGTTGTGACTTTTCCAATTTTTTGTTGATATTCAATGTTTTTCCTGGAAAAATCTCAATGGTAGAACTACCGAACTCTTCCATAGAGTAAAGAGACATTTGTCTTGATGATAATATTCAATGTCAAATTCCAACTGAAATTGTGTGGGGTCATATTCTGAAGATGTCTCAAAATTTTCTAATGTGTTTAGAATTTGACTATCCTCACTGATTTCAGAAATGGTAAAGACAGGTTGTATAGTGTCCTCGTCATCGATCCATTCATTGTCTCCTACTTCTGTGATTGCTTTTGCTGGAGGATACAAATTGAATTTCTTTGTCGAATTACCATTAGAAATGTACATATCCCCAGATCTACAACTAATGAAAGCATCAGCTGTGGCTAGCCAAGGTTTTCCTAAGATAAGTGGGTGCCCTCCTAGATTACTCTTGGGAATCAAAATCATAAAATGTACTGGATATTCCCAAGAATCTAAGGAGACTGAAATATCTTCTAATACACCATCTGGTTTGATAATTGATCGATCTGCAAGTTGCAGTAAAGTAGGTGTAAAAAGAAGATTAGGAAGTTTTAGCTGTTCCATAATCTGTCTACTCATAATGTTGATAGCATCCCCTAAGTCAATCAATGTGTTTGGAATTTCTATCCCATTTATATGTGTCTTGACAATTGGACTACCTGGATCTACATACTTCTGCATGGTAATTTTTCCCATCATGATATCTGCAATTTTTCCTACCAGGTGGATTCTTCTTGTATCTCTTAGTTTCCTTCCTGGTCTTTTGACTCTCAACTCCTTTATTGTTTTTGCTAGAATAGGAATCTCTCTAATGGCTTGTAGCAAGGGAATCTTTATACAAACATTCTTTAATTCATCTAGAAAATCATAGTTAGGCAACAAGATTTGTTTTTCCACCCCTTTATGAAGATGCAGGTTGCTCAACTATAGGAGTTGTGGGGGTTAAATTTTCTTTCTATTTTTGAATGTTTGAGTTTTGAAGAGATGCTTCCTCAGAACCCTTATTGACTTTAAGAGAGTCCTCCTTAGAGGTATCTTTCTCTATGCATGTCATTTTTTTTTAATTTTTAAGTTGGGCTAATAATTCTCTTTCTGATCTTCCAGGTCACACTAGGTGCAAGAAGAGAGCATACTTAAGAAATTATTGAACCAATAACTCTCTTTTCTGATCCTCCAGATCACACTAGGTGCAATAGGAGAGCATACTTCAAGAAGTTATCAAATTTTCCCTTCTTTTTATTGTTTTTTTTTTATTTAAGAAATTGGCTACCTAGTTACACTTCCCCGGCAACAGTGCCAAAATGTTTGGTCAATTTAGTGTGTCCTAAATTGCTACATTAATTTGTCAATCCGGGATTCGTAAGCTGACGAAGTGTGGCGCACTATATGTGCAAGATAACCTATCTCTTACTTTTTGTCGTTTTTGGGTTTTTTATTTATCTTGGGGGTTTTAATCTTGGTTGGTTTCCTAATGTGAGATGGAAATTTTAAAAGACAAGTATGGATATAAATGTTCAAGGCAATGATGTCCTTTATAATGATTTCCCAAACTTCAAACTTCAAAAGGGTTTTAAAACATGCAATGAAAAAATTAATTTCTAAAAGAAAATGAAAATGTGCCACTATACTAGTCAAACAAACAGTGAACTATTGATCATGAAACCCATTACCCTTGCTGCTGTCTAAATAAAAAAGAAACTGTGCTCAAAGAAACCCAAGAATTGCAAGCAAAGTAAAGCTAAAATCAAATTACATCAACTCATATTCTGACCCCTCACCATTAGTCTCGCTATGGCTTTCGGAGGTAATCATAAACAACTTGAGCAATCTGATATCTAATTTGCAGAAAAATAAACTAATATCAAATTACACACTCATACTTCAATCCCTCACCATTAGCCTCGCTATGGCTTTCGGAGGTAACTGATAATGACATGAGCAATTTAATATCTAACTTGCAGAAAAATAAACTAATATCAAACTACACACTCATACTTCAATCCCTCACCATTAGTCTCGCTATGGCTTTCGGAGGTAATTGATAATGACATGAGTAATTTAATATCTAACTTGCAGAAAAATAAACTAATATCAAACTACACACTCATACTTCAATCCCTCACCATTAGTCTCGCTATGGTTTTCAGAGGTAACTGATAATGACATGAGTAATTTAATATCTAATCTAACTAATAAAGCAAATGTACAAAACTGAAATAAAAAAAACAGTGCTGGAATTAAAAGCTAAGAAAAATAAATCAGCAGAAGGACAAGACTGATTCCATGTCATTAGTCATTGTAAAACTATGTGCAAATGCCCATCACGGAGATAATTAGAACAAAGACACTGATCAATAATGATAAAGATAAAGCATGAAAAATTATGCGGACATAAACAAAATCGCTATCACTACAAGAGATAATATACACAATTTGAACAACATACACAATTTGAACAACTATGGTACAATGAACGTAAGGAAATAAAGCGCACGAAACCATACACACAAAAAAAACCTCGCTGCGTAGCCTTTGCACAATCCCTCGGCAACAGCTATCAACCACGAATTATACTTATGAACAGAGTCTTCTCATATATTTAAAATGCAGTCATAACAAGGAAATAATGTCACGGTACAATGGCTTTCTTTTCAACAAAAATTACATTACAGCAGCTAGCTCCTATGCGTATGAGAACGCATTATTTATAACAGAGGATGACATAACTAATTTCCTACAATCTACGCTGATATAAGACACGTGAACAACCACGTCCAAAAATTTAGCATTATGGTTGTCGTGAAGATTAAATCTATGGAGGGTGGACGTTGGATTCGGCTTATGGAGCAGTCCACAGGTGTTGATATGTCCCCTGAGATTTAGGAACGACCACGCAAGTCTTCACGTGGTGAAAACTGAGTTCTGTCACCGTAGGACTCTTAGGTTGACCACCGCTTGACTACCTTTGACCACGGCCTTCTTTGGTGAATTCGACTGAGCCAGTAGGACTCGGTCCATGTCCATGTCATTTCCAACTTGCCCATGTGGCTTGATTTTCCTGAAGACACCTGCAATATAGACTTTAACAAAATGGTTGCGGAAAGTTGAAGCAGCTGCGGAAAGTGACAAGATTCCGCAGCTCAATGAGCAAAAATCTAATTCAAACAGCAGACACAAAACATAGTTAAAAACCACTTTAAATGCTCTTTTATGATTTAATATGTATTGATGTTAGTGACTCAAGTCCGGATAAATGGAAAAGTCTAAAAAGTGTATAGGAAAGATGCCGGTTGGAACTCAACGGGCGATCATCCTTGCGTACTCAGCAGATACATTGCCCTCCCTCGCGGGGGGACTTAGTACGCGACTAGGAATGTTGGCAGAAGAAACTCCAGAAACCCTGCAAACTATGGACGGACCCCAATATTCCCCCTCCCCGGCCGCAAAACCCACCCTTTGCAAAATAATGCAACGTGAACTTTGTGCAACCTTCTCGACCAACGCATCGGTCTTATAACCGGGACAATCGTAGTCATCCTCCCTAATGCGGCAAGAAAAATAAAATAAACAAAGGAGAACACAGACGAGGAAATAACCAACACCACCCTCCACAATCTCAAACTAAAGGGCCAACCTGGCAATCAAACCCGAGGCAAATAACTCCCAAGGGCACCGACAAGAGGGCTAATCGACGGACCAACTATTCTTGTGCTATTTGGTGAGTATGGTCATTACCTCATCACTGTGCCGAACTCCCCAAGATAAAGCTTAGTGTAGTGGACAGAGACCTACACAACAAATAGATGTAATGCAGAGACTTTCCCCCAACAAGGGCGGTTAGTACCCAACAGCGACAACCACCCCAAATGATTATGGAAACAACAACCATGAAATCTATGCTGACTAGGTAGGAAATGTTCTTTAGACACGAAGATAAAGTTATGATACCCATCGCTTGATTCGTGGGAAATAGCATAAATTGCATACCGCACCGTTGACTATATCAAAAATTCCTATTGAACCCCTACCAAAAAATGGCTAAAGATGCAAACAGGCGTGGAACCACCACTCCAAGCGGCCCATAACTATAGAATCGTGGATGATTTAGCACAATCTCCACATTTGCCCGCCAACTAAACTTTGATCATACAATCTGCCCAAAACAAATGAAATCCTTTCCACGTTAGCGCCATCGACCGTTGGATTCTAGCACAATGGTTACGGCTTAGATAAGAATCACCCTAGTCTTCCTTCATTGGTCGCCTTCCGAATCTGAGTGTATACAGAACATTACTATACACCAAGGTATCATTTATGAGGGCGCATCTACATGCATCATGTCAAGCGTTTGGCGGAGAAGTTAGGATCTCCCGAACTAAAGCAAAAATAGATATCTTACTCGGAAACATAGTGACATCCTTCTTCTCATGTCGGTCTCAAAAATTTCCCGGTCTGCTTGGATGGAAAAGGCAGTACTTATATATATTGAGTCTTGGATGCTGGTGGACTGCAAATACCTCCTTGGGGTAGAGTTATGTCTGCATATGCCAGAAAAAGCATCCTTTGAATTAGTTATCCCCATGAAGATCACATCATCATTGACCAATTGAAATACCATGACAAACTTGTCCATGACGAACACCGATGTTGGTGATGCCTACCCTATGTGAAAATATCTACAAAACCACAGCTCCTGTTGACAACCAGAAGAATATGGCTACGAGAATTTCAAACCATCATCTATCCTTGGATCATTCCTAGGATATCCCTGTGCTGCAAATATTCTGTTGATACACGGGGGCTCCGGTGTACATGATGTCGTCATGGCTCCCCAGAAACCAACGGGAGATGGGGCCCCAGTATGCTGGAAATTGAGGCCACAACACGGCTGCACCAACCTACGCCATCTCCAAACTCAATTTTAATACCCTCCACCCTAGTTTCGTGTCTATTAGGTCTTGGAAATGGTAACATTTCCAGAGCATGTCTTTCTTGATACTTGCAGTACTGGACCCGCAGCCATGTGGAATGCCTGGCATTACATCACAAAATAACCCCCATCTCCTCAAGAAGCGTGGCAGTTAAAGAGATTCCCATAACAACCTTTAGTTAAAGCCTTGGGAAAACCCACAAAGGAAAAAAATAGAAAACCTCATCATGCCAAAGGAACTACAACCTTGAGCATTATGCGATATTGTAGTCCATCCCTACCAGCTATACAACAAGTTGGATGAATTAAAAAACCTATCATAAGCTCAGCAGAAATACACGCGGTCACAAGTTCAATGAAAGACATTACAAAAAATCAAGGCAAAGCATTCATACCAACCATGCATGCGTGTACGCAACAACTATGGGCATTACACCTATCATTGCCAGAAATATGATGACACAGATACTCCCCTTTCAAATAAACCATATAAGGAAGTCCCCATGCGGACAAATGGGGAAGAACTTATAAGATCATATTATATACATGAAGACGCAGAAAGTCACCTAAAAAACTCGTTGTCCCCTCTCTCTCTCCATCGCATTTGCACTCTCGATGAGCAAGATACATTTCATCACCAAATGTGCAGCCCTGGAGTTGTTTCCAAGATGGCATCCGGTTGGCAGTGTATACTATATGTCGACCTACGAAAACCCGGTGTTGTATCAATGTTAGAAAATCACCCATTACATCCCTAATTGCATTTACTCATTTTGTTCGGCATTGCCAGTTCACATAAGCCATGATACGCCTCCCCTAGGAGATGGCTCGAATGCAAATCCATGACTCGACAAGCACAGTCAGGGTGAAATCACCCATTCTTCATGTCGGCAAAGCGGTCGGTTGGGGGGCACAGTTACTGAAATCACCTTCCTGAAGAAGACCAACACGTATTGTAAATACATGTAACCATTTAGATTACAGTTGAACCTATAATCGCTACGTAGATAAATAAATCACCTCACCGGCCTTGAGGAAGGGAAAACCCAGAAGAAATTCTTGTCACAAGGTGTGTCAGAAATTAACCATCATGCCAGCCTTGTGCTTATCCCTCAAGTGCATAAGCTAATGAAATATATGGATATTGAAACCCAAAGCCGTTAAAACTTCAGTATGAAGCCAAGATAACCTATTGTAGGCATCTTGCCCTAGGCAATGCTATATCAATAATCAAGGCATTAGGCGAAGTCAAAATGATGCACCTTCCTAACAAGACCCATGTCAATCTGGTGACATGGTACAATGTATTAGAATCAACCACCATGTCAATCAATGTAAGAAGTGAAGCACCTGCAGTAAACATTACTTGTCTCCTATCCATGTGAAACATCTCTCTAATCAAGAGAAAATCACACGAGTGTTATTGTAGGATCTACTCACAATTTCACCATATAATGAATTGTGAGCACCTCCAAAGGCTAAGAGCGGCAAGAGGCATTTGGTTACTTCAAGGTTGGACTCTAAACCAAAAAAATGAGTAAACAGTGAATCTTTCCACGATCATTTTACGACATCCACTTCGAGAGGACTAAGAGTGGTGTTGGTTCTCACACCATCTACTCGATAGGGACCATAGATGCAGGTGTACCATTTCACCTTCATAACCCACGAAGACGTGTACCATTTCACCAACCATAACCACGAAATAGAGGCACTGACCCTTAATCGAAACATTTAGGTGCCTCATCAAACACAATTTCAAATCTAGGAAAGTCAGTACTCTTGATGCAACCGTGAGGACCCTTCTCTTGCTCTCTCATGCAAGCCCTTTAATGGATAGTCACCCCCCACAAAACACGTGACACAAAACATCATATACGATTCATATCATCGTGTATAGAGACAACAAGCAGTCATTGTGCTATATTGGTGATGAATTCATTAGGGTAGCTACAACTACGAGATTAGTTGTACCAACGGCAGTGGAAACCAATCTATCTACACCTTGTCAAGCGTGTCTGGTTCCACGCATCAACATAGTGTACTCATGCATCGACCGGCTCAGGTGGAAAAACCACCTCCTCGTAACCACACAAACTCCAATTATGGATCCTTATTCCTCTCATATGAGGATATTTAGAGCCATGAGCGGAAGCAGGATCATGTCGTATTGGGATGCGATGCATCTGCTCGTTTTCTTCCTCAAAAGGCGTTCGGCCTTAACAGCTTGACAAACCATGAGATATACACAATCGAATCAAAATATTTCCTTCCATTTTAGGAAAGTCTATTGGTTCAAAATCCATTCACAAGGTGCTGATGCCTCTCGTTGAAGAAGGAAACCGTCAAACATTTCTCTAGCCATCAAGATGAATATCTCTCGAAATCTTTGAGAAAGTCGAAGAAATCTGTTGGGAGAAACATGTTCCCAAATAAATAACCTGCACATTTATTTGCAAGAGTATAGAAATATCTTCGCATGGGACTACTCGGAAATGCCGGGCTTAGTCCCACTATGGTAGAGCACCATATTGGCCTGGCTTTGATGTACGGTACACAAAAGAAACGTCAAGCGCACACATCCAAGGAAGAAGCAATTAAACGATCGGCGATAAGCTTCACAAGGCGGGCACCGAAGAAACGTCAACTGCACATAAAAAATTAATTAAAGATAATGTCCTTCTACACAGTGGAAGTTTATCTATAACACATGTGGGTTCAAGCATGTTCCCATCTGCCAGCAGGGCACCATTCATGTCTGTGCGGTGCCACTGATTTGAATCAAAGCATGTCCAAAGGATAATTGCCCTACCCCATCAGCTTAAGTTATGAAGCATGGGACACGGCTCTCTCATACATGGATGGTTTCTTTAGGTATAAATCAAATCTAAATCTGACTTCTCTGGGCAGATTTTCATTGTGTTCTACTGATGAGATCATATTCACATATCGGGTTATAACATTTGGTCATAAAAATGTTGGAGCCACTTTCAGTGGGCCATGAATTATATATTTCACTGAAGCTTGGCCCCTATCCTCCACCATGGATAGACCTCTTCAGTCCAGAATATTTGATCATCTCGAGGATCGGCGGCTAGTATTCAACTATTCTGACAGCCTACATAAATCCCCTAGTGCATCTTTTGCATCCCTCTGGAGACATTTCCTAGGTTTTATTGTGTCCCAACAAAGGAGATTAGAATTACCCCCTCCAAAGTACAATATATCAGAGGTACCACCACCTCCAAACCCTCAAGCAACTCCAAAGCTTGCAAGGGAAAAGCAATTTTACAGATGCTTAAATTGATAGCCCTTGCAAGCTCGGGGATTCCTACGCCTCCTCTAGTTAGGACATCCCATTCCAAATGGAATGGTCATTGCTCATTCATTTGAAACCCGAAAGACACATTATCTTGACACCATTGATGAGTCCACTACTTCAGTGCACCTATGTCTATCAACATCAAAGGACAACATAGTGTTAATCAGGGAAGACTAGATGGTAAAACAAATAATTTATTACATTATTGCAAAACTTAAATTTTGCGTTAAGATATGAGCCAAAAGAAAAAGAAATTTGCCCTAGAATTAATAATAATAACCAGAAGAAGAAGAATCTAATTTGAGTCACATCTAAAAGACACAAATTAATTATGAGACCCTCTTGTTTGTGGGACAAAGGGACCCACCTCCATTGTAATGATTATTTTAAATCTACGAAGGCATAGTAGTTGGAGCTTGTGGTTAATAAAAACAAGGATATCGATTCTGAATCCTTGATCAAGGCATATCATTGTTCCATTTACTTGATCGACCAATGAAGGCATCTTGAGGAGGTTTCAATAAGGACTAAAATTTTGAACCTATATTCATGCTACACCTTCACAGTGGTCAGGTGTGGTAAAGTCAGAGGCACTTGTCATATATTTGTATCATAAGTGACACCATTGGGCAACAAATCCACTATATATTGATCTTTGTGCAATATTAAGTTTCCTCAACCATCCTACAGAATACTCTAAACGTACTATATATATTGGATGGACATCTATTGAAGTCGACCTCATTCAAAACGACGTCACAATAGTTACATTATAAACTTCACATGGTAGCTAGGCATTTGACCTACGTAAATCGGCGATCTTTGTAATCAATTGTTTTCAAAATTTGAAGAAGATGAAGATAGGACCGTGGCAGTAGCATATAAATACTACCGAGAGGTAATTTTGTTCGGGCCAATCTGGGGTACGTGTATAAATACGACATCGCAATTTGACTATTGGCACCTATTGACATGTTCTTTGCCACGAGTTTGATGGAGCATGCCAAAGAGAATGAAGCTCTTCATTCTTGAGAGTACACTGGGGATGACTCAAGGGAAAAAGATGCAGAGGTATGTATATAGCCATATTACTTCAACATTGGATGTTGTGAAATCATGTCATATGGTTGCGAATGACTTACATGTTAGAAGTATGATCTATAGAAAGAATATCTCTGACACGGACGGATGAAATCAACATAATATGTCCTCATGAATACTAGGTATAGCTATATGAACAAAGAAACTGAGAAAGGTTGTAAGTTCCGAATAAAAATGAGAGAAGAAGTCATAGAAATACAAACCATGTCAATGGCGGTGATCATTTAGAGACCAAGAAAGATGCCCATTGGGGATGGAGGTGGGAAGATATCATGGAGCTACGACGGAAGTCACAGTGAAAGACCCTTGAAGAAGCATATGTGGGGATGTGTCAATCATGAGATGTGATGCCTACATGAAGATGTCATGGTGAAAGATCATCACTAAAAGTAACTTTTGTTCTAAAAAATTCATATGTATATGTTTATCGAATGAATTTATTGCAAGGCTACTAATCATGAAAGGATGTATGATCCTTGGAGATGATTCGAAGGAAGCGGCATAGCATAACGATTGGACCGGATGAAGACTCGATGAATCACTTGCGATAGCTAACATGACTTAGGATGAAATGATGGATGATTTGTACCTATAAAGCTAAAAGTTGAAAGTTAACACAATATAAATCCATGACCTTTATGAAGACGAAATTCTTCATGGCTTGTTTACATTCACATCATCGACATTGAAGAGTCCACAGTTAAAGAGAACTGAAAGATAATTTTCTTACTTGGAAGAAGCTTGGAAATTCCGTCTTGCTGGAAATTTTATTCCTTGTATGGAATAGTACTGACTCCCTTGTGCGAATCATTCCTCCGTGGTTGAGAGAGAGATAGACATCATTCTGGTCTTCACTTGGGAAGATGAGGGGAATGGAAGGATTAGACAATCATACGGCATTCGATACTCTTCAAAGAATGAGATAGAGGCATTCAAGATAAAATTAATCGTGGACCAATATTCTTGCAGGCAGCTCTGAAAAATAGTCAAGAAAGTCATACTTTGGGAACACTAAGTTGGAGTACGTACCTTAGAGAGACAATGAAACGAGAGGTGTCTATAAGACATGTGTCTATCTGGCATTATAACCATTGTCTCGTTGAGAGATGAGGTTGTTAATCGAAGGCCTTGCACTAGAGACAATATTTGGTTGAAGATGATGCTATCTGGATGTGATTACCAATCAATTCTTCTTACTTGGATTCTCAGTTTTAAATGACCATAGCCTGTATGAATACCTCCCTAGGGAAGAGGGTGTTGAAAAATGTAACTAAAGTCGATCTTCTATGTAACTATCATTATGAATTTTATAAAGAAGACAAAGATATCAAAAATGTATAAGGTTGTATCTTCTAGATATAAATAAGTGTGTCCTTATGAGTCTAAGCGCATGGACCTAGAAGAATGAGTGGCTGAAAGAACAAAACAAAACGACTCTCAGAAGCATCAGATGAAGATCAAATATATAAAACCGTGAAAGACACTATTTGGGAATTACTTCGCTCTGAAGTCGGCCTGAATTATCGGTGATACAATCGACTCTATAAATCAATGAATCATCCAACAATATTTAGGCAGTAATGCCTCTCTCTCTCTTAAAACATGAATTATTTGGATAAGTTTTCGATAAATACGAGACGGGATGGTAGACAAATCTATATGATATGGATTGATATATATATATATGCACCTACGGCATATACTTACCATAAGCAAATGCATAATAAAATTATAATATAGTTAAGTGAGGCGGTCAATCTGGAAAGCGACTCTCAGATATATTCAGAAGAAATTCACGGATAGACAAGAACAAGTGATCGGATACCCACTGAAATAAAAGTACGAATATCCCAAAATGGACGAAGACATCTACAAGGAAATGGTAGGACTCCACAAGGAATCAGTGCGGATATCTGCAATGATATAGTGCGGATATCTACAAGGAGATAACAGACATTTACAAGGAGAACCGGTCGATAAAAGAAAATATTACGGTGCGGATAAGAAGAACACGAAAATACGGATAAAGAAAGGATGCAAGTGCGGATAAATGATAGTATAGAATGAATTTGGAAACAAAGATACGGAAGAAGTTACTGAATGTCGAGAATAAGTTGTGATCATCGGCTTTAGTATAACAAATGTCTCAGGAAAATTATGTAATAGGATTATGATGGTCCCACGGAAGTGTAAAGTAAGAAGGTAGTTACCTTCCCACAATAAAGTGTTAGCTTTGTCTAACATTTGTGTCCTATGTATTTTGATAATTGACTTGATGAAAAGATTAACTAAGAAGACATAAACAGCAATAAGCACAAATAATTATCAAGAAGATTTGTATTAACCTTAAGCCCTCCAAATTCTGTAAGTATGTGACAGGGTTTTACTGCCTGTATTTCGACATCTATCATCCCAGCTCTTCAAAATCTGACTGTGAACACAGAGTCAAATTAGTGGCATCTAGATTTATGCTCGTGGGCAAAAGTCATGATAATAGCAATTGCAATATTACGGTATTTTCATCCCAAAACATAGATAATATAGGTCATTGGATCAATGGATTAGACATCTTGTTGTTTGAATTGTAACGGATATATTTATAAGAGTAGTGTTGGTCACGGTTAGGGTTTTAGCGACAAAGTTGAAGTACGGCATTGGCATTGACGCTAGGGGTTTGATGTGCATATTGAGCGAGGCAAATTTGATTGGCTTAGAGTTTGTGTTGTAGTTTTCATGTGTATGAGTTTCTTTATATGAATTCTAGCCTTGACACACCCAGAGGATCCGGCCCCGAAAATTATGAAATGTAGTCCTAGCGGAAACAAGGTGGTTGGGTGGTGGGAGCAAGAAGGTAAAGTCTCCTTCGAGTTGGAGCACTGAGAACATCCAAAGCTGACATGGTGGTGCTAGGGAAGAGTCGAGCCTACAGGTTGGAGCATCCATCCGGTAGCAAGCTGGTGACGGGGTATTCGAGCCTCTGTCGAGATTGGAGCGACTCAGAAGATTTAGAACTGCTGGATGACAGGGGCCTGCTGTGCAGGAGCATCTCCTGGAGTTGGAGGCAGGTAATCTGAGTTCAGACCTCCTTCATACATTTGAAAACTTGATGTAATTATTTTTGAAGATATATTAAGAAGCATTCGGTGGTTTTGACCTGAAGGGTTATCACCTAAAATCCTATATCACTTTCAATTAAAATACGCATTGTTGAATAGTGTCATTTGTTGTTTGTGTTGATGAAATGTACAAAATCCGTGTGTCTAGAAGATTAAAAAATACCAATTGATAAGAAATATTGATTCACCCCTCTCAATGTATTTAGGCAGTTGTTATGGTTGAAGATTAACTGATTACTCCTTGGATGTTGTGTAATGAAACCATTTCATATGGTTGGAGAGTTTGTACTCATGAATGATGATTGATCCCATGGTCGGTTGGAGCTCACGACCTTGATGCCATTGGTTTTGGCACCGTGGGATATGACTTTGATGCCTCACAGTACCCACCTATAAATTCTGATATACCAAACAGTGACTCTCTCAGTTTATTTCAGACAGAAGTCTCTTCCTTTGAGAATCTATCATCCAACAGAATCATATAACATTCCATCCTCGAGATTCATCTTTTCTTGTTTCCATCTTAAAGCCATGTTGTCTCCTTAATAGGTTGCTCAGGCTTGCAGCCTGCAACATTTACTCTCCCCTTCATTTCATGAAGCCTCATTTTCCTCTTTAAAACCCTCCATTCCCCTGCGAAAGGCCTCCAAAATCCTTTTAAGCCTCTAAAAATCCTTCTCTTTAGAGTTTAAATCACCCTTTTCCCCTTTCATAAAAATAAAGAAATTCCTTAAAAATCCTTGTTTTTGACCTAAAAACCCTTTTTTCCACTAAGGCTTTAAGCCCTTGCGGCCTTAGCCCTAGCCCCCTTGTCAGCACGGGGGATCGGGCCCTGTCGAGCGCCAATCGCAAATCGCAATCGGTCGATTCAGTTATTGTGTTCCCTTTTCTGTTCCTTCCAACGTGAATCACCGATTCGTCCTGGACCGTTGAACCCCGCAGACAACGGCCGGATCTTATCACGCTCTCATAGCCCGTTGCGTAATCGCATCCAGGTTTTCTCTATCACCTTTTCCTTTGCTTCTTCTATTTTCCACCGATGCGATGGGTTTTTGTTGCGACGCCCCCTGTGCCGGTCTCCACCATCGTCTTTCAACTCGACGACGGCGCTAAAGTGCATCGCACCATCCATCATTTTCCCTCTGCTCCACACGACTCGATAAATACGAGACCCGTTGATCATCCCAGCGAGATCCAGCGGCTGCTGTCCCATCGCTGTCGACAATGTAACCACGTTTTTCATCCCATTTGCCTCCTCCAATCTCGATCCGCCGGTCGTCAGGCCGTTGAATCCACAGAACCAACTTCTCGGATTAAATCGCTGGGTTCCTTCCGTATTAACATCATTGGTCAGACAACACGTTGATCTCCCACATCAATCAGCAGTAGCTCATCAACGCCTCCAGCAAAATCAAAAAAGCCCAAATCGATGAGTTCTTTCCCTCCGATCCTGCGATTAGATGTGTGATTGAATCCACAGAACCAACGCTAAGATGCCTCATCACACCCCTCTCAGTTACTTTTCACCTATTCTCCCAATGATTCATCCGTGATCCCATCTCGATTGATCTCGCCACAGTCTGCTCTCATTCATCGTATTTCAAATTATCCCATAGAAAGATATTGGCCGTCGATCATTCCAATCCAACGCGGTCAGTTCATCCTCGCACCCAAACTTCCAAACCTTTAGTTAGCTACTCTGCGTGTTTTCCCATTTCATATAACATCCATCCCTTCTGTTTCCCTCCTTCCACCACCCCAGAGCACCACAGCAGTCTAAACCCCGGCAAACGGGAATTTCTGCTGCTCATTTCGTGTATTTTGAGTTTTCATGGTAAATGAAGGTGTGTATTCCTGATCACAAAGGCATTACAAGCCGTGTCATGATCCTCAAAGCCAGAAACAGCATGCAAGAGACGGAAACGAAAGGCGGGCATGTCGATCAGCGACCATATTCCATGGACCATCGGTGACCCTCCGGCTGGGCCGAAATCCCCCACCTTTAAACACTCGACGACGATGATCACATTTCCTGGTGTGGGATACTCGGCATAGAAGACCAACATCGGTACAAACCATTTCAACAATCGTGAAGAGAAGCATAAACGTAGCTGTACCAGGTTTAAGTACAAGAGACGAACAATTAGTGATGCGACAGAATGCTGTGACAAACCACGGAACTGTTATTTACCTGTACATAAAATGCAAGCGGTTATTACACCAAGAAGCTACACAAATTGTCAAAGGCAGTTATTTGAAAGTATCAGGAGTCCGTCCTGGCCATTTCTTCACTTAACTCATACACGAGAAGATGGCCATGCCTCTCCAGTCAGTTTTCTTCAAGTTTCAGATGGGACCCATGTATATGTGCAGTCTCCGATAGGCTACAAAGTTATTGATCCTTGTCTGAGAGTCAATAAAATGTTTAAGACACTGAGAATGGAGCATTCGAAATGCCTTCTCCCTGCTCATTTGATGTTCATTTAAACACCACACCTACATTTCTCATTTTTCTCTGTAAAGACTCTTGAAGTCTCATTGTAAAACATTAGCATTTTGTGATTTCTAAAGTAATACATATTCTTTACATTTTGAAGAAGTTTTGGTGTTACGAAGGGTGTTAAGATCGTGTTTTTGTTGATGAAGGGCTGTGCATGGATCACTGAGGCTGGTTTCGGTGGTACTTCTTATTGTCAATGTTATTTTCTGATTCCACTGCCTTTGTTCCTCATGCTTTGCTTCTACAGTGAGAGGGAAAAAGTTTAGCAGCGGAAAGTATATCTGAAGCTCTATTTGTTATCCTTCCTTTGTTTTATGTTTTAACATCCTTGAATGTGACAAGGTAGTTAATAACTCTCTTTATGTTGATTTGATATTTGCTTGATAGTTATTCAGTTTGTGGTAGAAAATTCTTAGCGTTCCCCTCTTTCTTTACTTTTGAATGTTGTATCGAAGTCTACCTTTGATTATTGATGCTTGCGGTTTGACGGTGAGGTTTGTCTCAATCATACCCCTCTATTGTTGTGTTTCATCATTGTGTTGAAGGTCCTATAATTGCAGTCCTAGATGTCTAAGGCGTTCCCTCTTGCAGATACAGTTAATATCTTCGTTAGTTAAACTCTCAAAGGTGGACTTGTAGGAGGAAATAGGGTGTTCCCAGATCCCTATAATTTCATTTAGAAAGGTTTGAATGCATTTCTCTTTCTTTTAGTGTTTATATTGATTAAGTCCGACGGTGAGTTTCTTGGAGGAAATAGGGCGTTCCCGAATCTTTTAAGTCATTGTGAAAGGTTTAGTTTGTTTGCCACTCTTAGTCCTTAATGTCATCCATTTCACCTATATTATTCAACATATCTAAACCAAGTTAGATTTTGCCTGGTTTCTTCTTCTCAGTCAGAACTATTTAGACTCTTCACATGACTCCATTGCCCAATGGCTTGTAGATTCACATGCTATATCTATACCATAGAGCTAATACATGTATTAAAATAAAACAAACAAAACAACCTTGCCCCATAACTAGCCTAAAATCAACTTCTAATTTTCAAGATACATCTTTAAATATATTGAGAATCCTCTAGAGACTATAGGGGCTAGATCTTAGAGCTCTAAAGTTTGGTTTGTATGTTGCCTTGTCTTTTGGTAAGCCGGTGTATAAAACAAGGACTCAACATCTATGTACTGTTAAAATTTGTATATCCGTTAGAGAGAGGATGAAAAGTACCTCCGTGGCTAAGAGGTGTTGAAAAATATAATAATTGTGATGGATATTTCGTTGTCAAAAATCAAAGGAGAAATGATGTCTTCTAGTTGTCCACGTCGGTGCCACCACTTAGAGGGGTTTGACCCCCAAGTCAAAAACCACCTCTTGACACTCCCTCTATATTAGTGACCATTTGTTAGACTTCTGTTTAGGTATCACTTCACTCATCAATTCAACCTATTCCAAAGGTTATGTTCACTTGCAAAGAGGAGGAGAATGGTTTTCAGGCAAAGTTTGACATCTCTTATCTTTGCGACCAAACCAACGTTGACTTGTCCATATAGTGTTTCCAATAAGATGCTGGGTTCATGGTCTGAGCTGATGTCCTCTGAATCTTGGATGTCGTTGACCAAGTTTTTTGCTTTGTTTTAGACATTCTTGAGAGTTTGCATGCAGTCAGCTGGGGTTTGACCAAACCTTTCCCAAACGGTCCAAGGTCATTCAACCCTTTGACCCGATATACACAAGCCAAATTTAGCTCCCTTGTGCAAACATTGACCGGTGAGCAAATTGTTGACCTTTCTCTCTCCTTTGACTAAATTTTGACTTGGCATTTAATATGGTCAATGGTTGACCTTTGACTAGAATATTTTGATGTACATTTTGATGAATAGCTCTCTCTCTCATAAGGAAAGATTATACGGTTTTTTCCATGTGGGGTTTTGTCCCAAAGAATTTGGTTTCTCTTGTTTCATTGTTTTTACTATGATCTTTATTACTCTCACCGAAGTTAATGGTTGAAATTTTCAAGTGTAGCTGTAATGATTGGAATGCTTTAAAGTCGATCAAAATGGTATCATTGGAAGTAGTTATTAGATTGAAAATTGTTCTAGTCTCTTTTGTTACTGAAAAATCAACAAGGTAGGAAGTGACTGGCAGGGTGAACTCCAAAACTAGACAAAGCGAAAAGGGTCTTAAAATCCGATGATGATGAAATGATTCTACCTCTCTCTCTTAGTTCTGGCAATTTCAAAACGAGGGGTTTATTAACGATAAATTAATGGGGTTACAGTGTAGCCCCCAATTTCTGGCTTTTACATTTAGCCCAAAATTTACCTATTATTTGACCCAAAACATTGGATAATGGGTTGCCTTTATCAAGACGTTCCCCCTTTATCCAAAGACTATAGCCTATATAGGTTTGGATAAGCTACTTTGTCCTCCCATGAATAATTAAGTACAGACAATACAGACCAGCGCCCTCTTGCACCTAGTCAAGTATTTGGTTAGTTCTCTATTCAGGGCGTTGACCTTCTACTATTATGTTTTCTTTCCTTCTTAATGTGACTATGATTTGGGGCTTTAAAATAAGGGTAACACATCAGCAAACCCTGGGTTGACTTTTCATACATGCTAGTGGGGGCTGCGGTGATGACCCACCCTCTTGAGTTGACTTTTGAGACATGCTATTGGAGAACATGATGGTAACCACCTCTTCGGTATTCAAGCATATAAATATTTTGCATATTAATAAAGTTTAAAGGAAACTTTAATTTTAAAAAATAAAAACTAGTGTTGGATATTTTAATGGCACATAATAAGAATCTTTTAAAGGGCAGTATTACACTTTACATTTAGTCTACATTAGAATATACCTCACATAATTCAAAATAACTGGTGGAAATAAAATTATTAATAAAGTCACCCTATTGTGAGAAGTTCATAAAAATGAAGCAAAGATGTTATTCTATGATCACTCAATGATTTGATACGGCAAGTCCTTGTGGAAGTAATGACGCTATTTTCACAATTTATCTTCCAACTAAGATTTAAAATCAGATGATACATTCATGCATTAGAGACTTCGAGCCTAAATTGTGTCGATTGGGCATGTCAATAATCAAGGAACTACAAATAGCAACTTTGAAACTACGGCTGCCTTCCCAATGGGGTCAGATAAATTCCTCATCAATTTTGAATTGATGATTGGAAAAAGCAATACGTTGCGACGGATGCTCAGCGGGAAAATCAAAATAATCGTTTAAGTTGAAGGCAATTTTCCATAATGGACACCCAATCAGCCTTTCAGGAGAAAATACTGTAGTTACCTCGAAGCAATGGCAAGATGGAGTATTTGCGTGAGATTCAGAATGTACTACTGTCCATATTTCCAATATCCTTCCTTTCCTGTTTTTACATAACAGTGACTAAACCCACTTTGCAATAAATAGTGCCTCAAAAAATAACTAATATAGTAATGCTTGGCAAAGGATTCTGAAATGCTTCCCTCCCCAGTCCATATTTCCCAAGATCTTTCCTTTCTGTTTAAAGAGTAGAGTCCATGGAGGTAATTTGGGCGTAGTCATTCACCAATCTTGAAACAGTTTGTTTGATGGCGGTTGCATTATTCCGATGGCACAAATTTAATCTTGGTGTGGTGGGTTTCTTTCCGTCTCTATTCATTATATCCCACCATAATTTCTTAGCAACACATAAAATGTAAAACATGTCGGGGAAAATGGTTGGATTGTTACTGGCCATTGTTGAAACGGAGTCCAGTCAACAGGATTCCTCTTATGCGATGAATAAGCTGACATATAAGATTCTCGTCATGCCTCCACGATCATGTAATGAGATATGTCACTGAAAATCTTGATAAGAGTTACGCTGAGCACCTTTATGCTATGGGAATAAACTTTATCATGGATCCTTATTTTGCTTTTTTAGTGTATCACTTGTACAGTAGTTACAGTACTAGATCTGGATATCGGTATGATTTTGAAGATGCATCTAATATTATTTTGTATTCTTGTGATTTAACACGTAAGTTGCTTAATTTCTTTATATACGATCATGACATCATCTTAAAATACTTCTTGATTTCTTTTAATTTCTTGATCCCATTACATAAACAATTCAATAGTATATTCTTCTCTTTACTGAATCTAGTTGTTCTTGTCTTGGATGAATTCTCTCATTAAATTCAAGCAAACAATTTGAGAACCTTTATGTGTTCTACTTAAAAGTAAATTTACGAAGAAGGCTTGCCATCTTGCAAATTTGGCATCTTCAGTTCTTTATTTCCTTAGAAATAACTTTAACAAGTGCCTTAGCATCATTTCTCGAGTAGAAAAAACTTATTTGCCAAATGAATAGAAAATTCTTGGCTTCATTTCATGCAACTTTACCTCTTTTTTCAATTGGGGCATAATTTGTTAGAAACTTTATTTCCATACCCCGATGCATCACGACTTGTTCTTCATGTTTCTAGCTCATATACAGCCTTTGTTGAAACACCTCCCCAACCAATGTTAACATGTAGTTAACAATCTTGAAAAGTTTTCATCGGCAACAAAAATTGGAAGTTTTGACCTTGGATTTAATATTTACGGCAATTTAGTGTATGTTTGCATAGGTCCAAGGTTGAGGGATTCTTTCTTAGTCTACGATTAGGGAACTATCGATAACTATGATCGAATAGAAATTTCTCACATAATTCAAACATCCTAAAAATCTACGCTTTAAATGAGTTTTATCTAAGATGACGTACGGAAACTTATACGCAAACTCAAGAGCATGATTAAGCAAAGCAATTTGTGCATTTGCACCCTCTGACCCAAAAACATCTTGGTCTTACAGTTCCATCTTTTTCTTACTTAGGACCAAACCATTTTGGACCAACTACATAAGAATTCTCAAGTGTTGAAATGAGTCTGAAGTGCTGAAAATACTAGGAGATCATCAATATAAGCAAGTAACCGACTAACAACCAGGCTTAAAGATGGAATCCATTACCTTACGGAATTTTGAAGGTGCATGCTTCTTGGGAATGGCATAACATTCCATTCGTAGTGTCCTCTTTGGAACAGATGTCGTCTTCCACTTGTCTTCTTTGATGGCGGCTGCAGCTTCGAATTTTAAATCAAACTTTGAAAACACTTTGGCAATTTTATCCTCCTTGTGAATCTCACTGTGTAGGAGGTGGAATTAAGTATCATCTTATAAAACAGTATTAAGAGTTTGTAATTTATAACAAGTCTAGGAATACCTCTAATCACATTTACTTCTTTTTACATTTGACATAAAAGGCAGCAACGGTTCACGAATTTATTTATAGACTCCACGATCCTTTCTACATTAAAACATTATTTCTCCTTTTCGCAGAGAAATTTGTCATATTCTTTTGACATAAAAATAGCTCTCGTTTATACTTGCCACGTATATCCTTCCTTATAGGGCAATTCAACATGATCTTTTGCTTTCGATGCCAAGAGGCATTTGGTTCTTAAATTGTAAGTCTTGTTCCAATTTGTTACGGATTTCGGAGGTTGTCTGCGAATTTGTGGAAGACTTCAATTTGATCTTCAATTACGATCATATTTTTATGATCCTTGAGTTCATGAATGGTTGCACTTTGTACGGCTCTTCTGCCTGCTTTGCACCATAGTAGACAGTCCCAATTATTGAGCTTAAGATTACAGAGTGGTTCTTTTACCTTTTAGAGTGATGAAATACTAGGTCGTTTATCTTTAAATCTCGTAGAACCATGTGGTTCAACAATAAACCAAATACATTCCCAAAAATGCAATCAATCGGAATGTCTCCTACGAGAAACAACATAAAGTGAGACACGTGTCTTCCAAAACGGACGGTGGCTTTTGGTACTTCATATTCCAGTAAATTCTACACTGACAGAGGTAATTTTACGGGTAGCAGTATTCAAAATGCAGGAGGAATAGCCTTTTTGGAAAACTGGGTTAACATCTGCTCCGGGGGAATCAATCAAATGCTTTTAATTAGGCTTTTGTCCTTTTACCGAGGCTGATATAAACATGATGTTGTTGATAGGATATGAGAGATGCATATCTCTGATTCCACATGGATGGGGATATATACATTCTAAACATTTTTGATGTGCAGAACCAAAACAATAGAGTATGGTTTGTTTTCTTACCGAAGCTGGAAAAGGAGAACAATATTTCTTCTTTTTAAGCTCAACAATTCTTTTGAGCAGAAATTTCAAATTTATGTTGTGTCTCCCTATCACCTCACAAAGTGAGTGTCTGAGCTTTGCTGAGTGTGTGGAGTACGATGCGGTGTGCAGGTGCGGGCGTCAACGGGGTCGGGCTGCCCACGGAGGATGCTGGAAGACGATTACCATGCTTCATAAATGCACACATTGATTTCAAATCTCCATCACCATGGCACGTTGACGAAGGCTTTCCGCTGTCCTTCATCTTCATTTGAGCCATGAGGACTCGTATTCTTCGAAAGCGTACGAGAATCCTGCAGATACATCATCAGAACAATCACAACAAGTACAATGATCAGAGCCATGATGTATAGACATATAAATAGGAAGATAGAACGAGAGAGTCGAAGAAAGAGGGAGAATCTTTAACGGCTTCACCGAAGAGTAGAGTCGATTATGACGATCTTGTTTATGGAAGCGAAATGACAATGGCGACGGCGGTCTTCAATTCTTATGAGCTAGAACTGGCACATGGACGTTTAGGCGGGATTTCTTGCCGAACGCAGCTCAGCGTGTGGGACATATATTAGAAAATTGTGGCAGGGTTGACCCACAATATGGACAACACCTTTAAATGCCTTTAGCATCTCGGGCTTGATGTCCATAGGATTATAGTGAGTCTTTGGGTTGTTTATGTCTTTTCCTTTGTTGATCTTCTTTTAAAGCAGGGTGGGGCTGTATCCTTTTCAGAACAGATACAACATGTAGTCATTGAATCTTTTCTTCTTTTCTTTTTGTCTTCTGCTTGGTGACAAGGGATCATCAGCAGTTATTCATATTTCTTTGAAAGGCTTAGGCACAGACATTCTTATGTTATCATGGAGCTTAGTCATCTTTGGTGATGCAAAACATCAACACTTTGGTGATGATAGAATAGATTCTCCCAGATGGCTTCAGGGGTAATGGGAGAGACTTCTTACATTTGGTATATGTTTTGGAAGAAGTGCCAGGTAGACTTGCTCCCTGGCTGCTTCATTGGTTCTTTAACCCAAAATATTCTTTGAATCCGGTCTTTGTGGAAGTCTTCAATGATTAATATTTCTACACTTGATTCATTAATACCATTTCATGTTTATACGTAGTTGTCATAAGATACAAAAATGTTCTTGGATGAAACTGATCCTTGCTTTATCATGTTATTCTGTGTAGTGCCTTGGATGATTTGACCATCATATCTCCTTAATGTTTCCTTCAATTTATCAAGCAAAGTGGAGAAGATTCAAGTTCCCACCATCTAGCAAGTGTAGGTAAAAACATGAATCAATGTTTTACAAGCTTCGACTTGATTTTCCCAACAGAAGGTTCTATCTGATGTTCAGTCATCATCTTTGATCATTGCAATAGTCGGATTATCTATATTCCATTCTTCATATTCTCCATGAAATATTTCTCTTGAGAGATCTTGCCTTCTTACTCATCCAGTATGTCTCTCTTGTTGTCCCAGTTCCAACAATCCTCTAAACAGGAGAGTTTATTGATTATTTCCTCAATCTCATCAGTTTAAAAAAGATCTTGCAATGGAAATATTTTAAAATTTGCTTTGGTTTTACAGACTCAGCAGCTTCTTGAGGAGAAGAAGACAAGCAAAGAAGACAGGGACTTTCCTAAAGTTCATGACATCTAATGGCTTTCTACACCCAATAGAAAGAAGTTGGAATAGGGCTTATCCAATTTTTTCAAACTCATCACAATGATGCTGACAAATTTGAAATCAAATGCCAAGTTGAAATAGAATTCTCTATAACACAATTTTCAACTTCATCGATCTTCTTAAAAGATTCTATGGAATAATCTTTGTATTGTAGTAATATCTTCTCTGAATTCATTATTATTTTATCATTAATAGATACATGGACCTTATCTATAAATTTCTTTAACTATAATGACTTTAGCCATATTTTTCTCTAGACCGTGCTGTGAGTGTTTGTCAATTTATTTGTTCAATAAGCTTGTTTGTACTTTCTCCTTCTCCAAATTCTCTTACTAAAGGATAAGCTTTAATTTGAGTTACGTCGCCACCAAGGACAATGCACCTTTAGGAAGCTGGAAGAGGTCTCAATCTTACACTTCATGTTAATAAGAATGACTGAGAAGAGGGGCAAATAAGTGTCAAATCATCTACGATTCTTTAGCCTTTCCCACGAGTAGAAAGAAATCAGATATTTCTTTCTATCATATATATTAACTTCCATTCGGGAGGCTAGCCTTCTCTTTTCTTCGTAATTTGTATGATACAGCAAAATCATCCGGCTTGGGGATGAGTATGGAGATCCCAATTTAGCATTAGCTTCATCCATTTCTCAGGGATCACATGTATCACATCCATCAGTCTAAAACTTTTGTATCTGCGGTGGATAAGTACTTTTTATCGGAAGAGCGGATCTTTGAATCTGCATTGAGAATCAATCCATACTTTTATTTGTAAAAACCCACACCATGCTTATCTGGAGTGCATATTCATAAATATTTAAGATCCAATATAGGGTCTTCATCTTGCAGCCCAGGTACCTAAATGCATCATGAGGACGTATTTCGTCTTCACATGTGGGAAAGATATCAGACATTTTGGATTAGGACGGGAAGTGAAAGCAAGTCTGTGTGGAAGGCTTCTCTGCATCCTAAATTCATCGTTGCAATTAATCTGGAACCCGATTGAAGCAAAGAGGCTGGAGATTTACTAATTGATGACATTGTAGACTGATCAACTTTGATTGGATTGAAGTTTACAAGTTTAAGCAAATAAAATAAAAACAAATATGATCCCCAGCCATTCACAGAGATGAACAAATTATTATGATGGGAGAGTAATGTACATAGGAGACTTTCTACATTGGAATCAATTCTACGCCTATCAATGGTAGATCTTCTCGGAAAAGAAAAGAGTGGGCATAGATTGATTTCCTTGATGTTACATAGTGATTTTTTTTATGGAAGGGCTTAGGATTTGACTTATCCGGTGTTCGGGAAAAGATAGATCCTCCATAATCGCTGGTGTTCCTTCTTCTGGATTTTGGTCTGTCAGCAACTCTACTAATTTTGACTCTCTCTTTGGGGGCATGGACTGCGGGGAAAAAGGGACTGACATGGCAGCTCAACCTACGAGCTTGTATGGTGATATTGTTCTCTTTTTCCTCATATCAAATCAGAATTTTGGATCTGTAACTACAGAATGTGACCAATGTTTCATCAAATGTACTCATAGAAGTTTGGATAACAACCAAGCCACCTTGAACAAATTAGAACAATGGTGCAACTATTCCTCAAATTAAGGAATCTTATGTTGTTATGTGATCTTGGGTATTGCATGAATCCTTTATGATGGAACCATAGAAACTGGATTCTATAGTATGCGAGATGCAGGAATTAGTCCCCAATTTCTTAGCTTCTGCTTGAAGCTCCTTTGGATTTAACAAGGATATTAACTGAACTGCGTCAAATTTTCTTCAATAGAGCTGATGGATTCTTTTATTGTTATTCTAGTGGCAGCTTTTTAAATTGCCAGACACAAGATCATTGTAGACTTGAGAGGCAGAGATCTTAGAATTAGTATTCAACTATTAGTTCAGTTTCTTCATACAAATGATCAGACTCATTTATGACAGCTCTGTCTAGATACAGAAACTCTCATCTCTGGGCGGATATGGGTATTTTGTCATTTCTTCTAATTCCTCTATGCTTTGAATTCCTTACAGAATCCATTTTCCTTCAGAATATAAAGAGGAAAATTAAATTCACGAACCAGATCCAATACAGACAAACTTGTCTTCTGAATACAAATACCAATTTTACCGCAGGGACCTCTCAATAGCAGCGAGAGAAGTCACTTTGTAACGGTGCCCTCTATAGAGCATTCTAAATAGTTGCTGCTTTTGTCAGCTCTTTGGATATTACTCTACTTTTAAATGGCATTAAGGCAAGATTTTTTGCAGCCAATTTCTTGAAAAATATTAAAAAGACAATCATTTTCTATAATAGCAAGTACAAACGCTTTCTCAATAAAGGCCTTATTGAAAAAATTGTGCAAAATTTGCATTAATACTATACCCTCACAAAGAGACAACCCATCAAAGGTAAAATCTTTATAACTGGACATACACCACCAAACTACATAACAATCAAGATATCTGTCATCATTACAACCCTTCCCAATAATAAATAAGTTACAATGCCCATACTTTTTCATTAAAAATGATACAAATTTTGTACTTAAAAGCACACATCTGAATTGTTAAAAAAACAGGGCATGTCAATATATTACCTAGCTAGGATTTATTATTATTGGAAGCTGATCTTTTAGACAATAATGTATGCGGAGGCTTCTAGGCCATCTATGTAAATTCATCTGGTATCATACACAATCCTTCTAGTCAAAATAGGCATCTTTATTAAATTGACTAAAGCTCAAATAAAAGCAATCTATCGAAGGCAATATATTGTATCGCTCTAGTCAAAATAGGCATCTTTATCATATTGACTAGAGTTAAAGCAAAATGAAGGTGTCTGATGATGAGTAAAGTTAGATATCTATCAGTAAATCTGGTGTCATTCTAATCAAAATAGGCACATCTTTATCATATTGACTAGAGTTCTGTAGAAGCAAAAATCAAAATCCATGTAATTTTGCATGGTCAATCTCTGGCTCTTTGAATTCTAAAAATGAAAGAGGATATGTATGATGATGATGAAGTTGATATCTATCAAATAAATCTGGTGTCAATCTAGTCAAATAGGCATCTTTATCTTTTCTTATTGAACATGTAGAAAACAAAAAACAAAATCACATCAGCAATTTGCATGGTCGATCTCTAAAGCCTATACAGATTACAAAAAAAAAAAATGAAAAAGTGTCAAGTCTTGCCCCGTCCTTGATGATAATGACACTATTTTCACAGTTTATCTTCAACTGCCTGCTGATTAAATCTGTAGATAGCATAATTATAATGAAATTACAGACCAGAGGAACCCTAGAGTTGTTTCAGTTGGGCATGATCCCATGTTCAGACTTCAAATAAGCTTTGAATCACGAGCACTGCTTCTCCTCAGCTGGATTAGATGAAATACTCATCAAATTTTGAATTGATGATTGGAAAACTTAAAACGTTATAGATGCTATCTGAAATCCAAAATAATTGTTCAGTTGAAATTTTCTAATGGACTAATCATGCAATAGAAAATACAAATGAACACCTCAAATTACTTAGATCTGATGACAGTGGCAACAAAGTTAGAATACTTCTCATCCACCAATACACCAATATCTTTCCTTTCCTGCATACCAATACCTTTACTGACAGATACATTTCTTCCCTCAAATAGTAACCAATCTATTTAATAGTATAGCGAAAACCTAGAATGTACCCTCAAGTCCATATATTTCCCAAGGTCTTTCCCTTCCTGTTTTACACTGCTTTCAGAGAAGTCTTTACATGGGTACTCTACTTGACAGACTCTAAAATAATTTTCTTTTATTAATAAATATTTGAATTATTATACATAGAAGGCAATTGAATTTTGTATTCTTGAAAAATATTAAAAAGACAATCATTTTCTATAATAGCAGAGTAAGAGGAAACAGCATAAATAAAGGCCTTATTAGAAAAAATTGTGCAAATTTTTATTAATACCTACCCTCTGAATGAGACACCCCATCAAAGGTAAATCTTTCTGTTCAGACCTTCCCTTTTATCAAACTGAAGTATATAAATATATTATATCCTGTCATCATTACAACTCAGAGCAATAAAACAAGTTGCAAACATTGCAGACAACAATTTAAAACCAACACAATTTAACAAAAACACATTTGAATTGTTAAAAAAACGGTAAACTAAACCTTCATGTGATATTTTACATATAAGCTGGATTTATCGTATTATTGCAGACTTTGATATGTACCGGAAGAACGTGCGGAAGCAGACCATCTATCCAGTCCATCTGGTGTCTTTGATCATTCTAGTCAAAATAGGCATCTTTATTAAATTGACTAAAGCTCTGTTGAAGCCAAAACAAATCTATCAAGTAAATCTGTATTATTCTAGTCAAATAGGCATCTTTATCATATTAGCTAGAGTTTCTGCTATAAACAAAAAAACAAAATCACGTCAGCAATTTTGCATTGTCAGTCTCTAAAGCTCATACAGATTACAAAAAATGAAAGTGTCTGATGATGAGTAGAATTAGGTAACGTCAATATATTGCAAACTTGAGTCTAACTAAGTGTTCAAAGAAAAATATAATCATTGATGAAAAAGTGTACGAAGCATACCATCTGACCTGGTATCGATGTATAATATGAACATATGCCCACATCATAACTAAGCATGATGAAGAAAACTACACAAGTTGCCAACACAAATCAACATTTAGTTACAAGATGCCGTTAAATTCTAGTAACACAACAAAAACAACTGCAAAACACAAATCAAGAAATACAAAGATTGTGTTTCTCAACTATGAAGATACTGTGAGTAAATTCTGTTTCCCCATACCCATTGGAAGGATACAGCAGGCAGCTGAAATATGAATCTCTGTACAGTTAAATCCATATGCTTACCTCTTTGTGGATGATAGCCTCTGAAGGGCTATTTCAGTAGTTCAGACGGGTCTCTGGTGACTTTGATGATTAGGTATTCCCAATTAACAGCCATTGATGATTCCATATGGTCTAGGTGAAATTCATATCTCGTGCATTGCAGCAACAATAAAAATATGATACATCTTCATTTTGTAGTCTGTCTCTCTTCATTAATATGAGAGATACATGATCAATCAATATTGCTAACTTGGGAAGGCAATAAGCGTAGTTAGTGTTAAACCATCATCTGAACAAATTTATGTAAAACGCCATAAAAACAGCTGTTAATAGCAGATTGTAACTAGTCAGAACAACTTGCTTGCATTAGGAGCAACAAGTGTTAAAATAAAAATGGTGATCATAGTTCAATATTAAGGCTTCAGTTATTGTATAGTCAAAATTTATGCTTGTTCGTAGAAACCTATTTATGGATATTGAATGGCAATAACAAACTCAAAGTCACCAGATTATTCATGTATCCTTCGTTTATTTGATAGCATTTCGTGATTATTTTTCTTACTATATATATATATAACAAATTAACTGCTGTGTCCTTATGAATATCTAAACCCTATATAACAAAAGAAAACAAAACAACATAAATAGATCCAGCTGCAAAATTTCTAATCTTTGTAGGGTATGTACAATGTTTCAAAATTTCTAATCATTGTAGAATTCTTACAATCTTTAATTTATAATCCCGGTATAGGAGACAAAATGAATTTGCATATGACAACATCTCAATAACACATTTCACTTGTTTGAACCATGTAGAAGGTTTCATGGAAATTTTCAGTGATGGTCAATGCAAGGCAAAGAATCGTAGCCATGTTACAAAATAAAAAACATCAGTTCCCCTTCGAGAGTGAGCCTTTGGAACAGTATGTCTCAATAACACATTTCACTATTTGGAAGGTATGTAAAGAAGTTCAATAGGTACAAAGTGATGGTCAATGCAGGCAAAGAATCAACCCCTTGTTGCAAATAAAAACATCAGTTCCCCACATGAAATTATTTTTCCAGACCACTATATCAACATGACATTGCATTCAACTCATGATCATATCTGCCTTCTAGGCTTAACTCTTGCCCTAGAGTGACTAGAGTCCAAATCTGTCTCAGAGCAGCTTAACCGCCATTTAGTATCTACCATTCCATGTATTTTCAGCTACAGGAGTGGCCATGTAACAAGCTTCCTGAAGCTGATTTAAATCTGATTGTAATATGACTCTTAACAGCAGGTTCAGATTATAGTAAGATTATAAAAATAGAGTTACACAAAGATTATCTTGATTCCCCTTGATGGCTCAGGTGCCAAATATATAGTTGCTAATTGAGTTACAATGCATAATAGACAGGACCTGGACATATGGTTTTGTTAAATATAAAAACTGATGTCAATTTTTAACACTCCATGACTAAATATACTGTGTGCCCTAATTACACACCATTCACGTATTTTATAATAGGAAATGAGAAGAATACAGTATAATAAATGAACTTGTAGAAAATAAATATATTACAAACTATTATATGTTCCAAGACACCCAGACCAACTTCATCTATCATATTCCGAAAACCACGAAAAATCCAACTCATAATGCCAAATTTTACAAACTATTCAAGTTCAACATACATAATAAACAACATCTATATCTCTATACACCTAATTTTGCATCACCGTCATCTTTTAACGACGTTTTCCACAAAATGACAGAAACGTCTAATTCAATTCTTAGAATAAAAGGCACATCTTGAAAATAATGAGTCCTATCTTTGTCTGGCGCAGTTACCTTTTCTATTGGAGCACTAAAACCACCAAAATAGCATTATCTGACTCTCTCCAGTAGAAGATAAGAATCTGCAATGCGCATGTACTAGCTGTTCACTTGTACTCCCTATAAAAAATGGATCCATCAGAAGCTCTGCAGCCGTGGGCCTTCGCGATTCTGCTGCCAGGCGTTTTTAAATAAATTGTCTCGTCTCTGGTTGGCAACCTTCTCCCAATAACAGCGCTACCAGAGCTCACCTTCTTATAAATCCTGAGCAATGCTGCGGCGCTCACTATAAGGAATCTCAGAGTAACCATCTCCAGTAAGCACATACCAGAATAGACATCTGCAGCTCATTATAATGTTCTTCATATAATTCCGGGGCCTTAGATTCTGATATTTTAATAACGAGTATGTGCAGCATGATCATTTTCAAGGGTAGCAGCGAGGCCAGATCCCCAATTTTTAGAATGCCAGTATTGCCGATCCCCAAATATATTACTGCAATTCAAATCTCTATGAATTATGCAAGGGTTCAGTTAATACTGATAACGTGATATAAATTATCTACCGTGCCCCAGTTCTTCACCTTCATGGAGACATGCCGATGCTTCTGGCGGTACTCTCTCAGGGTCCCGGAAGTACCAGACCTCGGTAATGAAATTCCATATCTTGTCTTTTTATCCATGGGCATTATGCGAAACAATATTGTTTCATTCTAGAGATTTCAATAGACGAACTGCTGCATAGTCTTAGTATGGAAACATCATCAAAGGTTTTGCAAAGACACCTTATTCCATGCAACCTCGATACCGTCTTCCTGATCAAAAGCTCGGTATACAGTCTTCATGGCACCTTCGGGCCTATAATCTATCGTCCATATCGACTAGGTTGGATCAAATTCACAAGGTTCCTAATATCTTTTCACCAGGATCTACATTCTAGCCATTTTCTTCCCCCTTCTTGTTAGGGATTTCGTAATAAAACCTATTTTGAATTCCACGTGGTCTCTTCTTATTAGAAGAAGATCAAAAAAAATGCATGAAATAAAAGGAGGAGACGAATGGAATGTTCCCTAAATTCAGAGGATGAACAGATGAAAACAAAGACATGGAAGACTTTACTTCCTTTAGGGTTACCGAAGACACTAACAACCATTTCGCTCAGTGAGGCACCTGCAATTGAATAGCCTCACAATAAATTAAAATATAAAACCTAAATCGCTATAGTGTAGTTTCCCAGCCAAAAAATCAAAATACTGGAAATTTTTATCGAATTTTATACCAAATTGATCGAGAAAAAAAATGAGAACGGTCTCTGCAAACATTTTCGCTTCAATACATACGGAAAAACATAATTACGATATGATGATGACATACCTTTATCGTGCTTTAAACCAACAGCCGTAAATCTGAATAAAACAGAAGCATGTGGCTTTTGGTGGACAATTAATTTCGAAGATAGAGGAGATAATACCGTATGGGAATTTATAATTGAGGCTTTAGGACTTTGTAACAGTTACTTTTCAACTGGAATCAACATTCTGGCGTTATAAGCGTATATATTACTTTTTAATCAATTTTTAATTTATTTACTATAGCGATATTGAGGTCTTTTTAGATATTTAATTCAAAGCTAACATATGAGAATATTGTTTTTGAATTTGGATGTTATTGTTGATGAGTGGTCAATGTTTAGTGACAAAAAATCAGCTAAAAGAGTTAGTAATAATATAAAATAATATTGTTATGATAATTATTTAAATTTAAATTGTAATATAATTTAATATTGATTACATTTATATTTTATAATATCAAAAAATAAACATTTTAATTTGAATGATATTTATCACATAATTGATATAAATAAGATTTTATTAATATTTATTTTTTATTTTCGAAAATAAATAATAATATTAATAAAATATTTTAGGTATTAAATTAATAAATCATTAATAACTAAGTCTATTTTTATATTTTAATTCTTATTAAAATACTTTAGATAATTGAATAGAATAAAACAAAAAAAAAAACTTCAATTCTTTTTATCTTATGTGTTATTGATAAATTTATTATCTCTCAGTTTCATATATATATTGTTATGATAATTACTTTGTTTAAATTTATGGTATGATTATTATTGATTTTATTTATATTTTACTAAATATCTTAAAAATAAACACCCTGTGTTGAATATCGATTATCATGGAGAAATGTCAAAATGATAAATCTAATCCTTTTTGTTGTTTTGTGGATTTGAAACTTTGATAGGTATAAATAGCCCTGGAATGATTAGAAAACCAGAGTTCCTTTGAGTTGAGAGTTGCCACTATGGGTTATCTGGCTCTTAGTTGCCAAGTTTAAAAAAAGGCAATGAGAGGTGGGTAGAAGAATCTATTAAAGTGTAATAATTGGACTTAAACAAGGTTGCCCCCCTCTCCCCTACCCTATTTAGCATTTTTACACTTGATAGGCAAAGGTTGTTTAGATGGAAAGCTTGAGGTTGTGTTAAACGATCTTAAACAGGTCAGTGTCATCCTTCTTATATCTTGATGTGTTAATTTCTTACGGCAAGTGCTTATCCCCACAGATCTTGACAAACAACTAAAAGGTGCAAGGATTTCCACCTGCTCTACCATGGGTATGGCTATGCTGTTGACAAAACAAAAGGTGTGATTATGCGTCAAGAGAGAGAAGGACACCTACGCTAATATTGTGTATGACAATAGCAGCGGAGAATGTATTCTTACAGTACTAGAATTGAAGTATTCATCACAGCTCAAGCTGGAACTATAGCATTGAGAAAAGTTAATGGAGGGTGGAAAGCTTATTTTGGTCTTGAAAATAATTGTAAAACGACAAACCTTGTGATGTGGGATAAAGAAAACTTCTCTTGACTTTAGTCACTCATGTTATCTTCCCAGCATGGATGTGAGGTTTGGGGTTGCAACATCTCTGATGCAGAAGAATTGAGCAAATCTAGAAGCGTTTTATAATGTATAACCTCAAAATTAAAAGCAATACACCTATCCTATTCTCTCCTTATAAAGTGATCTCTCTATATGAAACTGTATGACTAGGCTCTGTTGTATAAGCACAAAATCAATAACATGAGGAGACCATAGACTTCCTAAACTAGCATTAAAGGCCAAAACCACCCGAGGCTCAAACAAGGTTAGTGTAAGTTCTGAGACCTCACGATCCAATATTTACAGTCAGTATCTGTGCATTACAAATTAATAATATTCAAAATATTGTTACTTCTAAGTTTAAAGAGAAAATGTGGTGTAAGAAGATTTAGAGGCTAAAAGAAAATTAAGATATTATAAGGAGGTCATCAACCCTACTCTAGAAGATAAAGTATCTCTCTGATTTTAACTAGCTCAAAGAAAAAATTAATATAGCCAAGATAAAATGACTCTTGCAAACCATAGTGAAATGGTTGCAAAATCTCTTGTTAATAATCACATATAATGGAACATTGTCGCGTGTTTCGAACCAACAGAATGACAGTTCATGTCATCGGACTAGGTGAAGATAGTCAAATCAATAAGCTTAAATAGATGTAGAGAGATGGTTAAACTAGCCGTTCGGAAGAAAATTGGATTTGACTTTGTAATATGGTTTTAATAGGTAGAATTCAATCTTCTTCATGATAAACAGTGTTTTAGTTAATAATGCCATAGGCAAACATTGTTTTGTTTCTACATCTATGAAGGGATGAGGAGAATCGTTGATGGAATCCTACGAGTTGATGCTTATGCTCAATCTCCTTTCGGTTACGTTTTTCGTCATACTCCTGGATGGATTATTTCATAATATTCTGCGTTTTATTTGAAGAAACCATTCATTGAGATCATGGATAGATATGACGGATGAATGAGGTTGGTGACCAGGTAAACCTTGATGAGTTTGATCCAAATGAAGGCAATGATACAACTAATGAATTTGAAAATAGTGATTGATTCAGTTATTTGAAAAGGTCCTTGTTCAGTTCAACCTTTATTTTTGAATCTCCACTTTGTAATTATGTGATTGTAGTTTTGGACATCACTTTAAAGGCGTTCTACTTGTACATGCTATGTGTTAGTCTTCACATTCCTTTGGCTTCTTTCCGTACATCCACTTACCTTGATCGACTTAGATATGAGTGTAAATAGTGATATATCATTATGATAGTGTTGATTGAGTTTAGCGTCCTACAAGATTGTCTAGATTGTAATAGATTCTTTTGAAAATTTTGGATACTTTGTATTCTTGCGGATGGCCAGTTAAATAGCTATAATTGTAATACTCTTGTGATAATAAATATCAAAAATTTGTGTATTCTATCTTGATTTCTTATTGGTATCTTTTATGAATGTTATTTTGTTCTATGGGCGGGGGAATTTCTGTATTGGCTTGAATAGCCTCTAGATTTCATCTAATGTTTAGGTGATAAATATGGTAAATGCCCCTGCTTGTCAATCTCTGGTTATGAACAAGTCTTTGTGGTCATATCTATCTCTCACGTATTTTGTATTAGTGTATGTATTATTTAGCAACTAAGTCAAACCATTTTGTTTTCGAGCGACTAGTTTAACCATCTACATCCACCAAAGCTGTTGATTTGATATGATCTCTCACCTAGTCGATGATGAACCACACTTGTTGGTTAGAAAAGCGTCGACAATGTTCCATTGCGTAATTATTTTGAAGAGATTTTACAATTTTATATGGATCAAGAAGCATAGATTCTAAAAATAGTGAAATAGGTTGTTGATGAGTTCTTAAAACACCATGGGTGGAAAGGATCTCGTCTCTTGTGAATTATGAACGTAGGATAAATTCACCCTACCTCTTAAGCTTTGTACCACATTGAATCTGATGTCCTGTATTTTATTGCAATACCCGACCTTCTAGCTTTGTTTATGTCAAAATTATAGTGAGCTCGCGATGCTTCTCTAAGCTTTCTTTTGAGCATAGGAGTATTATTTAAAGAAAACTAAAAAATTTGTTTCTTTAGGTCCAATAGACCAAAGTCTGCATTCTTAGTGGACTTTATGCATTGTCATCATCATCTGTATATAATTATATTAAATAAAAATATATTAATGTTTTATTTTTTAAATAATTAATTAATAATATGAAAATATTTTTAGAAATTTGAATTAAAAAATAAAATTAACTCCTCGAATTTATTTTATATTTTATAATAATTAGGTATTTAAATATTGAATGAGTGAATACAATTTTATTAATATCTTAAAAAATAAACATATTTATTTTATGAATGAGACCTATAATATAATTATAAAGTCTAATGGTTAAGAGGATGTGTTTCACTCCTAAAAGTTCAGGTTTAAAACAGAGGAAATAGACTTTCTGCCCTTTATAGATTTAGCGAGTCAAATAGTACAACGCGGTAATAATTAATAATATTAAAATAATTTTAGATAATTGAATAGAATGAAAGAAAAATTTAAAAAAATTAGCTTCTAACATTGTATGTCTCATTGATAAACTTATTATTTGTTTTAGTTGCATTGATATATACTTTGCTCATGGGGGTTACAGTAAGTATATATTTGGAAGAGTTGTAATATTAGGGATAGTCTAATTATTTTGTTGTTTTGCTTATGTTAAAATTATGAAAATTCTAGTAAGATTTTGATAAATTAGGTTAGTTTTTGTAAATCTAAGTTAATTTATGCATTAAGATTTTATAGGTGTCAGTTTTTTATAAGTGTTGATTATCTCCCGGAAATTCCTAGGCCTCGATGAACTCCTGTCATATGCATAGGTACTAATGAAATTCTTGAAAAATGTAAATGTGAAACATACTAGTGCTTACTACCCACTAAAATCTTGTCTCTTAGTAGGCATTCATTTTCCATCATACTCTCAGTGCAATTTTTTTTCAATTAAATTCTTACAAGACTGTACTATTATTTATAGCCTTTAATGTGTTCAACAGAAATTCAATATAGTTTTCATAAAATTTAAAATTTATAAATAATTTATCATAAAATTTAAATTTTATAATATTCTTTAAATATAACTTTGAAAATAAATATTATTTGGACAGATATAAAATTGCCAGTTGCTAGTCTAACTATATACCATCGATTCACTGCTCATTTGGAAAACGTATTTTTTGTCATTTTAAATACTTTTGAATGCATAAATGGACTCGACACCCTTAAAAACTCAGGGCACACTCTTGAGAACTGTCGTTATGATCAAACAACTTAACTCAAGTTTTAAAAGAATCTTTGGTTATAGGTCTCTGAATTAAAACAACTTAAACTCAAGTTCATCTTCGGTGGTTTTTTTATTAAATTATTCAAAATAATAATAAATAAATACAATAAAATGAGTGAAAAAATAAATAATATTGTAAATAAATAAATAAAATTATTAAAAAATGTCATTTCCTCTATATAATTTAATTTCACATACAAATTATTATTGTAATTTATTCATTTTATTTTGTATTTAATAAATATTTAATTATATTAATAAAATGAAATAGCACTTTAGAATTTGTTTTTGAGTTTGTATGTTATTATTTTTCTGTATTTAGCATTCAACCAATAATAATCCAACATGGAGTTCAATGACAATTAATATACTATGGATTAAGAATAATTCATCAACTCTATCGATAACGGTTATCATAAAAATCTAAATTTTACCTAAATGGCATTAAGTTTAGTGTATAGGAGAAGTGATAACTCCAATTGTAATTCCAAAATCCAAATATACAATGTCCCAAATTCATTTATCAACATAGTCAATATGGTTATCATAAAATCTAAATTTTATTCGTTGATAAACACTATATTCTAACCTGCTGAAATCCATCAATGGAAAATATTTTTCTCTATTTTTCATTGGCTTGAGATTGAGTGTTAGTGGAATATTCTTCGTCTAAAACTCAATGGACGGTTGGGATGAGGAAATTAAAGGGTGAGCATGAAGAGCCTTGTGGATCGAAGAGGCCATCTAGAGCAAAGGGTGGGTGTGGTGGCGACGATGGGTCTGTCGAGGCAACGGCAGTCGATCATTGAAAAATAAATGAATTGAATCGATGGACTTCATGATGAGTGGATAAAACCACAATGTTGAAGACAACCATACATTACAAAATGGAATGTTTTAACAAGAAATCTTAGGTATTTTAACAGTGGAAGAAGAACAATTTATGTTGTTACTTGGTGATTTTTACATATTGTTGGACTGAATAATATGACTCCTTTAGTTGATTAATGGGATTTCTAATTGAAGCGAAGGGCAAACTTGTGGACATGGAAGAGGAGGAGCTACTTGTGGGCATTTAGAAGAGGTAGTGGCTGCATAGTGCTACACAGGCTATAGTTATGGTTTATATACATAGGTTTTTTTTTTTTTTTTTTTTTTTTTTTTACTCAGTTCTTGAGCTCATTTTATATGACCAATATGAAATGTGGTGTTAAAATTAGTATGGTGTGAATTATATTGCTTGTCGTTAGTGTTTTTCTTGCGATTACTAGATGTAGAGAAGATGCAAGTGAAAAACTCATTTAAAAAAGTTTATTGACCAAAGTTATTTAATTAAAGGTAAATTATGGAAACTAGGAGAATGAAAATCCCTAATTCTTATTCATAACAAATGAAGTCCTAAATTAATGAATCAACTTAAAAATTTTAAATATTAATAAATCATTATGCGTACTTTGTAATTTCATTTGGAGATGTTCCTGGGGAGCATTGTTTTCTCAGCTCCTACTATAAACAGACTTTCCTCCCAACCTATCTAGGTCCAGCACATGCCGTTCCCAGTCTAGAAGTCTCTCTTTAAAGCCCCATTTAAAGTCCATTTCGTCAGCTCAATCCTTCCCACCCTCATCACCCTTCAGCTCATGGGGTATACTCTTCCTGCAGCAATCCTCCAAAAAAAACTCTTCTTCCTTCCTTCCCATTACCTAGGCAAATCCCCCCCTCATGTATTTATAGCCCTTCGTTATATGCAAATCAGTACCTCTTTCTTTCCCTATCATAAATGTCAGCATTTCTCAATATAATAAGGTTTCCAATACTCTCTTTGTCGATACACGTGCCCAAAAGGTCTTTATGAATTCTCGAGTTAAGCATGCATTTTGGGCTCCTCTCTATGTTTTAGTTGGGTATATATATATATATATATATATATATATATATATATATATATATATATATATATATATATAAGAGAGAGAGAGAGAGATATATATATATATATATATATATATATATATTCCTTTTAGTTGATGTACAATATATCATTCCTTTAGTTAATATAACACTCCCTAGTTAAAATAATAAACAATATATATATTATTATATACTTATTGCATTATCCTTCATTTATTATTTTATTTTAAAAATATGGATATATATTATGATGGTGACATATATAGCAGAGACTTATACAAATATATTAAATACTACATTCTAGTGGAGTTAGCTATTTTACTCGGTACTTTAATAATTAATTCATTGCCCTATACTGAACTTTCATACTTTCTTTAGGATGCGCATTGATAGGTGCATGTGATACATGCATATGTAGTTATCATATGCATGCCTACGTATACATATATGTATTCCTGTGAACCATGATTCAAGATGGGTTGTTGTGGATTTTATAGTTGAAAATCGTCATGTGACTGAAATTTTAAGTAGAGAACGTCGTTGTTTGTTTGTTAGTTAGTAAAATTTGTTATAGCTTGTTTAGAATATTCTACTTTGTTTGATATGTAATGTCATGAAAAAGAGAGAAAAAACAAATTTACATTTTGAAGTAAAGCGACGGGGAATTTTGTTTTAAAACTGTTGAGCTTGATATATGTGCATGGAGGTAAGGTGGGAGGAAGGGACAACATGGAAGGTTTAAATGAAAAAAACAGTGAATAAAGTAGAGGAAGGCGATAGGCGCAACACAAAAACAAAGAAGAAATTTTGAAACGTAGTCGAAGGTAGAGGTGAATCTCTTACAGGTAGTGGGAAGGTGGATGGAAATGTAAGAGGAGTTGGATAGTTGTGAACCCAACCCCAGAACGTTGAATGTATTTGATTTATTGGTCATTTTTAAATTTAAAAATAAATGTTTTAAATACGTGGTTGCATTTTTTTTTAGAAATATTTAAATTCAGAGGATATTTTTTTGCATATTTAACATGAAAATTTGAACATTTAAATAGCTAAAAGAAGAAGGTGATTGGTAGCATGGAAATCGGTAAAAATAAATTTCTATTGGTGGTGGGACATGGAGGTATCCCAATTAGGATGGAGTCGGGGAAGTTTGAAAACGTAATCAGAAGTTGGACTAAATTAGTAGTAGGAGGAGTGGATGGAAACATGAAAAAAGGACAGACAAAGAATCATCAATCAATATGACATGAGATTGTCTTGTGTAGTGGTTTCTAAATTTAAAAAATGTTTTTATATAAATGTAGTTACATTTCTTTTCTTTTTAGAAATGTTAGAAGAATATTTTATTTCACATATTTTATTTTGTAGTTGGTATTTCTAATAGCTAGAAAAAGAAATTGAATGATGTCCTGGAAAATGATTAAAAGTTTTTTTAATGGTAGGCTGAGGTGTGAGAGATAGTCAAGTGGTGGAGCTAGATGGTTAAGTGTAGAAGTTAGTTGGGGGAGGTTGACTCCAACGTGCATATTTCAATGGCACCTATGTTTTGGCATTATGAAATATAAATTTATAAAATGTTTTTTTTAAAACGTTGTTATTTATGAAAATAACTATTTGAAAAAATGTTTTAAAACAAAAGTAAAATTGATTTAGAGAAAAAATCACAACATTTTATATGTGTTGGTGGGACACAAGAACGGTCGGGTGGAGGAGGTTAGGATGTAATCGTAGAAGTTAGTTGGTGAAATTGACTAACTATAACAGTTACTACTTTATACTGTGCTTTTTTTGGCGTATAGGGAAATACTTTCTTTTTTCCTTTTAATCTGTAGCAAGATTGTTACTTGAGAAGATACTTAAAAATCTATGCGTGGGGTAAGCCTTGGTGAAACAATGAATAATATTGCAGAATATAACCCATGATAGTTGAGTTATTATCGAATCCATTTCATTTTGGAATTCGACGTTTGATCATTAGGTTAGATTGAACTCATTGTATTACATTTAAATCAAGTATACGCAATTAAAAATCGATATTGATATTATTTTTGAAGATACGTCTCTTGGAATGAGTTTGATTATATTGAATATCAACACATTAGATAAATTTAAACAAGTGGCTGATGCATTAGTTACTAGTGTTATAAACGAGACATTTACCTTATTCATGATAAATCAAAGTAGCATTCAATAAACATGTTGAAAACGGAATGTGAAAATAGTAAGTAACATCATAAGTGAGTAATGTTTTTCCAAAAAATAATACAAGCGTCCTCAATTATAGAGTTTAAAAAAGCCTATGATCGGAAAAAGCCAGTGATACAAAAACAAAAATGTCATGAGTCTGCACAATCATCCACTATCGTGGTGGTGGACATGATAGTGATGCATGAGAGCTCGTGCTACCCTATTCGGAATCTCTCGCCGACTGACCCGGGAACTCTATGCCTGTCTCACGAGAAGAAGGAGGGACATCATCTATCGAAGTCTCCAGAACATCTAAGTTCCTTTGTTCTAGGTTGTGTTCGGAGTCGGTAATAATCCTCGGCTAAGTCACAATAACGTGCTGTGGGCACCTCTTGCAGCACCTAATGAAGCGACGGAGTGGCTGGCTGTGGACAACATGCATTTTAATTTTTTCCATCATGTGGATTTAAAAATAAATAAATAAAAATTAGAATTTAGAACATGTAAATGATTAAGTACAGTGCTCCATTGTGCTGGGAGAAGGACACATTTCTATGATCCTGCAATCCCAACTGCTCTCGAGAAATCTTCCATGTGAAAGATTTGGTTGTCAACCAATGGAAATGAGGCTGGAGTAAAATGAAAAATCTCCATAGCCCTTGCTATGATGGGCAATAATTGAAACCCATCGGACCATCCAAGGCTCCCTATTTCTTCTGCTGATCAATGAATGGGTTGGGGAAAGTGAAGGAATTATCTCCGGGGAAAAAGGTAACAACAATAGCTCCGCCACCAAAAAAAATTCAACTTTGAGTTCTTTTGCCCAGGAGTTAATTTCCTTTTACATTTATTTATCTTTGCCTCACACTAATTAAAAATGGGCACTAGACAATCATAGATGCACTTGCAAGGATTCATGTAACTTATTAGGTTAGCATCCTAAAACTTGAGATTCTGATGAAATGCAACCACTTAAGTTGAATGAATAATTGTTTTTATATTAATGCATTTGTCTTTGGGATCTACTTCCTCATTGCAAAACTCTTGTTGTTCAGTAGTAGATTATTTTACCTATTTCGCTCAAAGATTAGTTCACCTCTATTTGTCGGCTTGATAGAAAATATATATCTTCTAGCTTGATTTTGAGCCTAAATGATTTTAATTATGACATTTTTCTTATGTCCCATTTTTTTACTAACCAAGTAGGTATTAAGTCTACTTGACCTGTCCCATTAGCCCAGAATTTATATAAGCCGCATTCCCTCAATACACACAATGTGGGTATGTATGCCTTCTTAACTCTTCATGTTAGTATTCCCTCACTCAAGCGTTGTATATATTACGCAATGGGAAAATTGGAATGTAGAAAAAATTTAGGCGAAAAATTTGGTTTATTTTGAGAGATCTATGTTTATTTTCTATGGTGCCCCACCTTTACAGAGATAGTGCATAGGTTCGCACATGTTACGCTAAAAATTATGGGACAACGTAATTTCTCTTTGAAAAATTGTCGGGGTCCCGCAGTGTCATGTGTATTACTGCAGACCCGAGTAGGCGAAATTTTGAACATATTTTTCTCCTAAAATGAATTTAAAACCTAGATCAAAGAAAGTGAATGGACAAAAATGAAGTTGAGGATGATGTAGCATGGATGCCTAAAACAATAGTGCAATTCTGATTAATTTTCACAGTCTCCTCTGGAGCGTTTTCACCAAAAGCTCTCAGTAACTGCTCTGGAATAAATGGTAAAATGGTTCATCTTTATAATATTTTTTGAATAAATGAAATATATTTTGTTTTAACACTTTGAAAAGTGTTACACCATTTTTTGGTCATCTAACCCATTGTTATTAGATGGACCCATGTGTATGTAAGGACAATTTATAAGTAAAATTGCATTCATAATTAGCTTAGTAAACCACCTTTATTAGGACATCTATGATCTAAATAGGAAATCCATGAGGAAATATTAAATAAATCAACATTTTTTATTTTCCTCAAGTAATAATTAATTAAATAGTAGTTTGATTAATATTCCTGGTTATGTTAACCCAAAACAAAATTAATTAGATAAATCATTAAACTTATATTATTATTTTTCCTAAAGAATAATTATTTAAACCTTATTTAAATAATATTCATTGTTAAATATATTCATCTTTATATTAATTAAATAAATCATTATTTATTTGATTATTATCAACCACATGCTAAAATGATAAATAAATCGCCTTTATTTATTATTTATAAAATAAAAATTCTTAAATAAAATTCCTTTTCCCTCAACAAATATAATAAAATATTCCATAAAATTTGGATCTTGATTTGGTTAATAATATTTTGCTTATGCCAATATCTAGACTAACTCAATATTTTGTTATAAATGAAGGTTCCATTCATTTACCACACTGTTGCTAAAAGTCTTCTGGATCTCTTTAAATTGACTAATGATCCACCATCACTTAGTAATATTTGCTGCATTTTTGTGGGTTTTCACCATCAAGAGAGAAATTTTAGATCTAAAAGAATAGAGACTTACAAGAACCCATCCCATTAAGAGGCCGAACACCCTCCTATGTTTTCTCTGGTGTCCTTAATACAAAATTCATTCAACATATTATTGTCTTTTTCTATTGGATGCATAGAGTAAATATTGTCTTTTCTACTTTTTAATGTCTTCTAATGCATGAATCTAGATTTTTTGTAGCATTTGCTTGATCACCTAATTGCATATCACGAAGATATTGGCGATCATATATTCATATTCTGACGATTTAGCAAATACCTGACTAATTGTGATCTTTATGCGCTTGGAATTAGATTCATACTAACAAAAAAGTTGTTTCAAGATTATTTTTATTAATCATAAACAAATATATTTAATTTTAATTTTCATTAAATACAATTCTTGGGTAAAATGATCATTTTGACAAAGGAGTATACTTTTTATGTATAAACTTCAAGTACAAAAATTATGAAAAAACAAAAACCATGGAGTTCTCTTTTAAGCCCTTTCGGACTCTCTAAACATGTAAATATTGCAGTACTTGAATATTTAGACTCGTTAAAGAAATGAACATTCATATATGGTATAAGTTTACCCCTTTTCGACTAAAATGGGCTTATTCCTGAAAAAGTATATGTTATTCATCTCATGGTCAATAGAGTTCTCTCTGTATTATTTTATCCTTTTTAGGGCTTGAGAGACTAAATTTATGGAAAAATTTTCAATGGAGTTTCTTAAGTTTTCTTGACTCTATAAAATTGAAAAACAGGAGTTTCTCCTATATTGGACTCATTAAATTTAATAGTAAAGGACTTGTCAATTATAAACGAGAATGAACCACTCTGTAGCTTCTTAGGGTTCGATTTTATACTAAATTGGACTCTCTGGATAAACACACAACAAATATTACCGTCCTCAAGCTTGTCAAAATAAAGAGGTACTTGCTAGAAATGGTGGGGGAAAAGGGGGAGAAAATGGATCAATTGTATAAATATTTAAAAGTAGTATACCACTCTTGAACACGAACACCCCTGTCGCCCTTCTACAAATTTTGGGGAAAATCCTTTTCCTATTGTTAATCAAACAGTAGAGAATCTTCCGCCATAGTTTCTGAACATTATCTTTAGGTCAATTTTCACCAAACCATCTATGTAGCATCATTCTATGTAGTGTTCAAGGGGGCCAGGTTAGAAAAAATATTCCAACACCAGAAACATTTGTCTCCATTCGCGTTGCCCATCCACGAATTCAGTCCATGCAAAATATTTCTACAAACTTGATCCAAACAGTTTCGATGTCGTAGGTTTTCCTACGATGGGTCACTTTCTATCGTGATAGCTCATCATCTAGGAAGTTGATCTAGGATCCTATCGATTACCTTGGAATTTTCATGTTGTAATGAAATTCCAGCGTAATGATAGTTTATGTTATTTTCCTTGGATAGTTACGAAGTGTTCGACTTCAAATCATTTATTCACACTTCATGGATTGTACTAAGTACTTTGAAAGCCATTGTCATTATTGGTGGTTTCTCTCACTTTTAGCAGTTCACATCATTTCTTTGATGTCCCAGTGGTTTCTATGTTCGACACGGCAGGTCATCGCATGGATAGAATCATACCTAGTTCGGAAGCGAAATCAAGACCACAGATATAGTTTCCACCATCAGCATGAAAAGTTTCATCTTATTATACAATAGAAGCTATTTGCGTATTATTTAACTATAATGTCCCTGTGATGTAATATTAGAATCATTCTATATCAGGTATTTTAGTTATGTTTTGATTTAGTTGACCACTATAAGTATGGGAATGCCTATGATATATATATATATATATATATATATATATATGTGTGTGTGTGTGTGTGTGTGTGTGTGCTTGTATGGATCAGTTGGAACCTACTAAAACATTTATTATAAAACATATATATATATATATATATATATATATATATATATATATATATATATATATATATATATATATTTATTAATATTTACCTAGATTCTCCTTGACACTCCTAACAATCTCAGAATAATCAAAGAACTTCACTCTTTGAATTATCTTGACTTAGCGCTTTGGGAAAATCCCCATTACATGTGCACCACATAACATTTTTATTGATATGGGTTCCTCAATACCCATAATAATCCATATAAATTCCGCCTAAAGTTCCTAAACCAAGTCACGATTTGGAAAATCTTAAAAATCCTTAAAAACACTTATGCGCACTTTTCTTTGGCCACTTGCATTCCACCTGCTGCTCACGAAAATTTCATAGGCATTTACATTTTCTTCATTAAGTGAAAACCTTTGTAAAAAGGAAAATTGAGCGAAAATAAATTCTAGAAGCCCAAAGCTGATTTAGATATTCTCCCGGCTCTGAAGCTTCTAGAAGGCGTTATCAGTTGAAGACACTGCTCCCACTCCATTTATCATGAAAATTCATTCCTTCATGAGCCTATTCATGGAATTTGGAACTTAATCCCTTGATAAGTGGAATCTATCCCTTCTTTCTGACTATCTTCACTGTCTCCTATAAATTGAGGCTTTTCTGGTTGAGTCTCAAGGGTAGATGCTTGTATATGCAAAACTTCTCTATACATTTGGTATACATAGTATTTTCTTTGTACTTGGTAACTCTTGGTAGAAGGAATTTCCTGATGAAACATACTCTCTTTCTCTTCACAAGAATGATTACAAGTGGAAGGGCTTGTCGGACAAAAGCTTGCGTACCTGAGACCACAGGAAGGCGTACGACATTAAGGTGAATGTGGTTGTAAGACTCCTTATTTTATTTAATACAATATGGTGGATCGTGTTTTCTTAATAAGTTGTTATGTGTTTACTTGAATGAATTATTTCTTAACTTCCTTGATCATTAAGATATAATTGTGATTTTTGAATTAGTATATGTTGCGGTGCTTTTGATTCTGCAAAATGTCTTTGTTTTATGGAGAGATGTAGAGGTGACTTCTTAAGACGATGGAAAGAATAATTCAACTAGCATTGGAAAATTGGTAGGTCCTTTCTTTGTCTTTTATTAATCATATATAATGTAGAGAAAGTAGTTTACATTTCCTCTTTTGTTTGCTTCTAGCTATCCTTGTGATACTAGGAATCGTTTTTCGCAAAGGCAGATTTCTCACTAAAAGACATCTGGGGATTCTTGAAGGCTATGGGTTTCTCTTCAGTGTGCTGCTGCAATAAACATTGCAGCAATGGTATGTTCATGGGAAAATAGAGAAAATGTAGAATTCTTTGGTAAAATCAAGTAGTTAGAATACAGGTTTTCACGTAGGTGTACTAGTTTGACCAGTTAGAAAGGCTAATTTAGCTTCCGAGGTACCATTTCTTTATCTCCTTTTAAACACTGTTTTTATCTTCCTCAAAGAGTTCATCAAGGTTGTGATGAATCTCTCAAATTTGATCTTCTAATGAAGGTTCAACTCTTGATGTTTCTAAGGATAGTTGATTTGTAATATGCCTTCAATCCTTTTGGGGTCTATTTTGATTCCTTCTTATGAGATGATGTGGCCTAGGAGTTTCCTTCTGGAGACAACAGTGTTTCTTGGGATTAGACCAAACCATACTTCTACATTTTCAAAAACATTTCTCAAATTGGACTAAGTGTTGTTCCTTGATCTTAGAGTAAACAATGATGTCATCAAGGTAAATGAATATGAAATAGCCTATGTCCTCTGAAAATATATGTTCATGGCCCATTTGGAAAGTTCCCTGCATTCATCTTAAATGGCATTTTAACATACATAGATGTACCTAAAAGTTATTAGTAAGTGTTTTATTTGATCTTAGGGTAATACAGTTATATTTGGAAATGCCATCAGGCTGTGAGATTCTCTTAGAGCCACATTACTTTTAGTATGTGATTCATTTTAGGCAAGGAATTATTTATCCTTTAGGGAAGCCTTGTTGGTTATAAAGTCGGTACAAAGCCTAATCTCCCAGTCTTCTTCTATCACTTGACACAAGGTTGGAAATTCCTCCCCGAGGAGTACCTAAGGCGAACTCTTGATCACATCATACATATTTTGATCTCTTTTTTCTCAACTAAGGGTAGTAAACTGAGGTTTCATTCTTTACTCAATTTTTGTTTAAAGTTTATGATTTTCTCCCCTTAAGAGATTTTATGTTGAATAATGCTTGTTTCATATGATTTTAGGTCTTCATACTCCCATGCTAATACATCTTTAAATTCTTTAAAAGTTCAATATATTTATTTTGTTTTTATGTGAGAGGTTTTATGTACATTCATTTCCTAGTTCTTCTTCTTGTAATTTGTCTTCTTCCACACCTAGTCTTTGTGGGTTCCATCTTTTGGTTTTCTAGCTACATCATTGAAATCAAAAATCTCCTCCTATTTGTAAGACCCTATGGTAATGTGTCATATTTACATTGTAAGAACTCAAGGTCCCTTTGTTCAGGATCAGGCAATTCTACCTCAAGGATATTGCAAACCATTCTTATCAGCGATAGGGACATCTACGTTTTCTGCATCTTCTTTGAAATTAGTTACAGATTACAAAAAAATCATCAATTTGTTTATCACCTTCAAACACTTGATATTCTTCATTGTCGGGAAGCTGTAAGTTTAGTTTTTACTTTGATAATGTATTGTTCGGTTAAATAGAATTATTCTGACAATTATTTCATGATAAAAAACTGTCATTTCAAGGGGAGTTTTGGGTTCTGAGATGAAAGTGAGCTGATATTTCTCAAATGTTTTGAGGAGATCTAGGAGGTAACATATCACTCTCCCAATCTTGGATTTTGCTAATACTATGTTGACTTGTTTAATGATTAGCTTTGAATATCCTTGGGAAGATATTTTCTTGAGCTCTACAAATCTGAGAAACAAATGAAATAGGAGAGCCTCATGTACTGCAATGTTATTAGTGCACTAAAAACCTAGTTTTATGAATGGCCTTCATTTGTGTTGTGTGTATCAGACACACTAACCTCAAACTATTTTCCACAAGAGCCATCAAAGATGATGTTCCAAAGTGTTTCTGTTCTGTTGTAATGGGTTGTTGTTTCTTGCATTTTGCAAAGAGTTTTGGAAGATATGTTCCTCATTTGAAGGATAGATTTGACTATTCTAGTGGGCTTAGCTCTTTGTCATTATCATTCGCTTGTTCACCAATGTCATTTTCTGTTATACAGATGATAAATTAAATTGATGTATAATAAACAAGGTGTTGTAGTCACAAAATTTTAGATTGTTAGTATCATTCCCCACTAACAGCTTTCAAAATTTTAGACTGTACAAGGATTTGGAGTAATTAGTTTAGTGAGAGGTATGCTTATCTTGATTTTGGAAATCTCTCCTTCAAAGCCAAGGTACTTATGCTTTAGACTTACCTACATCTGTTTTATTAGCTGATCTAGCATAGTTTAGTTTGTTGAATTTGATTCGGACTTTGGACAACAAGTTTTCTCAAAGCTACCACTAGTAGAAGCACTAGGAAGCACATTGTCACCTCTTGGCTAGCTAGTTTTTCTTTGTATGGATCATCTTTTATAGCCATGGTGTTTGTGTTGTATGATGTCTTCTTGGAGTAGTTTTGGGTTCTTCCTATCCTCGGTGTCCGTTTGGTTTCTCTTGGAAGCTTCATGGTTCCTTTGCTCCTCAGGTCATATTGCTTGTGGAATTCCATTATAAATTTTCAAATCTAATTGGTAGTCTTCAAATTCCTCATAGTTTGTTTCGGTTTGATGCGGGGATAGAAACCTTGTTTCTTCTTCGGTGAGAAAAACATCACCCTCATTATCAAAACCTATCAAGTTTATAGCTCTTTAAGTTCCTTCGGTCTCTTCCCTCTTCATATGCATATTTCTTAGAAGGAGGCCTAATCTATTGATCTATTTTCTACCCAGTCTCTTTTGGGGAAGGAATCTTCACAAATTTGGATTCCTATTTCAAAGTTTGTTTGGTTCTCCTAGGAAGCATTCTTTCATTTAGGCTTATCCTCCTCCATCATTCTATACACGGGTTCTATTGACTATCAATCTTGGTATGAAATGAAGGAGTTGAGGTATGGTTTCATATTGTATGTTACTCTCTTCTCTAACCTCATCCTAGCCCTTTTTCAATGAGGTTAAAGCCTTGCACTAATATCTCCCTTTTGAATTTCTTCTAAAGTCAAGGTTCTCTCTCATTGATATGTCATGTACGAGATCAAAACCTTCGGGGAATTTTGCTAAAACTAGCCGACGGGGGGTTTGATGTGAAGTAAGGAGAAGGGTATACACCTTTGTTGAACCTACTGCAATATTTTTGGACACTTTCCTCAATATTTCTCTTGAGATTGTTATATTAACGATGATTTAGAGAGACTTTTTCTTAATTTCCCATATTTATGAATGTTTGGTAAAGAGGAAGGAGATCATGTCTTGACTATGAATCAGTTTTTAAATCCAATTTTGCTTCTCCTCCCTAGCTTTGGGCAAATATTCACCATTTTGATGGTCTGTACCTATAAAAATGTAATCAAAGGCATCATTTATCCTATCTACATGTTGTTGGGCGATGATGGATTCAAATTTGGTAAAGATGGGGATTTTGTTGATAGTCATTTGGAAAGGTACTTCAATGGTTGTGGTAAAACTAGGGGCATACCAGCTTCCATGATAGGAGCTAATGGTGGATTTACAAGACGAGGGTTTGTGATAGGAGGTGTAGGATGAAGTGGAGTGGTTTGCACAATGGTGTATGGATGGGTGTGGTGGAAGTGCGGACCAACAAATTGGTTACGAGTAGACTTGGGATGGAAATAGATGAAGTGATGGAGAAGGCTGAGAAGTCGGGAGGAGTGAAGGAGAGGCTTCTCTGCTAGAACTATACTGCAAATCTATGGCTGGAAGGTGGGTTGTAAATCTCACTATGTGACTTCATTACGGAAAGGTTCCTTGTATGAATTAGAATGAGCAGGATCTTTTAAGTTGTAAGATGTTAGGACATAGATTTCTCTAGATAAGATCACAATGGATTTAAGTTTTCCATAGTTTTAGAATTTTCCCCAAATTATTTTACGGGTCATCAATTATGGTAGGATTTGAATTAGGATGAATCTGATGCAGATCCTTTGTGAAACTGATTTCAAACTCAAAATTAGAAGGCTGAAATTTTAAATTTGTTTTTTGGAAGGTTGCATTTCTCTTAAGTGTTTTCCTAAAGTCACACAAAGTAGAACTAGGCTTCTAAACATCACAAGGTGGTTGATACTGATCACTGGTCTAAAATGGGAACTAATGAAGTAATAGGTATCTTGGAGGCTGGTGGTGGCAGGTGGATATTTTATTGTTTTAAGGATATATGTTTATGGTCCTACCAATAAACGACAAAAAAACCAATCTGGAATATTTCTTTGTTTACGAGTTCTTTTATGTAGCCCTAGGTTTGTGAGTGTCTATAGGCTGAATGTCGTTTTGCTAGGATGGTGAAACCTTGATTCTAATCTTTGGGCCTGACAGTTTGAGTTCTCTATTATTTGATAAGGGTTTATTTTGAAGTTGTGGGAATAGCATATTCACTAAATCAAAGGTCCCATCATGATCACCATTGTGTTAGTGATAGTGATGGAAGTGGTTACAAATCACAAGATTTTGAAGTTGCTTGAGGTCTAATAGGATGCAACAAAAGTGATATACGGGCTACTATGTACCAGAATCCCACCATGTTTTCCATTATGTTAGTGATGATGATAGATTTTAATGAATAATCAGTCTGAGAATGTTTAGTTTTGACCTCGGAGATGTCCCTGTGATCGCCATTATGTTAGGGTCCATAATTTGCTTGATTGGTAGAGCAGTACCTGAGGTAACATCAAACCTATCGTTGGAGTCCTAGGACTGGGCTTTACCCGGACCTGGAGAGGGCTCTCTCTATTGTATGCAAAGGATATCAACTTGTTTGCTTTAAGATGGTTGATTTTAGGCTAGTTGTTAAGTGTCTGATTCGTTTATTTGTTTTAGTTGGGTAATATTAAATGAGGTGAATAGGTGGAGTGAGAGATCATCAAATCATTGAGCTATGGAGTCATGAAAGTCATGGATATCTCAACAATGAGTCGAGTGCATCATAGGGAAAATCCGTGCAGTCAACGGATCTTTAAGGTTATGTGTGAAGTGGAATGGACATTAAGTTGGTGAACAAGGCGAGGCAAGGAAAGTGATCTTTCAAATACCACAAACAAGAAGGTCTCAAAAATTGATAAGCAAAAGATAATAATCATGAGATAGAACCCAAACCATTAACTCAATGATAATACTTAAACAAATAGACATTTAAGAAAAACATTCCAAATGGCATAAAATATAATGAAAACTCATTTACTTCTAGTGATTTCAACTTCAAGGTTTGAAAACATAAAAGGAATGTAATCATTTAATCAATGAAGAGCATACAACATCAATGATCAAACTCTACAAAGAACTTGAAGCTTCTTCAACATAGATAAAGAACATGATTAAACTTATGGCCTCTTTGACTAAAACCTAACAAGTAATATTTCAAAGAAGATTGAAACAGGATTTAAATAGCATTAAATAGGCGAGGCCTTATAAATCACATTTTCAAACTACTATATTGAACCATTCATGGAATAAACAAGCTTAAAAATTTACAAGGAGCAATCAGAATTCCTTAAAATTTCATAGTAGAGGAAAGCATCTGAAAGCCGTATAAAAATGCAGGAAAAACTAGGTGCTAAACAACATTATTAACCTATACTTTGCAGATCTGTACCGAAGGATGGGCTATTATTAAACAAAAAATTTATGAGAAAAAATTAGAGACACATCATGATTAACCAAACTCAAAGGATCTTAGGCAAGCCTTCATCATCATCGATCAAAGTAAATTATAAACCAGTCACAAGGCTACAGAGCACTCTTCAACCTCAAAAAACCATACCAATGCCTCTCAAAACTTATCAAATGCAAACACTTAAAATGAAGCCCTCATGCTCTATTCAACTCAACAAGGAGGAAAAAACCTAGATAGGGTTAGGAAAATGTCAAAATCCTCATAAATATCATAAATTTAAAAAAAGACCATGCAGGCCCATTTCCCAAAATATCCATGGAACAAATGCTAAAATAATAACACCTAATTCTGATAGTTACTCTTTTTTTTCTAAAATATGATTTTACAACAAATAAGTGTTTTTTTTTACTTTTAACCAAAAAACTACAGAGAACTACAATCCATAGCGGCGCCACCTTGGAAAATAGGTCCTTTTTGCAACCAAATTTTGGACACCTTCCGATGTCGGATTTTGTTTTGTGATAGCCCCGTTGGAAAGCCTGATGAGTCTAATTTCAAAAAATACTCTTTTTTTCTTCATATAGCTCTTGTAACACCTTTCTAAAATAAAATCAACACTACTACAGGCCTTTGATGCTGGGTAGAAAGGAGAAATTTGAATGGTGAAAAATTAGGTGTCATTTAAACCTTTTGAGGAAAAAAGTAACCACAATTTCTATACGAGGCATTTGGCAAAGATGATATAATAGTGATGGGGAATCCTAAAGGTATATTTTCCCTCTGAATTTATAGCTCCAAGTAAATTAGCGCTTGATGGGCTGTGCAGCTAATAGACTCCAAATCTAGTAGCTTTGTCAGTTATTCCAAAATTGGTGGGGGCCTCCTTCAATGGGTTTGAGGGCCTTAAGAAATGTTGGGCCAAACTTACAAGGCTCTTTGGCATTTTCCTTCTTTGGATACTTTGGATCTTGACTTGGGACTTCTTTAGTTGGCTCTTGCAATTTGGATTTCTCAGGAGCATAATGTTTTATCTTCTTTGGGGGTCAAGACCCTTGTTGGCCTTCTCTACATTTAGCCCCTCCCGGGTGTAGGTTGGCTCTTTCCTGCCAGGCTCCCAGATCATGCTACCTCTATGGCCAAATGTGATCAGGGAAGATGTTTTACTGAGGCACTTCTGTTCTTTTTTTTTCCTAATGCCTTATTAAATTACATGGGTCTAGGCCTCGTAGATTTACCTTCTCATCCTCACTTTGGCATAGGGTACTTATGAACTCTTATAATTTCCTTTGTGACTTTGGGCTTCTTTCTAGGCTTTATTGGCTCTAGTTTCATAGATAGCAATTCGTGCTCCTATCGGCTTGTTTTTCCAAGTCAAGGGAATCATTCACACTTTGGGATCTATCCATATTGGCTTGAAGGTTATCAGTAGTCCGCTTTGTTTTGGATGAGAATGTTTGAAGATCTACTTCTCTCTTCTCCATCATTCTCTTCTGAATGATTTCAAAATCCTTTCTACCTCATGATCCTCTTCTTCTTCTTTTGGTTGTAAGGCTTGGCATCGATGAATTTAGGTTGAAGTTTGAAGTTAGAGCAGAGCTTTGAGTTGAGTTGAAGTTGAAGTAGATCTTTGAGTTGAGTTGAAGTTGAAGTCGATGATTCTACCTCATTATCTTCTTCAGCATCCTCTTTGTGTAACGTTCATCAACATCACTCTTTTCCTCACTTTGGGGCTGAATCACTTCACACCATTACCCTCGATGCCATTACCTTGTTCATTATTTCCACTATCAACCTCCTCATTTGATGCATGAGAAAGGAGAGGAAGAGAGGAGTTTGCTTATTAGGAAGAGATGAGAGGAGTAGAGGAGGAGGATGTGATGAGGGAAGGAAAGTTTGGTTGATGAGGTGGATGAGGGCTTGTCAATATCTCATGAGGTGTAAATCTCTCCCAAGGTATACGTTTCTATTCTAGCTGGTACGTACCATTTTGAGAAAGGAGTGGTGGAACAAGCTCGCATTTTTGGGAATGAGTCATCTTCCGGACAACGAAGGACATTTTCTCAATGCTCGGTTAACTCCTTTGTTGGCCTTGGAGGAAAATTTGGAGGGTGAATTTAAACCCTTCGGGCTCAATTCTTTGTTTTTTGGAGGGGGTTGTTTTGCATTAGCTTGGCGCTGACCCAAACGGTCGGGTTGGTCGCATTGTGCAGGCGTCGGTAATTAGTGCTGTTGGTTGGGTACGGTACGGTCTCGGAAAGTGTCAAGTTCTTACAGAATGTGGGGCCCATCTCTGCAGCGGTGCCACGGATTCACGTAGTGCGAGGTTTTCAGTGCTATGGGAAATGCAGATAAGTGCATTGATAGGCCTTATAAGTGCATCACCATATTTAGGCGGCGCTGAGGAAACATTTTCCCGAAATAGTAAAAAAACTCTATTTTTTTCTCGTCGAAGACTTCTCTACGCAAGTGATAAGTGAGTTTTGAAAATGATGAATTAGGTGCTTTTATACCCTTTTGAGAAATAAATCAAATTTATAAAACTCACCTTTCTATGTTTGCTTTCTATTTTCTATTTTTTCTCATTGTCTCTTTTGCCTTTTAAGGTGACTTAAAAGCTTCAAAATGATCTCTTCATGGCTTCCATTCCTCTTTGTTGTTTTTACATAGGCGATATGGTGGTTTTAGCTCTCTTTTGGCTACGATGCTTCTAGGGCTTTATTTTGCGATGCCCATGGAATTATATGTTTCATTGTGTTTTAGCCATTTTCATGTCTTGATCTCTTTCTTAACTTTTGCTCGTGTGTATGATGGCCTTCTTTAGAACCTCTCTTATTTTCTTACCTAGGAGTTTAAATTGCCTCTGTTCGGTGAGTGACTTAGGAAGTAACTTCTTTTCTCTCATTATTTTCCTAAGAATGACAAACCCCTTTTTGACTAGTGCCACAACTTTCTTCATAACCATATATGTCATTACCCTTTTAAAATGACAAACATATTTCCTTTCTGTTTGAGATCTGCGAGTGTAGGTGATCTTAAAACATGGTTTCTTCCAAAATCTCTTGGAATTTTCTAAGAACATAATAAATCTATCTTGCACGACTTGAGTTTCAATCATGTTTGTCATTATCTCACTGGCAATTACAGTGGCTACTGAGTGCCTTGGCATGCTGATCCCTTAGTCTATCTTTGATTTCCCCTCATTCTCTCTTGATGGGTAAACAAACCCAATTTCTGGTACAACCTTATTTTCCTGATTTCCTTCTTTTGACCATTTGAAATTATTTGCATGAAAGGCTTGGACTCCCTGCGCCATCGATACTCTTTTACAATTTCTCCCTTTGATGTAGTTAAAATATTTAACTTGGTAAAACATGTAGGTCACCTTCGATATCCTTTAGCTTCTCGGCATGATGAAGGCCCATCATCTTCATGTCACCTTCTTTTACACGACCTTCCAAAGCTTTGGGTTTTGGGGGCATTTGGGGAAAATTAATGATGTTATCTTTAATTTCTCTTTAGCCTTTCAAGGTCAGGCTATTTTTATTCAGTTTCACCTCAAATTTTCCATTTTCATTTACAATTTCTAAAATCATCAACATGTATTATTTATCTGTTGTATATGTCCTTGGCTAAGCCTTGCAGCTAGTTTCTTGCTTGGAAATACTATCTAGCCAAACAGTCTCAAAACCCTAATTCTCTTTGAACATAGGCCTACCTCTCCTTTGTTCTAGGTATCTGAGGCATTCCAGCTACCACACTTTAATTTCTGTGTATAAATATATTTATATATAGAGAGACTCTTTGGTAGACATGGAGAGACATTTCTATGTTTTGGCTGCACCCCTGATTCAAGCAAGCTCAACCTCCCCATCCAGCTTGTAATAGCTGGTGCCATGGCCCTGCAGATAAATTAGAAAACTGGAAGGACAAGTTGGAGAAGGAGTAACTCTTTACGTTGTGCTGGAGAAGAATGGAGGTCTCAGGAAGGTTGTACGTTAATAATCAGCCATGGGGAATTATGGAGAGTGTTATGCCAATTCAAGTTGTTGGGACAAAAAATTATTTTGATGATGAGGATGAGGTTCTTGTTAGTTGACTCGGCTAACCCATTTCCTTGGGGGTAATAATTGGCGGAATGTTTGACACTATCTGATTTCTAGAACAAAATCTATTCTAATTTAAATGATAAAGTATGTTTGCATTATCGAAACAAGGGAGGTTGGAACACCAAACCCTGATGTATTCATTAGGTGATGAGACATACACTCTTGATCATTGACACGCAATGGTATAGCTTCAACCCACCTTGTGAAGTATTACGTAGCGGTGGGGATGTACCTATGTTTCTTGGAAGAGTCTGGAAAAGATTCCCCAATCACGATAAGCCCCATTGTTGATATGGTTCTTCACGCGATAGCGTAGCAGGCTAAAGGCCATATATCTCTATTTGCGAACTTGTGGGACCATCATGGAGTTAACCAACACTTTAAAAATATCCTTATCTGCAGCAAATTAGTAAGACAGAACGTGCTTATGAAACAACTTACCCCTTATAGTAGGCGAATTAAACAACATCATCATCTTCTCCAATCAGAGTGAATCGATTACTTAGACATAGTAATTGTAAATCTCCTAGGCCTATGACATACACGATAAGTAGGGTGGTCCCGGTAAACTCAGGGATAATTTTCCACTAATTGGTCCACCTTTTGGCTCTCGTACAAGGTAGGAATAGCAAATCACAGACAGAGCAGTATACATGGAAACATCTGTGATACTTTGAATTGCAACTAACGAACCAATTCGGTTTAAGAAGAGCTCGATGTAATGTTTTTTAGAATCCGATGCAGGGTGCTATCAAACTCCCCAATCTCGATCTCTCAAGACGTCCCACTCTGGCCTTAAGTTCTTGAAAATCCTCCACATCTCTTAAAGTCCTTTAGAAACTGCTGCCTAGTAAATCCTCAGTAATGCTCGGATAACCTCAGTCCTCCAGGTATGCTAGACCTTGTATTATGACGGTTCCAAAACCTAAGATGGGAGTTTGGCGCGGGTGTATTTATTGGACCACGGAAGAACAGTTTCTAATTTCCTGCTGGTTAGAGTTCTGTGCAGGCCTTTGCGCTAGGAGTATGAGACGTACATGCTCGGACTCAAAAGGCCATTGATCTCAAAATTCGTTGTTTAAAGGTAATTGGCGATTTCGAGATTATCACCGTCGAATATGCAATACCATTCATTGCTTGTCTTGACATCTGAAGGTTACAAACTAGGAAGTGTAACATTAATTACACTGATAGCAAAATTATTAATCATATAGAATACATGACCAATAGCCGATACACTTTCTTAACCTTTGCTAGTTCACCCCTTAGGATTGGATTTTCTATTGAAGTTATTGTACAAATACATCCATGCACGATAATGTTACTAATTTACATGTTTTCAATGGTGTGCTGTCTCTTGGATTTCATGCTCAACCTCCTGAGCGTATTCCAAGACACGGTTATAGAAGAAGAGGATGTGATTGAAACTAGGGATGAAATACAAGGGCGGAAGAAAATCTCATACCCAAAGGAGTCGTGTCACTTGAAAGGATGTTTGACCTATACGAACCATTTCGAGGGCCACAAATCTGAAGGTGCAAAGTTCCATGTTAGCACACACCGACAAATTAATCTCGGAACGGATAAGGATCCCAAGCCATCAGCCTAGGTAATGAGTCTTACCTCAGGAAAATGACATTCCTTTGGATTATTTAAGAAATACCAAGATGTGTTTCAGACATACTTGATGACTAACGAACTTATGATACACGGATCATCCAACCGTCATACCCATGAAGGAAGGTGAAACCATTCAAAGAAACTAAGAAAGTACACTTGACTTTAAGAGCTGATAATCCAAAGGAACTAAAGAAACTCTTAGATACTGAATAATCACCAAAGTTAGACGACCAGGCCGTTATCAAACTTGGTCCTATTATAAAATACATGGCTCATTTATCTACGTAAGCAAGTTGGAACAAAGCCTCCGATAAGTACAACTATCAAGTCCCTCCTATGGAAAATCCTTTATTTGCATCGGGGATCGAAATGTTCTCTCTATTTAAACGGTTCTAGGTATAATCAAATACTTGTGACTGACCTCGATCAACTCAAAACCACATTCAAAACTAAGTAGAAATTCCATTTTAAAATTGGACATATCCTTCAACGATTAATGCAATTACACCTTCCAAAGGCTATGGACATCGCCTTCAAAGGACTCATTTGGAAAAGTGTGGTGAGTATACCTTGATGGCGTCACCTATATTTCAAGCACAAAATAGACATCCACCCTCAGCCAATTTTTGAAAGATGTCAATCTGAGATCTCTTGAACACGAAGAAAATCATTTTAAATCGTTCTTGAAGGAAACTTGTTGAGGCACATAACAACTCGACAGGCATATCAGTGGATCTAGAATCATTGAAAGTCATCGCTCAGCTGATGGTAAGAAAGCTATACGATCTTTCCTCGGAAAAATTAATTTTGTCTCAAAATTTATATGATTTTGCCCAAATTGTGAAACCATTACAAGGCATGATTAAGAAAAACGCTAACTTTAAATGGAATCCTCTAAGAAAGAAGCATTCGATAATATCAACTAGTCCATCATGAAGAACTACGCTCTTCATAGTCCGATTTCAACAAAGGCTTTATCCTATATGCTACCAGTTCATCTTACAAAGCCTTATCTGACTCAAAGGATGACAACAACGATGAGAAGCCCTCATATCAACAACATGACTAGGTTACAAAGTATTTGGTGAATTATCCTAATATTGACAAACAAACACAGAATATAAGTAGTTCAACACTTCGGAGCCATACATTTGAAAGATCCGCCCACGATCTTCATGCCTCACCCATTTGTTAGCTCACTATTCATACAGTAGGAGAAATTTGGCGAAAGCGAAGCTGGATGACATACCTTCAAATATGACACAGAGTCAAAAACACAGCACACACTATAAGAGGGCAGGGTATACCATATAGCCGTAGAAACTTTAAAATCTTAGATGATGAAAGAAAAGAATTGGGAACAGGGATAATGTATAAATTGATAGCAGTATATATAGGGATACCTCTTGAGTACGCAGATCTGTTAATTAAAACATGCAACCTTTGCTACTTCCCAACTACTCGACGAAGCATGCGTTAAGGTTAAAAAAGTTGTATCCGAGTTGGTTTTTCAAGATTGGGAAAATATTTGTAAATGTATTAAAAAAAAGTGTTATTTTCAAAAATAAATTATTTTTTAAGAAGAATGGATTTTTTTTTATATGATGTTATTTTGAAGAAAATTGTGCTTTTTAAACAAATGTTTATGTTGTATATTTTAGTTTTTTTAATATGGTAGTTTCGATGGTTGGGAAGATGGAAGTACCTAGAATTGGTTGGTGGCATGGAAATTAAAAAAAAAATGAAGAATTGATAATATTTTTATATGATGTAATTTTGAAGAAAATTGTGTTTTTTAACACATGTTTACGTTGTGTATTTTTTTATCTTTTTTAATATGATAGTTTGGCTATTTTGAAGATGGAAGTAAGAAAAATTGGTTGTTGTCATGAAAATTGGAAAAAAAAAATGATATTGGTGTTGGAGATCATGACAGTGAGACAGTCAGAGTTCGAAATGTTGTTGCATAAAGTGAGTTGGAGGGGAGCCTAACCCCGACATCTAGCATTTTGGATGTAATGGAAAAAACACTTTGTATTTTTTATTTGTTTTTGAAGGGTTGTTGGTTGAAATGATGTTTTAAAAAGAGAAAAGATTTGGTTTTTTAAGAGTGTGAGCCATTTTTGAAATGTTTGCGAAGGATGTTTTGTAACATTTTAAATATTATTATTTGCATGTTTCATAGGTTGAAATTTTTTTTAAGGATATTATCCTTAGGAATGTGATGTGCAATCTTTGGTTTGGTCCGAGAAAGTTTTTGATTTTTTGATGGATCCAAGTATTTGGGAGTTTTTCCATTTGAGATTCTTGTGCTTGTATTTCGTTGGCTTCCTCTATCGGTGCTCATAAAATTTTGGTTGGTTTGTAAAGAATGGAATCTTCTGTTGGAAAACTTGATTTTCATGCTTCTTGCAATGGATGTAGTGACAGAGAATTTGGATTCATTTCTTTGTCATATTTTATTCAATGTACCTGCTTTGTTGGATCTTACCTTAACGACAAAGGACAGATCCATCGATTGGTTTTTCCTTTTCTGAACTTTGGGTACAAAATTCAATGTACAACTAGATTGATGGTTCTATTCACTGGGCGTGGAGGATATTTTCATTCAAATAATTATCTCATAGTAAACCCTTTTACAAAGACCTATAGAAATCTTGGGAGTGTGTTTGTTAGAGAGTGGGGATTCTTCTCTTTGTTAGAGAAATTTAGTTTGCGGAAATATGATTGAGTTGCGTTGAAACATGTGTGCAAAAACATGGGACCACATTTTTTCATTTGCATGAGTGTGGACATGGTTTGGAGAAGGATGAAACTCCCTTTTAGTGGTATAAAGGCCCCAAAGGAGGTTGTCTTTCACAAAGGGAATTTTTTTTGGCTATATTTAGACAAAGATTATGAAGACTACCCTTTCTGTGGCTACATAATCTATTGGTTGGATGTTATAACAAACCATTGGGTTTTTTCATTTGTTCATATCCCTGACATATGGTGTATGGCATTAGGATTGCGTGGGGAACCAGCTGATTTGTCTTATGAACAACGATTCAATGTTTGTTTGGTCGCTTGAAGAGTTTGAAAATTTCGAGCTTGACCAATTTTCAATTGAATGAAGCTTAGAATAGTTTGAAGATGAGTGGGGATTTAATTGGAGATTGCTTGATATTATTTCAATGGATATAAATAGTAAATTCCCATGCTACGTAAATTGTCATTTAGTTCAAGGAAAAGTACTTATGTTGGGTTTTATGGAAGTGCAACTAAAGGTATATGATATGGTGACTGGATTATGCACATTGGCAATTGTGGATGCTCTCTCCCTTTCAGAAATATCTGAAATTTGTGTGGATTCGGTTGAAGTTTGGAATGATGTTATTGAAAATGGAAATGGTATATTTCTTTCTCCAAATACATATCCAATTGGGGATATTCCACTACTTCCTCTGGATAACTTGATTTAGCGTTTGAGGCTCCAAGGAGTTTTTTGATGGGATTGTTGCAGATGTAATGTTTTTTTAATTATGGAGATGTTTTGGAGGTAGGTGACTGACATGCGAATTTGGAGTGCTTGATGGAAACATATCCATGTGAAATTTCCATAATTTTTGTTGGACATTAGTTGTATTGGTTTGCTATTTTGCAGGTTGGAGAATGCAATTAAATCACAATTTTTTGTGATGCATCTGTGGATTGTGTGGAGTCTTTTGTTATATATAATGTATTTATATTATGTTTTTTCATTATTTTATTTGTGGAGTATCTTGATTATGGAGAATTTAAAACTAAAATTTCTGATTGCAACAAATGTCTCTAGAATTGTGAAGCAAAACAAGGAAATAAGTATCGGTGATAAATTTGCCAATTTTTTTTTTGAATTAGTATGTGTGTGAAGTTTGTTACCTGGTGGGAGAATGTGGAACTAGTTGAACAATCAACAAGTGCAAATCATGAGAACACAACTAAAAAATCAAACCGCTCACAACTCCTAGAGCGCACATTTGTACATTATTTTAATACCCCCCCTCAATGTAGAAATGGTTTTTGTACAATGCTTGGTTTGTTTTCTAGATACTTGAAATTTCAGAGCAAGCAAGCGAGCACGAGCTTCTGGGCTGAAAGGAGAGTGGTTTGTCAATGATTTGGCAGTGTTTATGACAAAGCATGTAATGCACAAATGGTATAATGAATCAGACGAAAGTAAAGGCAAAGTGGTAACTCTAAGCTCAACGCCATTTATTTTTAAAAACATAACTTTGTTGAAAGGCAGCATATAATTGAATACAGAGAAGTTGCAGGCCAAGTTATGGGTTGTGGTGAAAGTTGCAGAACTGTGGATAAAATTTAAAATAAAACAAAGGTCTCAAAGACCCATTTATTAATGTGAAAGGTTACATGTAGACCGCTTCTATGGGATGGGTCTGGCTGTTCTTCTCGGCTCTTGATGTCTCTGCTTCTCGGGTAGAGAGGGGATGGTGCATGCGTTGATGAAGTTATTTCTTATTCTTCTTGTGATGGTGCCTCGAGGCGCTTAAAGGAAGGTTTTGCTAGCCTTTTATTTTCAACAGGTTGGGTATCTACCGCTATTGTCTTCGCCTTGGGGATTGGGGAGTAGAAGGTTCTACATAGCAGCATGGATTTGCTTTCAGGCCCCATAATGGTGTGCGTAGAAATGACATGTGCGAGGAGAAGTGTAACCCCTTCGGGAGTGGAAGCCAAACTCGTGGGGAAGAATGAGCGTTGGAGCGTTAGAGCTGTCATGCATGGAATTCCTTTTCCGAGTTTGCGAAAAGTAGAAGGGGTTGGAAGATGTTGACGATTGTAGGGTCGAAGCTCAGGAGGGGTAGCATCGAAAACCATCTCAAATAGCAAAATTTGTTGTAAGGAAGCATGGGTGCGGGTTTGGGGGTCTTTGGAACCTCTTATGTAGAGCCATGGTTGAGGAAATAAACTAAACATGATGGATGTAGAGATAATATGATCCAGGCTTATGCAAGAACACAATAAAATACAACAATAAACATAAACGCAAATATGCAACAGGAATAACACTTCATTTCATTAATATAAAATATTGAAAAATGCTTACAGACAGAATGTAAAATAAACTAGCTCGGGTGATGGTAGATTATCTCTAAGAAGAGATGTGGCAGCTATATGCCTCTCTACTACATTACAATGAGGCTCCATGGTCTTTTTATTATTGAACAACATGAGAAAACCCTAAACAAAAAAAACCCTAACCCTAGGAGATGAAACACCAAGAGTTTGTGGGCCCCGTTGGGGTTAGTTAGGCAGCCAACTTTCCGGGGTCGTAACTTGGTAATATTATCTCTATTTGGCATGTACAATATATCATCAGAAATATCTCTCCAAGTACTACAGGATCTGTCATAGGTATTATGGGGTTGTTGCAGACCTCAAAAAACGTCGTTTAGGGGGTCAAAACTACTTTGGAAGTTCAGGACCTAAGAAAATGCTAAAAATAGTAAATGATGCTATAAACAAGGAAACTGATGAAACTGATTCGAGGTCTAGGTGGAATAGGGGGGTGGCCACCAATATCCACCTAGATCATTCCTCCATCCTCAGGAATTAATGGTCCCCATTGCGTGCAAAACCTCCATGAGGTGAGGAAATTTCTATTGAACCTGGTCCTTGGTGAACCACTTGCCCTGGTGAAGGAGTCGGTATGCTTTGAAAACTCAATATAGATGGATCCTTTGTTGGTGGGTATTCTTGATCTGCGTGTACATGATTCGATCAATTGTGGCTTGTTGATCAGAATCTAGATTAGGGGCAAAAATTTGCTAAAAATTCAAAGTGCTCGGAATCACTTCGAACTAGAATGATCAGATTGGTCTCATTACTAGGAATCCGGCGCACTTCATTTCACTCAAAACGGAGTCCGTATGAGGAAGATAGAGCCTGTTGTTTGTTTTCCTAAATAACTAAAACTTTTGTAGAAAATGACAAAATGGTAACATGGCAGCCTAGTCAGCAAAAAAATATATATATATTTTGGGAATATTCTTCAGTTTGTCCAATCACACTGTGACAAGTGTCACTTTAGGATTCGCTGGAAAGTTTGGAAGGTGAATTTTTTTTTACGTCAAATTTCGAATTTCATATATATTATGGTGGGGATGAAATTTTATATACTATGGTCGAATTACTTTATATTAAGGCGAGATGAAAAATATATAATTATATTTGGGCCGCATATAATATAGTCAAAATATTATATATGTCACATTTATGTTATGGCAAAAAATGTTATGTTGTGGTTGGGTGGAGGTCGGGCTCGACCCCGTGACCTCCCCCATGCTACACATATGCCTCACCATCCCTACTATCAATTGGTTTTTGTTAAAAATTGAAGCCGAAACATATTTGTTGTTTACAAAGGTCAAAAATGGAGGAAAGAGGGCCAACCCTCAGTCCACAGGACCAAATGGCGGAGACTGTGGCGGAGCACTCCACTAAACGCACTTAGTGCGCATAAACAACGTTTAACATTAATTAAACCATGCTTAAAAGTGCACTTATCCACACTTAATTGCAGGTTATGTAAATGGGCATTTAGTGCTAAAACATGTCTTAGCACTAATTAATCTGCAGATTAACACTAATTGGTGGGTCCACTATTTTCGGCGACACCTCCATTCTGGTCGATCTTAACTGGAGTTTCTCCAGATTTGGAGGAGTTTTTCTAGGAAATATTGAGGAAGCCATAACTTTGGCATATTTCGACCAAATTAGGCTCATAAAGAGTCAATCCTAGATGATTTGGATTCTCTGAGCATGATGGTGCAGGTTGCAGAGGCAGAGGAGCACTTCTGTAAGTGTTTTTTTTCACTTTGAATATTAAAGAAGCCTAGGGCCACTAGGAGAGGAGGCCATGTTTAGATCACCTGAAGACCATTTGCAGAGCTTGAAGAGTCTATTTTGAGGTTTTTGAGTCTTCTGAATCCAATGGAGCAAGTTAAATCCATTGGAGCATTGTAGGTGCATGTAATCAGATAATTGGCCATTAATCCAAAGAGGGCCAAGCCATTGAAGCAGGTCCATGGAGATGTAGCCCAGGAGGGGTGAACTCTGTTATCAACTATTTTGTAATGTGTTTGATGTGTGTTATTTCTCTGCAATTTACTTGTTGTAAATTTGTTTTTAACAACTATTTTACTTAATGAATTTCTCATAAAAGACACATAAACCCTCACATAACTGGCTAATTTGAGACGATCCTAAACACATTTATTTAATATTGATGAGGGAGATAGCACAACAAAAATAGTTTTTCCATATTCATATCAAGTTGGTATCAGAGCTAGGTTTAGCTCATTCTAGCCCTGAGATGGTTTGCCAAGGTTAGCTAGAGAATTAGCCATTGGTTTTGCATTAGTGTAAGGAGAATTTAACTGTGTGCAAGTTTATGTGTATCTCTTCTCTTTAGGAGAAGGTCAATATTGAGGAATCAGCTCTCAAATCATAGCAAAGAAGTTTTTTATGCATTGAAAATGTGATGGAAGCTTCATTAAGTGATGTTTCTAATCCATCTTCCTTAGCAATACTCTTTGATAAAGATATGTTTCAAAAGCTCTACATCATGAGAGATATGGTGCAAGAGTTAGTTGAAGATAGGAAGGAGAAAGCTATACTTCAAGAGCAGTTGATTGCCATGGAGGAGAAGCAATAGCTTCTTGAAAATATGCATGAGATGGAGACACAACTCCATATTGCAAAGGAAACCCTAGCTAAGTATGTGCTTTAAAAAGAGGTATGCAATGCAAGTTTGTCTTCAATTTCCTCTGAAGATGAATGTGTAGGTGCTTTTGAAAGACACACTAGAGGGTCCAAATTATTGATGAAGATGGGCTATGGAGGTAAAGGATTGGGCAAACATGTACAAGGAATAGTTGAGCCAATTTTGGTGGAGGAAAGTCCTGGGTATATGGGTCTTGGTTATGGAAAACATGATGGAGAATGCTCCAAAGCCAAGGAGGCACATGAAGGTGTTCCAAGAGGGACTTTCATTACATGTTCATTACCTCAAGCTTGTGAAGTTTTTGTTCATGAGGAATGCAAAATTTTTACACCCACTTTGCAAGAAGTTGCTCAGAAGCATGCAACTTATGGAAATGGAAAACAAGAGGATGTTGAAATCTCTAAATTCATTGAAGCCATTGTTGGTATTCCAAAGAGAGCCACTACCTCATCAAATTCACCTCCTCAAGAAGGCGACAAAGGTGAACGTGCAAGGTATAAATATGCCTTTAATCAAGTTTCTTTTGATTATGATAAGCATCGTAAATCCTCACATAATATTTTCATAAAGTTTACATGTTCCTTTTGTGGTTTGAATAACCATAATTTTTTGAGGTGTTGGAAGAAGATAGCCATGCACAAGAAAATTTCTAAACAAATGAGACAGAAAGCCAAAGGCCCAGTGGACAAAGCAGACCATGTTGAAAAGAAGATGCAATTATTTTGCACTCATTTCCATAAGCAAGGTCATCTTGTAAACAAGTGTTGGACTTTGTATCCAACAAGTCATCCATGACATTTGAAGAAGGTGGAGAGAGATATTGACAAGAATGGAAAGGAGGATTCCATAATTGATGTGGGTCAGGATGATTCACATGATGAAGTGCAACTGAAAGAAGTGCCATTGAAGTGGTTTGGAAAGAGATGGTTAGATTTCTTAAACAATTAAGGCCTTGCATTTCTTTTGATGATTAATGCAAATCTCGCCCATTTGATGCATTTCTTTGCCAATTGAATGCATTTATTTTTCTCTAGAATGCATGATTTCATGTTTATGCCAGGAAGGTGTTTGAAAGTGGAGTATGTTGACTCACTTTGTCTTGTTAACTTGAGAGTGTTGATCATTTACACATGAATGAGTGTCGAATTGTGTTGGTCGATTGCATGTTACATGCATGTCATATCTACTTGGAAGAGTTGATTTTGTCTCCACAGATGAAAGGGAGTTGTTTATGAATTGTTTCATGGGATGTGAAATTCTTTTTGTTTTGGGAGAAGAATCATCAAGTTATTGAAAAAAGCATGTACAATAGCTTTTGTTTGACTTGAGAGTCAGTTGTTTGAAGAGGCATGATCTGTCGACTTGATATGGTGTATTTATTTTATGGCAAAAAAATGTTATGTTGTGGTTGGGCGGAGGTCGGGCTTGACCCCGTGACCTCCCCCACGCTACGCATACGCCTTACCATCCTGGCTATCAATTGGTTCTTGTTAAACATTGAAACCGACACATATTTGTTGTTTACAAAGGTCAAAGACAGAGATAAGAGGGCAAACCCTCGATCCATGGGACCACATGGTGGAGACTGTGGCAGAGCACTCCACTAAATTTTCTTAGCGCGCATAAACAATGTTTAACATTAATTAAACCATGCTTAAAAGTGTGATTATCCACACTTAATTGCGGGTTATGTAAATGTGTGTTTAACGCTAAACCATGACTTAGCACTAATTAATCTATAGATTAACACTAAGTGTGGATTAGCACTAATTGGCAGGTTTTCTATTTTCGGCACCACCTCCATTTTTGTTGAGCTTAACTGGAGTTTCTCCATATTTGGAGGAGTTTTTCTAGGAAATATTGAGGAAGCCATAACTTTGGCATATTTCGACCAAATTAGGCTCAGAAAGAGTCAATCCTAGATGATTTGGATGCTCTGAGCATGATGGCGCAAGTTGTAGAGGCAAAGGAGCACTTCTGTAAGTATTTTTTTTCACTTTGAATATTAAAGAAGCCTAGGGCCATTAGGAGAGGAGGCCATGTCTAGATCACTTGAAGACCATTTTCAGAGCTTGAAGGGTCTATTTTGAGGTTTTTGAGTCTTCTGAATACAATGGAGTAGGTTTCAATGCCATTGGAGCACTGTAGGTGCATGTAATCAGAGAATTGACCATTAATCCAAAGAGGGCCAAGCCATTGAAGCAGGTCCATGGAGATGTAGCCCAGGAGGGGTGAACTTTGTTATCAACTATTGTGTAATGTGTTTGCTGTGTTTTATTTATCTGCAATTTACTTGTTGTAAATGTGTTTTTAACAACTATTTTACTTAATGAATTGCTCATAAAAGACACTTAAACTTGACACATAAACCCTCACATAATTGGATAATTTTAGACGGTCCTAAACATATTTATTTAATACTAATGATGGATCTAACACAAAAAAACTAGTTTTCCCATATTCAGATCACTTGTCCAATGCAATATGGGTTTAACTTAGTTGGTGTGAGTTGTTTTGCAATGTCAGATGTGTCCAGTAATGGTGGAATGTAGGGCCGAAGGCGGTCCACATTGAACACTAGGTGCAGACTAAGGAATGGTGGAATACTAAGCTCGAAGGCTATTGTAAGATGTTTTCCTTTTTAATAAAATATGAAGACAAAGACGAAGAAAGTGATTGTTTTCTCCTACATTTGGTTTCCACCTAAAAATCTTGGTGACCTCATGTGTTATTGTGTTACTTATGTGTGATGGTTTATTCTGCTCTTATTGGTCATGGTTAATGTCTAATGAAGTAATGATGCAATGGTTCAACTTCAACAAATTATTAAATATTAAAAATTAGTTAATTGGATATATGCTACTTGCCTTCAGCACAGTCACATACATGCACATGTTTACTTTGTGACAGTAGTGTACAAAAATATGTATAAGAAATTGAAAGGATTAAGTGAGTCTTAAAATACTGATTCACCCCCCCCCACCCCCCCCCCCCTAATCAGTATTTTTCCCAACACCCTACTCCAAGGATGTCTACCTCCTATATGCAATCAATTCCTCCATATTTAAATTACGTTCTTGGGCACTATATCTCCTAAGCTTTAAACAATTTTGTGACCTCCATGTACTCTTGTGCACTCACTTTAAGTGCAATCCCTCTTGTGCTTGAATTATACCTGCAGTACACCTAATTCACTTTTATAACATAATATATAGGGTTCAATTCACACACCTACATGGGATTTACACAGTCCCTTCCCACTCGAATATAATGATTTTAATATTAACAATTTATACTTTGTACAAGATTATAAAGGCCCTCCCCTCAACCTTTTTTACATTAATCGCCCCTCTCAACCTTATGGCCATATTTGGCCTTCACTGCTAGCCCTCTCAACCACCTCTCTTACTCACTTCTTCTTCTACATCATTTTTTATTTAGTTTACATAATCATATAAAAGAGGATTCTAAACTACAATAAATTCAGATCCACAAAATCCTCAACAAACCCCTATTCTAGGATTCTCCAAATCCACCTATCCTCTAAGGGATCCAACTAACTCTAAAATCTCTCTAACTCACTCAAAATTCTCAAGATCTCTTCTTAGAAATAGATCTGATTACAATATTCACAATTTCTCTATTTTTCCTTAAAAACATTGAAAATACAAATAATTAAACAATTACACTCAATTAGGAACCATCTTCCTTGAAAATGAAAGACCCCTAAATGTAGTCAAAATGTGTTTTGACTTGGAGGTAAGATGCTCCTGCATCACCTCTTGTATGCAAAAGAAAACAACAATTGGGAGATTTTTGGGTACATTTTATATCCTTTGCATGACTACCCCATGTGAGATGTATATGTGTTAGGTGTAGTAGGGGGGAGCCCCAAAATAAAATTTCTATTTTATTTTTTGTATCCACTTTTAGCAGTTTTTGACACACAATTCTCACTTTTATCGGTTTTGTGGTGGATGGTGGTTTAAACCATGCTTTTGTAATTCTAGTTAAGGATCTAAGATTGTATTCTAATGCAAATTAAATGGATTTGTGGTTTATGGATGCCACATGATATACATGTTGTATTGTAACATTGTAAAGCTATAATCTACTAGAATTTTTTTGGTTTTCTAGGGTAAAATATCTATGTTAAATGTGTGTGTGTGTGTGCCATTGTATCTTCTCTATTTTTATTAAGAATCTATATGTAGCAATTAATTGTACATTGTTAAATCCAATAGTCTCCCCACATTATTTTCATCCCTTTGTCATGTAGCCAATTACGTTTTTTTTTTTTTTTTGTATGTAAACTATTTATAATGCAAATCTTTGGTCCTTGGCCATATGATAAATCTCACTAACATATATAAGACTTATTTATAACTATAGTACAAAATCAAGGGTATTAAATCCACAAAATTGCTACATAAATGGTTATATTGAGAATTTGATCATTTTATTTGTGAAGTAATATTTAGGTATGAGTTTCACTCTATAGGAGTTAAACAAAGTTTGGGTCTCACTCACACCCTATCGGAAATACTGAGGGGGGGGGGGGGTGAATCGATATTTCTTTCAAGTATTATATTATGGCAGTTACGATTTATCACAAATTAAATAAGAACACAAGGACTAGAACAAGAAAGTAATTTTATTAATGAATATAATGAGGACTCCAATCCTCTTATACAAAACTTCAAACTCCAACATATAAAATAATAATTATAACTTCTTCAAGGCTCCAACCTTGAATGAGGATTCGAATCCTCAACCACAAATCCATGCTCCAACCTAGTCGGAATGAGGACACCAATCCTCTTAGGCTTCAACCTAAACTCTTCCAATATACTTTTTTCAATATGTTTATAAAAAAAATCTCCAAAGTCCACTCTAAACTCTTCAATAATATGCTTCAAAATGGTCTTCAAATTCATCTTTAAATATGCTTCAAAAATATCTCAAGGATGCCTTCAGGTCTATAACAAATCCTTCAAATAGTTCTTCCAAATTATGCTAAAAAAATGTGTCTTCAAGTATATTGTAAAGGGTCACCAAGTTTTTTCTAAAGAGCCTTCAAATATGCTTCAAACATTGGTCAATAAAGTTGTTCAAAAGTTTGCTATAATGCATCTTCAAGTTTTCTCATAAAAGGATGTTCCAAGGGTCCTCTCTAAATATGGTCTCAACTCAGCTCCAAATAGGGTCTTAGAATCAGCTCCAAAATGTCTTCAAACTTAGCTCAAAACAATTCCAAACCATCTACAAAAAGGATTGCTCCAAAACTAAGGTCAAGTTTTCTCTTCCACAAGGTCGAAGTTTGTTTTAAAGGGTCACCAAGTTTTGTCCAATTGAGCTAAGATACAAACCTTGATACAGTCCGAAAAAGGTTGAGTTTTGGGCCTCAATATTGAGTCTTTTATAGGTTCAAAATCACAAAGACCACAGGTTAAAAATTACATATATCACAAGTCTTAAGTCACAGAGATCACAAGTTCGAAATCACGGAGATCATAAGTTTGAAGTAAAGTTCACAGTTTGAGTTTTACGTTTCCATATGCCAATTTTATTGTGCTTGAGAGGTAGGGATTTTAGGAATGATTATGTGGTAAGGGAAGGTCGAAAATAGCTCAAAAATTTCCAAAAGAAACTAATCAGAAGAAATCCAATAACCTTTAAACAAGAAACCAAAAAAGTACTTCCTTCACTTTGCTGTCAGGTTCATGAGATATGAACCTTTTCTTCTTCCATTGGTCTGAATACTCCTTGTGCTTGCTTGATCAATATGGTGGCCGAATGGAGGAGGAATGATTTGTATTTATACAATTTTAATCACACTGAACCATCATGACTATTAAGGAGGGGGGTTATTTGTACTTATGTAGGTTGACTTGACAGAGATTAAAAAATAAGTATTTTTCAACTTGTAAATCCAATTTATCTTCAATGAGGAGGAATGAGGAGGCATGCAAATACTTGTTGGAAAGGAATTAAATTCCTCTTTATCCTGTGCAATTTTCTTCTTCAATTGGATAATATTTGACATCAATAACAACTAATTTCTCCAACAATTCCCCCCTTTTTTATTGATGGAAATATTCCTCGCCATGTTACTCCCCTTGTCATGATGCTACTCCCACTATTATAGTGCTACTCCTCCTATCTTCATGTATTCCCCATTTGATATTGATAGAAAAGGGATGCTATACCAGGGTGTAAGAGAAACAACTCCCATATTTTGACGAAGATATTCAAATGCTTCTCGAGGTAGGGCTTTTTTGAAGATATATACAATCTATTCCTTAGTGTTTAGATATTCCACTTTGATGTTCTTCTCCGAAACATGTTCTCGAAGAACATGATATTTGATTGGAATATGTTTTGTCTTTGAATGCATGTCTGGATTTTTTGATAGATTGATGACACTGGTATTGTCAAAGTATATGGTGATAGGTTGTCTTGTTTCTATTTTGACATCCTCCAATGCTTCCTTCATCCATAGGATTTGTGTACAAAAATATGATGATGCTATATACTCAACTTTAGTTATGGAGAGAAATATATATGATTGTTTCTTTCTTAGCTAAGATTTAAGACAATCTCTTAAGAAGAATACATTCCCACTAGTGTTCTTTTTATCATCATTGATTCATGCCTAATCTGCATCAATGTATGCTTTCAAAACGAGAATTGTGCTCTTGGGATACCATGGTCCAAAATCATGAGCCCCCTTGAAATAGTCAAAGCTTCCTTCATCCATAGGATTTGTGTACAAAAAACTGATGATGCTATATACTCACCTTTAGTTATGGAGAGAAATATATATGGTTGTTTCTTTCTTAGCCAAGGTACAAGACAATTTCCTAAGAAGAATACATTCCAACTAGTGCTCTTTCAATCATCATTGCTTCCTGCCAAATCTGCATCAATGTATGCTTTCAAAATGAGAATTGTGCTCTTGGGATACCATAGTCCAAAATCAAGAGCCCCCTTCAGATATTCAAAGCTTCCTTCATCCATAGGATTTGTGTACACAAATATGATGATGCTATATACTCACATTTAGTTATGGAGAGAGATGATTTTTTCTTGCTTAACCAAGATACAAGACAATATCCTAAGAATAATACATTCCCACTAATGCTCTTTCGATCATCATTTCTTTCTGCCCAATCTGCATCAATGTATGCTTTCAAAATGAGAATTTTTCTCTTGGATACGATAGTCCAAAATTAGGAGTCCCCTTCAGATATCTGAATATTATTTTCATTGCTTGCATGTGTGGTTCTTTAGGGGTTTTCTAGAATATTTCCACCTTTCCTATTGCCTACATGATGTATGGTTGTGAATTTTTTAGATATAAAATCCATCCAATCATTTATATGTAGAGAATTGCATCTATTGTAGGGAATTCATCATCCTTACTCAACTTGTAACCGACAATCATAAGTGTGGTTACAACAACACATTACTCCATCCCAATTCACTTAAGCATCTCCTTGAGGTACTGTTGATGGCCCAAAATGACCGAAATCAACAATTGGGAGATCACCTAGTAAGGGTCCCAACTAAGCCCTTATCTGTTTGGGACGGTGATTCCAAGTGGTTCAAATGGGTCCAATTACCCCTCACTCTCTCTAACTTGTGATGTTTCTAATTACTTATTTACAATAAGAGTGATATCATATTTACCCTCTTGCAATTCGATCACAAGAAAGATATCCTTAAGCTGGCATAAGGGCTCAACCAGGCCACTAATGAGGTTTCTCCTACGTAAGGAAACTTATACAAATGTAATTAATTAATATATCTCTTAATATAATTCTATGTGTGGTGTGGAAAAATAAAGAAAATTACTCTAACTTGATACCTACAAGATAGCTCCCAAATACCAAGTGAAGGGATTCAACAATAATGGGGATTTAACATGTGTTGTATGATAAATATCAAGTATTTGAAGTAGTTCTAACAATTGATACTATTAATGCAAGACATGATTTTTTTAGAGTTTTAAAATGACAAACGATGTGCCATTAAAACATGGAAATAATTCACACAATTTAATGACAATTAAATCTATTTTTTAATGACAAATTTATGAGTAAAAAGTTACATAGAAATTTGATTAAATGCAAGAGAAATTTGAGAAATCAATATCAGATGAATGTAACTATAAGATTATATATTTTATTGAATAATTTTTTTTTTACATATTTAACATTGATGAAAAGCATGGAATCCTTGGCACAAATCTTCCATTAAAAAATAAAATTTATATTAACAAATAATAATATTTGAATACAACCCATAGGCTGTAGAATAGATGGTGATGGGGTGTACTGTTTAGTCACTCCGTGATGTGAAGGTCAATGGTTTGAAACTTTGTAGGAAAAATTCCAGCCATGTTAAGGGTTGGTGTAGCCCAAGTTGGGTGTGATACCCAGGTGATTTTGATGGCTTAAATGCCCCTGGGTGGCTATTTCTCAAGCCATAGGTCAAACCTGATGTAATTTCAGTAGAACCCAAAAAACTTGACCAAAAAAATAGCATTCGAATACAAATAAAAACCTGTGTATCTTGTGCTTTGTCCTCAGAAGGATCTCCAACAGTTGTCTCAAGACAATCAACTCTGCTAATAAAGAATAGAGCCACAATATTGTGAGATCTCCCTCTACAACACACTGGTTCAATTCCCTGCCCTGGTCAGGGTGATATATTGGACATGATGAAGATGTAGTCCTGCCAAGCTTACCAAAAAAAAAATGTTAATATACTAAAGGTGAAGTTGGAGGGAAAGTGGGGTCCTCATCAAGGTGGGTGGGGAGAGGGCCCCACCAAATTACATATTTATTATTTTAACTCATAACCAAGGTTATGTGATCTTCGTTTATGCTATGGCGAGTCACGCTTATGTTCGATGTCTTTTTGTTATGTTAAACCCACGTGACTCTGGACATGTTTTCCTAGATGACTTTGAAGGAGCACAACAAAAAATCTCCGGGGTACGGGGGAACAGGGGAATAATATTCCCTTTTTTATATATTTTAAATTATATATATAATTTATGTTATGTTTTATTTAATTGTTTTATATATATTTACAATATTTTTAATATATAATTTATATATAGTTTTTTCTCTCACACACACAGTGCTTGAATCTGATGGCTTTTGTAAAATTAATTTAATAATTAAGTTAATTAATGAAATTAAAAAATTATATTTACAAACTAATTAACTTTAATTAACTAAATTATGATTAAATTAATTAATCAAAACTAAATTAATTAAAATTTCTTAACATATTAAAATTATTTTTATTAACAAATTATTAAAATATAATAAAATATATATATTCATATATTTTATGCCACACAACAAAAAAAAAACCAAACTTTGGCCAAGGATATCTTCCAAACCGTAAGTCAGAATGAAGCAAAATTTGAACAATTGGAAAGTTAATGGAAAAACAAAAGCAATGAAATAATCAAAATAAAAATCCAAGCAAAGTGAAAATCTCACAAAATAAAGCAATCAAAGCAATTCAAGGTATGATATCAACAAAATTTATATGGAGGGCCCCATAATTTTTCAAAAATTATTAGGGGTATTGTGGCCACAATAGGTACTTTGTTTGTGTTATAAACATTCCAACATTGGTTTGAGTTACTTGAATTCCAAGAAATAAAGATAACTTTCCAATCATTGGCATTTCAAATTATTTTGACATTTATTGGGCAAATTTGTGACTCATATCATCATTGTTGGTGCCAAAAATCAAATCATCCACATATACCAATGTGATTATCAAACTGTCTTTATCCATCTTCATGTAAGGATTACTTCCTGCACCTCCTCTTTTGAATTCATGTTGTTGAAGATACTTATCCAATCTACCATGCCTAGCTCTTGGAGCTTGTTTTAATCCATACAAGGCCTTATTCAATTTTCAAACAAAGTTTTTATTTTTTGACAAGTCAAACTCTTTTGGTTGTTCCATGTATATTTCTTTTTTTAGATCTCCATTTAGAAAGGCCGACTTCATATCCATTTGATAAAATTTGAATCCTTTTGAACAAGCAAATGCTAAAATCATCCCTATGGCCTCTAATATAGAAATAGGAGTGAGAGTCTCTTCAAAGTCAATTCCTTTAATTTGAGTGTATCCCTTGCACACCAATCTTTCCTTGTTTCTAACGGCTTATCGATATTCATTCATTTTGTTTTTATTACCAAATTGTTTCCTATGACATTCTTATCCTTTAGAAAAGTTACTAATTCGCATGTTCCATTCTTTTAAATTTGGTTCATCTCTTCTTCCATTGACTTTATCCAATGTGGATCCTTGCTTGAATGAAATCCTTTGGTTCAACTAAGGATAGTATGGTGATATCACTCCTTTTTGGTGTGTTTTTCGTCTTTCTTTGAGTTTGTATTCCTCCATCCACATTTCCAATGATTTGGTCTTCTTGATGATGTTTTTGTATAAACTTTAAGGTCGTATTTGATGGTGTTTGAGAAGGTTCTTCCTTTTGATTTTCTAGCTTGTTCTCTTCTTTTACAACACCTTCCTCTGGATCTGCAAAGATATGGTCTTCTTCATTGGTTTTAACAAATTTTTTTTTGGAAGAGCCTCATCTACCTTTACATCAGTTCTTTCAACTATCTTTTGCACATTATTGTTGTAGCATTTGTATGCCTTGCTTCTTAATGTGTATCCAAGGAGAATTCCTTCATTAACACGTGATTCAAATTTTCCTATTGAATCATCATTAATATTCATAAAGGATTTTCTCCCAGATATTCTGAAGTGTTTCACAAAGGTGCACCTTCCTTTGCATAGTTCATATGGATTTTTATAAATTTTTACTTGGATTTTATCTCTATTCATGATATAGACTGCTGCCCCAACTTCCTTCCTCTAAAATTTAGCTTGTAAGTCAACTTCCAACAACATTGTTCTTGCAGTCTCTTGTACATCTATTCTTTCTTTTTACTACTCCATTGTGTTGTGGAGTCCTAACAACAAAAATTTCCCTCTTGATTCCATATTTTTCACAAAATTCATTGAATTATCCCGAGGTAAATTCTCCACCTATATCTATTCTTAAGCATTTGATCTTCAACTCACTTTAATTTTCAACTGTTGCTTTCAAAAAGTTTTAAGACAATCTAATGATGCTTCTAAATTATATCATATGAAAAATACCCACATCATTCTAGTATAATCATCCATAAATAAAATAAAGTGCCTTTCACCTTGTAGAGTTGGAGTTATGGTTGGACTGCACAAATCTACATGAATGATTTCCATGGGCCTTGATGTTGAACATTCCTTTGATTTGAAGTTGGTCTTGGTTTGATTTCTATGTTGACATAGTGCACAAATAGCGTTTGTTGGCTTTGCGATTCTGGGGATATCTCTTACTTCTTGATTTTTCTAATTTTCACCAAGTTATCATAGCTTAGGCGTCCCAAACATTTATGCCACTACCAAATTTCATTTTCTTGACTCATGTAACATATTTCTTCTTGAATTTCACTTAGAATGCATACATTATATGTTGTTCTTACTCATATTCCTACCAGTTTTCTTGAAGATGATATATATATCTCAGAGTCCTTGGAATGAAAGATGAGATCATGTCCCTGATTGGATATTTGGCTGACACTTAGAAGATTATGCTTGAGCCCTTCAACATATAGAGCATTTTTTGCTTTCCCCTTTCCACTAATGAGATTCATTGTGCCTTTCCCAACAATTTTAGTAGATCCGTTTTCTCCAAAGGTCACATTTACATCCTACTCTATGCTTAGTGAGATGATATTTTTTCGGTCATTTGTCATGTGCATAGAACATCCACTATCTACAAACCATTGCTTTTATTTTTTCTAAGCACTCAAAGTGAGACTACATTTCTTAAATTTTGATTCTCCAGTCTTCCTTCTCCAAAATTTCTCATTTGGTTTTAGTGGAAAATTTTGTGCTTCAGTGCTTATATTATTTAATTTGTAACATTCTATAATATACTTCAAAAGTGGAGCAAAGAAACTATAAGTTTTGATTTGATCTTTCCTTTTTATGTTAACAATCTTGTTGTGGTGATTTACCTTATATGCCTTACAATGTTTTGCTTGATGACCAAATGTTTTACAATAGAAACAATTACCAAGAAAAAGAGTTTGATACATGTTAGTATAAGTTTTCCTTTATGAGATATTCCTTTCAGGAAGGGACCACTTCTCATTCCTTGGTTGAAGCTTGTTTCCCACAACATGATTATGATGAGATCCTTTAAGAACATCATCACAAATTATAGGTTTTTCTTCATGATGAACACTAGTATCTTCCTTTGAATTTGAAGATTCACCTGTATAGCCAAGTTTGGATTTGTCATGTGGTGGTCTTTGGGAGCTGAGACTGATACCCAAGGTTTGAGAACTCCTCAAATTCTTGTTTACTTTGTCCAACTTGATTTTTAAAGATACTACTTCATCTTCCAATTTTTCACAAGTTTATTCCTTTTCCTTTAGTTTATTGTTCAAGACTTATTCTATCCTTTTAGCTTCTTCTTTCTTGGATTTGAGAGAGATGATTTCATTTGATAAAATTCCAAAAATTTTCTTGATTCTGTCATTTTTTACTATGACACTAATCAATAATTCATCTATATTTCCTTCTGCTTCTTCTAGACTTTCATATTCTTCTTTTGAATTATCTGTTTCATTTGTGAAGGCCATGACTAATACTTCTCTACTTCCAACATAGTCTTATTCTTCATCAGAATCATCACTAACTTGCTTGGAGAAGAAATTCCTTTTGCTTGAGCCTCTCTTCTTGAAAGTTCTTTTCATAGGTTTGTCTTCATCATCACTATCATCATTAAAGGGACACTTGGCTGCATAATGTCCTATTTTACCACATATAAAACAAATGAGAGGTAACTTACCTTTGAGTTTGGATTCTTTTTTCAAATGCCTAACAAATTGCACCATTTCATTATGAAAATCATCACTATTTCTATCACAACTATTCCCCTTTCTTGATGACTTTTATGCCTTGAATGAAACTTCCTTGTGAGTTGGATTTCTTGACCTCATCTCATATGTTGTGAGAATTCCGTGAAGCTCATCCATTGATAGAGTCCAAATCTTTTATTTATTTTATGGCACAAGCCTTGGCATCAAAATGATATGGAAGCGATCATAAGACCTTTTATACAATCATCTTTTCATTAATTTTTTCACCTAGTCCTTTGAGATAATAAGTAGAAATATCGTTTTCATCATTCATCTTGACACTTTCAAACTACCTTCTAAAGGTTTGAAGCTTTGTCTTTTTGACCTTGTCATCTCCTAATGAGCGTGTCCCACATATCTTTAGCTCTTTCAATACCCATAACTTTGGTGAACTCTAAATCTGACAAACCACTTGCTATAGAATTCAAAGCCTTGGCTTTTGAAACATCTGCTTTCCTCCTATCCTGATTTATTGGTAAGGATATGGGATCTTGTATCCATATGTGATAGAATACCAAACTTGAACTCCAAGAGACATTAAGTATTACTTCATTATCACCTTCCAAAAGGAAAAATTTGTTCCATCAAATTGGGGGACCTTAGCATCTTCACTGGCCATTATGATTCAAAAATAATTGTTCCAGTTGTTAGGATGATCTTGAAGAAGCTGGCTCTTATACCAATTGTTGGAAATACTAAGAGAGGGGGTGAAAAATTAATTTTTTCAATTTTTATATTATTTCAGTTAAGATTTTATCACAAATTAAACAACAACACAAGAAGTAGAACAATAAATTGATTTTATTAATGAAGAAAGTGGGACTCCAATACTCTTATACGAAACTTTAGGCTCCAACCTATACAAAAATAATTCTAACTTCTTTAAGGAGCCAACCTTGAAATGAGGACTCCAATCCTTAGCCACAAATCTAGGCTCTAACCTGGTCTCAATGAGAACACTAGTCCTCATAAGATCCAACCTAAACACTTTCAATATACTGCTTTCAAGATGTTTATAAAAAAACTTTCCAAAGTATGCTCCAAATTCTTCCAGAATCTTCTTCAAAATTCTCTTCAAATTCAACTTTAAATATGCTTCAAAACTAGCTCAAGGATGCCTTCAAGTCTGCTACAAAGAGTTAACAAGTTTTGTCTAAAGAGTCTTCAAATATTTTCAATAATTGGTGAAGAAGGCTACAACAAAGTTATCGATCAAAAGAGAAAATTACCGATTACCCGTTTTTTTTAGGTAGCAAAAAAAACGCCCGATTTTGAAAAGTGGTGATGTAGAATCACCTATTTTTTGTGGAGCATATTTTTGGCACTTTAATTTTTCATTGATTTTTTAAAAATGTCATTGGTTTTCATGTCGATTTTGAAAAGTGGTGATGTAGAATCCCATTTTTTTTTTTTGGAGCATATTTTTGGCACTTTAAATTTTCTTTGAATTTTTTTTTTTTTTAGATGTCATTTATTTTCATGTCGATTTTGAAAAGTGGTGATGAAGAATCAATCGTTTTTTTTTAGAGCGTTGATTTTTGACACTTTAATTTTTTTATTTATCAAGTATGAACATTTGTTTTAAAATGTTATTGATTTTCAGGCTAATTTTGAAAAGTTTTGATGCAACATCAACCCTTTTTGTTTAGAGGACTTATTTTTTACATTCTAAATTTTTTAATGTATTAAGTGTGGATTATTTTTTTTTTTTTAATGTTGGTGATTTTCATGTTGGTAAAAAAAAATGACAAAAAAGAATCATATATTAAAAATACTAAAAAAAAATAAAAAAAAAATCCATTAAAAAAAAAAAAACAACGTTAACTTGTAAAAAAAAAATTTAAAAAAAAAATACAAAATAAAAATAAATTAAAAAATAGGGAAAGAATTTAAAAAACACACATAATTTAAAAGAAAAATAAATAAATAAATAACCAAAACAAAAAAACATCAAAAACAATTTTTTCTTCCCTAAAAAAGAACCACATAATAAAAAAAAAAAGATTAAATAAAATAATTAAAATAAAAAATTTCAAAATTAAAATTAAAAAAAATTAAAATACAAAAAAAAATTAAAATACAAAAATTTAAAATAAATAATATTAAAAAAATAAAATTAATTAAAATTAAAATTAAAATAATTAAAATAATTAAAGTTTAAACATTTAAATTAAAAAAAATAAAATTAAAATACAATATTTAAAATAATTAAAATAAAAAAAAAAAAAAAAAAAAAAATTTTAAAAGAAAATTAAAATTAAAATTAAAAATTGAAAAAAATTAAAATTATAAAAAAAAAAAAAAATTAAAAATTAAAAAAACTAAAAAACATGAAAAATAAAAATAAAAATAAAAAATTAATTTTATTAGGTTCGTTCGCGACCATCTGGGCAGTGAGGTCAATTCTTAGAATCAACCACTTGACCCTAGGTGGCCCTAGGGCCTGGCCGCTAGGCGGGTGGGGGCTGCAGCTCTCGCCAGCCCTGTGGCCAGGCCCCACGACCACAAGCCTAAATTATTTTCTTTTTATTCTATTTTTTTAATTTTAATTTTAATTTTTAATTTAATATTTTATAATTTTGTTTTTATTTTTTATTTTTAATTTTAATTTATTATTATTATTATTATTGTTAAGAGCTTGAGTGGGCCTGATGGTCCTCCTAATAGGTCACATGTTCAAAACCAGAGGGGGTAGAGTATGTATGCCTTTGCAGACTTAACAGTGAAATCACTGTGCTGAAGTGGGTCCTTTGTCCCACAAACAAGGAGGTCTCATACACCAATTTGGTGTGTGGCTTGGTTGTGACCTTAAAATTGGATAATAATAATAAAATATGTTTAGTAAATTATGATTTTTTGTTTTTTAATTGGTTTTTTAAAGTTGTTTTTAGTTTTTTTTTTAACTATTATTTTTATTTATTTTTTATTGTTTTTTTTTAATTATTATTTTTGATAATTTTAATTTGTTTTGTTTTTTTTTTTTTTTTTTGCTATTTAATTTAAAAAATTGTTTTAATGTTTTTAATTATTATTTTCAATGTTTTTAATGTTTATTTATTTCTTTATTTATTTTTATCTTTTTATCTTTTTTATTTTTTTTTATTTTTTATTTATTTTAAATTTTAATGTTTTTTTTAATAAGTTTAATTTCTTTCAGTTTTTAAAGTTTTTTGTTTGCTCTTTTCTTTTTTCTTTTTTTTTTAAATTTATCGCATTAATATTATTTAATAATTTTTTATGTTTCTTTTTTTGAGTCAAAATTTTAAATTCTTTTCTTAAATTATGTATTTTTTTAAATGTATTTTTTTTTAATACCTTATATAACTTAATTTTGTTTAGTTTATTTTATTTTTGATGTTTTTTTTTTTGGTCGTCTTTTTTATATATATATTTTATATTGTATTGTTTTTGGATCATGTTTTTTAAAATTATTATTATTATTATTTTATTTTATTTTTAATGTTAAAATATATATTTTTATTTAGGTGTTATTATCTTTATTTTACTTTTTTGTGGTTTTTTTTTTAGTTTTTTTTAAAAAATGTTTCATGTTCTCAATATATTTTATTGGATATATATGTCAAAATAAAAAAATATGTAGAAGTAATAAGTCTAGGAGAACAATTTTTTGTTGATGGTGTACTTCCTTAACGGTCGATGGGATTCTGGAAACAACATTTTTTTTTTGCATTATCTTTAATATTTTTATTAGTTTCGATTTATTAAATTCAAAAGAAATATAATTTTAATATTATTAAATTTTTTTTCCTTACAGAAACGGGTGTGTTTATATTAATTCAAAAACGATCCGAGGCTTATGTTCAATGATTGTACAACTGGGGACCCAATGTCTATGGTGTTTTCGAACAAGCAAAATTTTCCTACTCTATTTCTTACATTCAGTCTAGCAATTTCCCAATGACTAGCAAACCTTCTAATGCAAACAAATTGCTGCAGCAAGAGGCAAAAATACATGATAGGCTAAGGCAGAGGGTCACATGATTCCCCCTCATCGCAGAGGAGGGATCCCGCATACAAAGAGACATCAATGTTGGCCTCAAGGTCCACTTCTGTGTTATTTTTCCATAGGACATGAAAGAACTGAAGTCTGTCAAATGACCCGATCAACTTCTTAATACGATCGAACAACCGTTGCAAGTGGATGTCTTTAGGGACCGATTTTGTCACAATCAAGCCAATGAGATTTTGTGAATCTCCAATGACTCGAGCCTCCTTGATAAGATTTTTTTGCAGTTGTTTCAAGCCTTGGAGGAGGGCCATGGCTTCCGCTTTATCGTTCGAGGAAAGCCCCAAACCCTAGGCAAAGTGGGAGATGATTTGGTCTGAAGGGCAACGGATAATTCCTCCGCCTTCGGCCTTCCCCGAATTCCCCTTTGCTGCATCGTCAAAAAACATAGTGTGGATATCTGATCTTCTTCTCCTTTTGTTGAAGTCCTCATCCTTTAATTTGATTTTCCATTCTTCTCTGCCCTTCTCCATAATTTGTCCTTTATCCCCAACTGCTGACACCACTCCTTGCATTGCTAATTTAAGCCACCAGCCCGCTTCTGGTTCACCTTGGCCTGCATTATTTCTTTGAAGAGGCTTTTAATTTTCACATCGGTTTGCTGCTAGTTTAGGGCCTTCTCTTGAAATATTTGGTTGTTTATTTCAAGCCATATATTTTAGCAAATAAGCTTTGGGATAATCATCCATCCCACGAAGGGCCAACCTCGCCCGGGGAAGGACTTAGGGAAAAGGTCTCCCCAAAAAGACAACAAGTTCGTGTTGAGATTGCAACAAGATGATGAGCTTAGTGGAAAGAAGTCACCTTCACTAAGTGGGCCCGCAGGCTATTTTTGGCGCAAAGTCTATTTTTAGACTATGTCTATTTTTAGACATATGGATCATGTTCTATGAGTTGCAGGATGCTATTTGTGGATGGTTGGTTAAGTCGGAAAAAAATAGATGGACTTCTATTTTTAGACATACTGGGCGGAATCTATTTTTAGATTGCTAGTCTAAAAATAGATATGTCGAATATTATTAGCTCTTAATAATATTTGGACTCTAAACATTATCTTATCCTCTTGGAGCACTTCAGTTAAGTGCACAGATGTGGCACATGCAACTGACAGAAGGAATTATGCTATTCATGAGGGTTTAGTGGAGCTATTGCATGGAGACTTCAGTTAGAACTCAGGTGACAGAGTTTGGTGGAGTTGATTGAGGAGTTAATGGAGTTGTGTTCAGTTTAACTCAGTTAAACATAGTTGAGCTAGTTGTATCTAGTCTAACTGATTGATACACTAGTGAGAGTGGTGTGAATTAATTATTAATTAATTCACTAATTATAAACTCATTAATCAACTAAAGAATACATCAGTTAACTTCAGTGCATGGACAGTTTCAGTGGAGACTAGTGAAGAGGTAGGTGAAAGAGCAGTGTGACTATCAGTTGTGACTATACTGGTGCATGAGATTTGCACACACATTGATTGAGAAGCCAATGAGGATTGCGTTAAAGGCATACCGTAGGATTCAAACTCGCATTGGGCCATTATTCATCTTGGATTGCGCAGAGAGGCAAAGGTGGAGCAGATTGGAGCATGTGTTTTGTATGATCTGAGCTTGTGTAGTGTGTAACAATTGGAGATTGTACTGAGATCTTGTGAGGAGTTTGTACAATGATTGTTACATGATCTATATCATTATAATATACAGATAGTTGGGGTTTTTCAGCTTTAATCTTTCCCATAAATACTGTGTTTATATGTGTGATTGTTTATGGTTTTAATGTGCACATGCGATTGTTTATATTTCCGCAATTAATGATCAATGGTAGAAGAGGTTATGTATTATGCATGAAGCTCAAATAGTGTGTGATCAGGATAATCTCAGTGAATAATTTAACAGTTATTCAAATTTCTACAGTTCGTGGTGTTGGATGGGAGGTTGGGGCTGTTGTTCTAGATCGACATAAGTTCGTTCCATATGTCCCGAGCATAGCTGCACTTGAGAAAGATGTGAACTGAGGATTCCTCCTCCTACTGACAGAGCGGGCACCGAGAGGGGCGGTGGAAGCCGCAACGCTGCAAATTTTCAGCAATGAGGATGTTGTTGTGCCCCAGCTTCCAAGTGACCTGTCGAATACCTTTCCAAATCGCAGGGTTGCGGGGAACATAGAGGATGGCTTTAAGATATTTGTAACCTTTAGCTGCGGAGTAGCATCCCTTCGAGGAACCCCAGCCACTTTTTTCTTTTTTCCTGGAATTTAGAGGGGCTTTTCGAGCTAGCACCACCATGAATTTGGCCCAAGCTTGCTCTAGATGAGCAGGTATCTCTATTTTCTGCCACCCTGCCCAGTTGCTGTTTTCCCAATCTAAGATGTACCACAATGTGCAATGACCATCTGTGATCATCCATGTTTTTAGTTCCAATAACTCAAGATCCTCCCCAATTTATTTTTCATTCATGATTCTATCCTCCCACAGTCTGATCTGCTTCCCATTGCCTGGAATCCAAAATAAGTGGTCACGCATGAGCGAGAGGGCACGTTTACACAGTTGATGAATATGGGAGCCCTGACAATTAGTTTGGAAGTTCTCTAGGCTTCGAAGACGCCTTGCAAAATTGTGTTTTTTACACAAAGCGATTTGTGCCCATCCATGATTCCTTGCTAACCTGCCACCATAAGATCTTGGCTCCCAAGGCTATGTTGTGCTCCCTGAGATCTTTTATGTGAAGACCACCTTCCAGTAGCGGAAAATCAATCTTATTCCAACTGATCAATGGAATTCTCGTATCACTGTTCTTCCCCCCTTTCCAGAAGAAGGAACGAATGGCTTTCTCCATCTTATGAAGGATCCCCACAGGAGCCAACAATAAAGACATCTGAAAAATTGGAAGAATGTTAAGTATAGACTTAATAAGGACGATATTACTTGCTATATTGAGCCACGACGTGCCCCAGGCTTGCATTTTGAGCTTGAATTTGTCTAGCAAGGGGAGCTAGTCCCTCCCACTCGGACGTCCTTGAAATATCAGCAACCCAAGATATTTGAAAGACCCCCATTTTGTGGATCCTTTGAAACCCAGAATCCTAGTGATCACGCTTAGCTTGAGGCCAGATAGGTTCCAAGCGTAGATGAAGCATTTTCCCATATTAAGTTCACTCCTAAACTCGAGGTAGTAGCTATCCAGCTCCAGTTCGAAGAGGGAGGTCGAGACAGTGGAAGCACCCCCCAAGAGAATGGAGTAACTAGCAAATAGAGTGTGATTTATGTCTCTAACCCCCCTGGCGATCCGAAGACCCATAAGCTCTTACTTGATTTGTCTTTTCTTCAGCATAAAACTGAGGACAAAGGCTTGAATAACAAAGAGAATAGGGGATAAAGGGCATCCCTGATTTATCCCACGACTAGCCTTGAAGAAGTCCGTAACACACCCATTGATGAGAGGAGCAATCCATGGTTCCGCAATTCAGGCCTTGACCTAGCTTATAAAGCGGCAGTCAAACCCAAATTTTTGCATGACCCCAAATAGAAATTTGTGCCTAACTCTGTCAAATGCACTAGCCAAGTCCGGCTTGATAGCCATACCTTTTTCTCTTCTTTGGATGCTTGAATGGATCGCTTCCTAAACTAGAATGAAATTGTCTGTTATCTGCCTACCTTTGACAAATCCCCCTTGATTGTCAAGAATGATATCCGGAAGAAGGACTTTCAGTATGTTGTCCATGAATTTAGTGATAAGCTTGTAGCCAATATTGTAGCGAGAAATTGGCCTGAATCTGTTGAAAGAGTTTGCACCTTTCTCTTTTGGAATAAGAGCCAAGAAGGCCGAATTGGTGTTGCCCCCAAGCTTGTGGCAGGTCTGGGACTTTAAGATCATTTTGTGGAGATCCTTTTTGACAATGTTCCAACAAGTTTTGATGAATTGAGGAGTGAATCCATCTGGCCTAGTAGCCTTGTCTGGATCCATATCATCAAGGGCTTGCTTGATTTCATTGACGGTGACAGGAGAAATCAACATGGCATTCATTTGGGCAGTAACCTTTGGAGGGACAAACTCGAGCAAATTGGAGCTGAGATTTGCTTGCTTGTCCTCTGAGTACAATTCTTTGAAGTGCTGATGGGCAGCTTGTTTGATGTTGGTAGGGTCAGAGAAGGATTGATCTCTAGATTTTATCTCCACTATAGAGTTAAATTTTCTTCTGGCTTGAGACTTCTTATGGAAGAAGGAGGTGTTTCTATCCCAGGCTTGTAGCCTCAAACTGTGAGATTTAAATCTCCAAAATTCCTCCTCCCGAATACAGGCCTTATGGAGATTATCCTGGAGCTCCTCTTCTATGATAAGGCTGTCCTTCGAGATGTCCATATATTCCATTTGTTTTTGGTGGCTCTCCAAACAGGCCTAGGCAACCCACCTTGACTCGGATGGAGAGGGGAGGGAATTAACCTAGCTTTTGAGGTTTTCTTCACTCTCCTCAGTTTTTCTTCCCACACAAATAAGGGGGAACCATTGACATGTTGTTTCCAAGATTCATTAACTCTGTCCAAAAAGTCGGGTTGCTGCACCGAGAGGGCATTGAAATGGAAGGGAATATGCCCCAGATTCATGTGTGGCTTCAACTCAAGCCTAATGGGCTTGTGATCGGAGACCGACGAAGAAATAATAGCAGAACAAACATCAAGACCTAAGAGCAAGAAGGAGCTTTGAATGAGAAAATGATCTAACCTTGCGGGAATGTGGCCTAGACCTGTTCTTCTATTGGTCCATGTATATTTTCCCCTGGGAGGATTTATGTCCAACAGATCCCAGTCCTAAATGAGTTCCTCCACCCATTCCCTGGTTGGATCCCTTACAATGTTGCCCCCTCGCTTCTCCTCTTAGCTTAGAGTAATGTTCATGTCTCCAACAAGAATGACATTAATCATCCGATTCTCATTTGCAATGTCCGTAATGGATTCCCAACAGGATTTTTTGTCTCCCAGAAGGACTCCGGAGCATAAATGTTGAACAGACTCACAATTTATTTGGTGTGGAGATGCAAAAACTAAGCCAAAATCTAGTTTGAGTTAAGTTTAACCAGAATTTTCTCAAAGCATGTCTCGTCCCATAGGATTCCTAGCCCTCCTAAGGTACCTCTAGAGGAGACTGCGACACCTCCTCCTTTTCCCCAAAATTGTTTGCTTTTATGGAGAAAGTCCTTTTCCTCCATTTTGGTCTCCTGGATGAGAAGAATGTTGGGCCTTTCCAACCTTACTAGACTTTTCATTGCTTCTTCTTTTAGGTTTCTCCCCATCCCTCTGCAGTTCCAGGAGACGATCTTCATTACTTCCTTTTTTGAGGTGAGAGGGCTCCCTTAGAGCCCTGACTTTGATTTCTGTGTGCTTTAGGGTTTTTTGCCAACATATTTTCTAGGGTTGGCTGGGTCCCTTGCAGTTTCTCCTTATAGGTTTCTTGTTCTCTTTTTTCCATGGAGGATTTCTGTCCCCTGGTAGATCTTCTAACCAAAGATTGGGAGTCCCCAATTTCTCCTTCTTCCTTTGACTCCTCTGAATCCAGATCTTCCCCCTCAAAGACAACCTCTTTCGTTCCTCTAGGATATCCACCAATCTTTAGTGGTGCTAGGGTTTCCTGCATTTGAAGGTCCTTTTCTTGATTCGTGGGTCAATTTCTTGGACTTCCTCTGTGTCTGAGCTCAAGGACGCAAAAATATTCTCTTGGCCTTTTTGGGAGGGTTTGGCTTTAGAAATTCTGCCCGTGGGATCTGAGCTTCCCTTTCCTTTCTCTATTTGCCCTGGCTTAGGGCTGATTTTAGATTTCTTGGCTTGCTGCCATCCTTCTTATTTCTCCTTTTATGGGGCTACATTTTTGGGACAGTTCTTGGCGAAATGGCCATACTCATGACATTTGCGGCATTTGAACGACAACTGTTTGTAATCTAGTTTCTGCAGATGGGACCAATTCACCACCATTAGCTTAATGGCTTATGGCAGCCCAACTTCAAGATCCACCTCCACGTAGATTCTGGCATAGTCGTATTGGTCCTTGTTGTTTTCTCTGTCTATGAATTTCCCAAGGGCATTGCCTATTTTCTGCATTGATTCCCAGTTCCAGCAGTGCACCGGTAAGTTTGGGAGCCGGACCTAGACTAGAATGACAGATGGGACATCCTTCGAGGGATCAAAGTCAGAAGTCCAGCGATTTAGGTACAACCCTTGGGGCCCCATGAAATAGGGTCCGCTTCTGAAAATCAGGTCCTTATCTTCCTTCGTGTTGAATTTGAACAAGAAATAACCTTGCCCCAGGAAGTATGAGGTAACGCTATTGGAAATAAGGGGCTTCCAGTTGCAAGTGATCCAGTCCTCGGTTGTTTTTGGTGAGGGCCATAAGCCCGTGAACTGACCAAATAGAGCTCGATCCGCAAGGGAAAGGGCCACTCACATCAGAACCTCAGGCGGGAGTGCCACCGAGGGAATCTCATCCAGCTGCTTGACAAATTTGGAGGAGAGCTGCTTCTTCTTCTTTGGCTGGGAAGCGATCAGGAGCTTGAATGCCTTGATCTTAGTAGGAGGAGGAGGTGGAGGAGGAGGATGGTCCCGAGAATCCGCCATTGGACCAAGCCTAAGCCAGGGCGAGCACCCTGACGGCACCACACGGCGAACTTGGCTCCCCTAAGCGCATGGGAGCGGTAAACCAACCCATGAAAAAATTAGATTATTATTATTATTATATATGAAAATAATATATATATATATATATATATATATATATATATATATATATATATATATATATATATATATATTTCTAAATAATTAAATTTAGGTTTTACAAAACAATTTGCAAATTTCAAAATATTAAAATTATTTAAAAATAAAATATTTACACAAATTTCTAGGAAAAAAAAAGAAAAAAAAATGTTTTAATGCAGAAAGTATCAAAAACTCCAAAATCACATACGTTATAGGTCAATTTGGGCACCATTCCCAATGACCTGGTTAAACTGGACATCATCCCCAAAACCAATCAATAGGGTCTATCATCCCCTATCATTTCAGTTGCTACATGCCCTAAGACAAAGAACAAGAACAAATCATCCATGACTTCCATTGCAAGGTTTCCAAGATTTGAAGTACATGTTATATCACCTATTAGCTCACAAACACAACCTCTCAAGGGACTAACTACTTTGCATATGCAGTTACCTCCATTCAAGGGTGCTCTGCAAAGCACTTCCCGACACTCAAGAGTGTGTTGGTCAATTGGGAGTGAAATTATCATTGTTTCAGAATCTCCACATGGCCAGTGCCTTCTAGAAGAGTGCATATGTGTCAAAATTCGAATCCATGTGTCCATTCAACACCTTTGAGCTTGGGAACATGTCTCGCCTATTATTAGAAAATCATTGATTGTGAAACTACCTTAAGCTCATCTATAAATTGAGCACAGATCCTAGTGCTTGAGAAGGAAGAAATTGGGTAGAGAAATGTTGTTGGATTCTCAATTGAGTGTTTGATTTGAGTGATATGCTGCTGGAAAGATGTTCATTGTGATGAGGCTGGGATGATGTTGGAGTTAGTGACATCAAATCAATCGCTAGTTGTAACCTCCCCCTTCTATCCATTAATAAAGATTGCTGCTCATTTTCCCACATATGTATCTGTATAAGCTTCTATCTTTCATATTATGGATTCTTAGCTAATGTATATGTTTCATGTTTCATTGATTTAACTGATTAAGATAAAAGCCATATGTATATTGCAATCTCTTTGCTGTTTAGTGTTTATACTTGCAGGAACTAGTCTGGCGATCAAAGTTGGATTGGAAGCAACAACAAGAGCGAAAAAAGGAGAATAGGAAGCATTTGGACTCCAAGTAAGTTTCTCCATCTTTCTGTGTGTCTATTTACTCTTAGAAAAAGTGTCTACAAAGTCTTTGATCTGTTGTTCTAAATGCATAGCACCACATTTAGGGAATGTGTTTTATTCGTAATCCAGAATTCCGGATAACAAATTGGCGACTCCACTGGGGATTTTACCTTCATCCTTGGTGTATTTTTCCTTTTATTATCCACCCAGTAGCATCTACTCTCAATTATTAGGCTTTTGAAACAAAGAATTGCATTAGAAGTGTGTTTTTGTAGCTTGAATTTTGTTCTATGTTGCGCCCAACGCACTGTTGGTCAAGACACAATGCTTTGCATAGCATTGTCTCCCACTCAGGGGTGCTTTGCAATGCATTGTCTCCCCTTAGAGACTGCATTGTCCCCTAAGCCAAGCAAATTCCCTTTGATTTGTCATTGCCATCACTTTCAACCTTTTGTTTGTTGTGTTTTCAATAGTCTGATGCCTCATAGAGACCAGTGAATTTACCTGAATCTTCCTCCTTTGAAAGGTAAGTTTGTTCAATGTCTCTTTAAGTGTTTTTCTTTATCATTGACAAATAAAATTTGAAGTATTTTTATTTCTACATTAGATCCATTTTTTTTGTAAAGGAAATTGTCATTAAATTCTTCGTTTCCCGTAGGAAAAATTTTAGTTCCATTCTTAATTTTTCCTAAAAGAAAAATTGTTGTTAAATTCATCATTTCTCAAAGAAGAAAGCATTTTTTTGTTGTTGATTTTATGCATATAGTTTCCTTTTTTCATTCACATTAAGGGGACTGAAAAGAAAAACCTGCATTTTCATAGTGGATTGTGTGTTTTGCATAGGAAAAAATTAGGAAAGCTGCATATTAGTTTGTGCTCTTTGTTGTTTGCTCTCAAAACTGATTGCTCTTTCCCTTTAGTAGCTAAGATTTTCATTGAAAAAGATAAAATTGAAAAGTTTTCTTATCATTTTATGTAGTATACCTAGGGGGGATAATATAGGGTACAAAGGGAGGTATCCAAGGGAATAATATGATGTAATAATATAAGAATGATAAATAATTGGGCCATAGTTAACAAATTAAGTGGTTAACCCACATTATGTAAGGGACCACATGTAGCTAGGGAATAAAGTGATAAGCCCATTGTATTGGATGTATGGTATTGAGAGACCCATGGTAACTACCCATGGTATTGCATGTATGAAACCTATATATAGGCTAGAGACTCTCCATTGAGAGATGTCAAGGATTATTGTATTGGAAAGCATATGGCTTGTGGAGTGATCTCCTTCCTTAAGGAGTGAATGTATGGTGTTGCCCTACCTTAAGGGTTTTGATATTAATGAAGATCTGAAGTTTTATCTTCTATGGTGTTATTTCTTGGGCATATTTTTCATTTATATACATTTTCTTGTCAGATCTATTACATTTTAGTTTGCATTCTAGGAATTTCCATCACATCATCGCAGTGAACCTTGAAAGGCAAATTTATAAACAACATCAACTTAAAATTTACATCAATTTACCTAAAAAAGCATTGGAACCATAACGATAGCATTTAGAATTTCTAGGCTAGAGACGTGTTCTGACGTCGTAAAACATAGCAACTGTCGTTAATTGTCTGCAATACATTCTGAGTGTGATACCTCACTCCATGTACATAAGTATATCATAGCTCGTCCACATACCTTTAGGTATATTAGGCGGTGTTATAGTACGAAAAGTATAAAGGGGTGCTCTCACTGTGCAGTTTCACATCAGACAACGCTAATATGGACTTGGGCCTCCACGTACCTTCGGGTATTTTTGGGAGGACAAATTTAGGTTGCTATCCATCCATAGTGAACAGAGTCGGCCACCTTGTAAATTGTGATACATTGAATACAACATTCGGGGAGATTGCCTGCCCGTACTTCTTGGTTCGCTAGGAGGTATTCTGCAGTTCAAAGTTTCTTGGAAAACCTTTTTTCCTAGCATTACCCTTTTATTTTGTTTATTTGTTTTTTGGCCATAAAATAAATCAGTCATCATGGAAGAAGAAAATCACTTTCCCCGTCATTCGCGTAGACTTGAATTGAAACCACCTTTACCACCGGAAGTCACTTCTGGTTGGGGAAGGGGACATCGCTCTACTGAAACTAGTACCATCAGTACCTCTGGTGAAGCATCATCTTCCTATATACCAGAGTTGACATAAGTTGTTTCTAAAAATCTTGGTTCATTTACTTTTGTTGAGACGGAGTCTCACAGCTACTCGTGGTCATGATCCATCCAATCAGTGAGACCATATCTCTTGAACCTGACATTGTTCAACTGGAAGTTGATCCAGATCCTGTCTCTTTTCTGCCAGAACACCTTCATCACGAAGTCGAACGACCGAAATTTGTTCCTGTATCAGTTGCCCCACAATCTATTGTAGCCATTGAGTCTCCCATATCGCACAGTCAACCTCCTGAAATATACTTTGGGCCTGAAGGCGAAATCCTTCCACGTAGTTTAATTTCAATTGAATAAATCCCACAAGATGAAACACCTTTAACTCCAACCCATTTTGGGGAGGATATTTACCTGTACGAGTCTTTTCCCCAATCACTTGCCTTTTCTTTTTTTGATCTTGTACCTATTCAAGTTCCCGTCGATTCAAAAGAGTATACATTTGGTCAAGTAACCATGCCTGAACCAACATCTTTGGTTGGACCATCTGTTCCAATTGCGTCAACACCCGCTCTTTCTACACCATTGATGTTCACAACTTCACCAGAGTCATATTTTCATGGTGGCCCTTTGGTCCCATCAAGTTATAAATATTTATCTGGAATTTTCTCTAGTGCATCTTCAAACCCATGGAATTCACCAATGTCATCGTCTGGTATTCTAATTGGTAAACCTATAGTTAGTATGGAACGACTTGATCCTTTATATCCATCATCAGGGCAATATCAAGCTGGTCCATCTAGGTCTATTCCATCCAGTAATATCTCAACTAGACTCCCTGCATTTGGAGAACAATATTTTCCGTCTTATTATACTCCTCATGTTGGGGGGCAACCTATGGTCACCCACTTTGATAGTACTCCGTCATTTTTTGGTAAACCTATTTTAGAAATGAATGTTTGTCAATGGCAACCCACTATGCCTATCCAACCATAAGCGGTTGTACACTCGTATCAACCGATTCAACCTGTCGCACCCACATCAATTCCACTTGTTAATACATCTTTACCCCTGTTACAGACTCAAACTGTTGTACAACAATCATTTCAGGCGGGTCCTTCAACTCAATACCCTCAAGTATTGGGCTCTTAGACTCTAGCTCCTTCGGCTAATTTACAACAACCTGTACCCAGAATCATTTATTCACAAGCTGGATTACCATATTATGGGATGTCGCAGCCACAACCAGGTTATACCTATCATCAAACGAATCCAAGTTATTATAATTTGGGTTATAACATTGGTGGACAGACCCCTTGGCAACCTCAGGCACAAATGTCTCAACCTTCATTTCAACAAGTATCATACCCAGGTTTTGTTCAACAGAATCCTCAAGCGTTTGCCTATCAAAACAACCCCTATCTAGGTTACTAGAAATAACTTCCTTATGCTGGTGCTCAAAGGCATGTTGCCCAAGAAATTCCATCATACCCTGGCTATGCTCAACCTGACCTTAATCGACAGTTGCCCTTTGTTGCAACTTTAAAGTTACCAGATTTAAACCGACTCACTAATGACCCAATTAATTATGCTCCTTGGTGGCCGGTGATACCTCATAAATTACCCTTGGATATTCCTAATTTCAATGGAAACCCTGGGGAAGACCCGTCGACTCATGTTGTGACTTATCATTTGCGGTGTTCATCAAACTCCCTGAATGATGACTATGTTCGACTACGACTTTTCCAGTGTACGCTCACTGATTCGGATGCAAAATGGTATATTGAGTTACCCAGAGCTTCTTTTGATAATTTCACTGCCCTAGCTACTGTCTTTTTTACTCACTTCTAGTTACCCATACGATATGAAACTGGAACGGAACTCTTGACTAATTTTAAATAGACTAATGCTACTCACATTTCTGATCATATTCATGAGTGGCGTCGTTGTCGTAGAATGGTTAAGACATCTTTTCCTGATCAGCTCCTTGATGAGTGGTTCATTAAGTCGCTGTTACCATCTATAACTGAGGATGTGGCTAAGGGTGGTGTCGTCACTGAAGAGCATGTCATTACTCGTGCCCAATATTTAGATTTGATTTATACTTAGTCTGGCATGCTCTATGAAAAAAATTCCTAATGCACCATGATATAATTTTACTGTTCCTCCTCCATCAAAGGACTCTCAAGCCAGAGACAGTATGATCGGTACTACAAGCACACATCATACTATTGCATCTGATCTTGCACCTTCTTCTAAAATTAATGCCATGTCATTTGATAAAGGCAAAAGTGATAAGCAACCCAGAAGTAAGGAAAAAGGGAAATCAAAGAAAAAGCAAACTTCTAACCTGCAGGAATGATCATCTGATCAATATTGTGGAAATAGGAAACCTCGTTATCCATGCATAATCTGCAATGAGGAACACTTTGTTCGAGATTGTCCTCATTGTGTTGAAGTCTAAAAAATGGTCAAGACTTCACATGTGTCAGCTGTGTTGACATATCCATTTTCGAATCCGAACACAAATTTGGTTGCTACGGATCCAGCTTCTAGTTCCCAAGTGCTTATGCTATCTGTCACAAAGCCATCAACAGATATTTTGTTGTCAATGCGTAATAAATATTACAGTAGTTAGACCACTGATCAACCTACTACCTCGATCACGAATCCATCTACGGAATCAGTACTGCCACCTACTATGTATAAATTTACAATCAAGCCACCCAAGGGAGTCATTCATAAATCGACATATAATCCTCGAGCAAGAACTACTCAAAATTGTAATATAGTTGAAGATTTGGCTCAATCCCCTTCAGCTATGTCAGCTCTTGAGTGTAGAAATTTATTAATACTGATATGTATTACTAGAATCTTCTGATCTAACAAATTAATCTTATGTTAAATACAAAATCCTTCCACTTAATTCTTTGCGGAAATTAAATCTCCAATTGAAAACACATGAAGAAAAATCAAGCGCACATAAACATGATGTTTTACTGGGAAAAATTAAACCTAAAAACCCCAACTATCATATATTATGTATATCATGGAATCATGTAACAATCTCATACAAAGCTCATAGCATAGAGCTCTCAGTACAATATACAATCATCACACACTGTCATGCAGAAATTTGCATAAGGCTATGCACCAATTTCTTGCCTCCTGACAGCCTGCCTCCACTACGCAATCCCCGCTGAAGAAGATACCTGAATGAATTCGATCTTGCCTTTATTTCACTGTGCAATCCTCATTGGAAACTCCATTGTCTATGTAGATGCATTGAATGCATCACTATAGTCACAATAGGTAGTCTATCTCACCCTTTCACCTATCTCTCCACCAGGTTTCCACTAGATCTGACATGCAAGTAGTTAACTGTTGTATTTGTTCAATTGCAAGTAAGACACTACTTGTGAATTAATTCACTCGTATTTCACTAGTGTATCTTTAGTTACAACTAGTACAAATTAGTTTAACTCACTTAACTGAGTTAAACTAAATAACAACTCACATAACTACTCTTCCAACTCTATTACAACTTGCCACTGTCAGTTATAACGAATTCCTCCATGCATGAGTCACCAACCACCCTAGGAATTGCGTAATTCCTTCAGCCCACTGATGTGCCACATCTGTTCACTGAAATAAAGTGCTCCAAGAGAATAGGTTACTATTTATTGTCTAATTATTATTAAGGGCTAATAATAATCGACATGCATCTATTTTTAGATTAGCGATCTATAAATAGACTTCACCCAATCTTCTAAAAATAGAAATTCATCCAAAGATATAATTTTCTCAACCATCTAGAATCAACATCCTGCTAACTTTAAAATATGCTCACCATTCTAAAAATAGACATACACCTAAAAATAGCCTACGGGCCCCACTTAGTGAAGGTGTTTAATTTTAACTAAGCTCATCATCTTGTTGAATCTCAACACTCCCTCTCAATAGGATAGGGATTATCCTTCACCCCGATCCTGCCTCTATGGTATTCAGATTTGCCCCTGTTGAGAGCCTTCGTCAGAATATCTGCATCCTGATCTTCCGTTGGAATGTACTGAAGCAACATGATCTTCCGCTGCACACAATCTTTGATATGATGATACCGGATATCTATATGCTTAGATATATCATGAAACACATGATTAATTGAGAGTTTAATGCAACTATGATTATCACAATGAATCATTGTAGGTTCTAAATGAGAACCAAACAAATTGACAAGGATCTTCCTCATCTAGATAACCTCACATGCAGCTTGAATTGCTACCATGTATTCCGCTTCCATTGAACTGAGTGCCACGGATCTTTGTTTCTTGCTATACCAAGAAACTGTTGTAGATTCGATACTGAAAACACCTCCTGATGTGCTCTTTCTTTCCGTTGGGTTGCTTGCCCAATCTACATCCGTGAAGCCATGCAACTTCACCTCATCCGTCTGTCTGTACCATAAGCCATACTCAGATGTGCCCTTGAGATATCTCAGGACATGTTTTCTTGCCTTGCAAAAGAGCTTGGTATGCTTAACCATCGCTTGAATAAGATGGTTCACTGCATAGCATATGTCCGGTCTTGTATTAACTAATACATGAGCGAACCCACCAACTGTCGATAAAAAATGGCATCCACTACCTCTGCCGATGTAGCATCCTCTTTCTTCCGATTTCCTGAAAGAGGAGTATCCATGGGCCTGCAGTCCTCCATGTGAAAATTAATAAGTATCTCCCTAGCATAATTTCCTTGAGACACAAACAATTCACCTTCTCGTTGCCATATTTCCAATCCAAGGAAATAATGAAGGAGGCCCAAATCCTTCATCTCAAACTCCTTTGCAAGGTCCTCCTTGCATGAGTGTATCAACTGCTCATCGCCCGTTAGTATTAAATCATCAACATAAGGAAAAATGATTAAAAGCTAACCCTCCACCACAATTTGGTATATGTTTGCATATGCCTCACTCTTGGTGAAGCCAAGTCTAGTGAAATAGTCGTCGATTCGAGTGTACCAAGCATGGGGTGCTTTCTGTAGCCCATACAACACTCTTTTGAGTATACACACATGCGACTCACTGTTGAAGATCTAAAATCCTTCAGGCTGCTTAATGTACACTTCTTCCTCAATGATCCCATTAAGGAAAACAATCTTCACATCCATCTGAAAAATGTGCCAACCCATCTGTGCTGAGAGAGAAAGGATGGTCCTTATGGAAGAATATCGCGTGAAAGGTGCAAAGGTTTCTTCATAATCAATCCCCTCGATTTGTGAGAAGCCCTAGGCAAAAAATCTTTCCTTATACTTCTTGACGCTCCCATCAGCAGCTTGCTTTACCTTGTAGATCCATCTTGAACCTACCACTAATTTACCAACCAGCCTTGGAATAATCTCCCAAGCACTGTTTCTTACAATGGAGTCATACTCCTCCACCATGGCATCTACCCATGTGGGCTCCTGTGCTGCTTCCTCAAAGGAATATGGCTCTGTCACAATACACTTGCTCACGAGAGCCATGTATCCAATGAATTGGTCAGGTGATTGTCTATGTCTGCGATGTGAAGTAGGGACTCCTACAGTCTCTGCCACATCAAGCTTCAGCCTCTTAGCTTCCGTGGTACACTTTTTGCTTGTTTTGATGTTTGGTTCTGCATGAGTGGACTCCTCCATTCCATGAATCTCCTCCTGTGGCTGATCCACATCTAGAGGCTCATATTTGGGAACAAGTAGCTCCTCCTCTGCATGCAAGTGTAGCTCCCTCTCAAGTGAAAAATTCATGGCCTTCTCCTCATTGAATTTTATATCCTGTCGCACCACAGTCATCTGAATGTTTGGAAAATACACACGATAATTATGGGGTGTTTCTGTGTACCCCACAAATATCCCAACTTCTGCAGTCAGCTCAAGCTTCTTCCTGGCGTCCTTGGTCACATGAACACAAACAGATGAGCCAAATATCTTTAAATGAGAAACATCCGACTTCTTACCAGTAAAAGCTTCTTCAGGTGTACTCATGCCAAGTACTCTATGAGAACAACAGTTTTTCACATAAACCGCAGTGTTGCATGCTTCCGCCCACAAGTGCATCGGTAGGCTCCGGTCATGCAACATAGCTCATGTAGCATCGATGATCATTCTGTTCTTCCTCTTCACGACCCCATTTTGCTGTGGGTTATGGGGTGCTATGAGTTCTCTTCAAATTCCTTCTTTGCTACATAATTCTTTAAATTCTTTCGAGATATATTCACCACCATTATCGCTCCGCACAGCCTTCACTTACTTCCCCAACTCCTTCTCCACCAATGCTTTAAACTCACGGAACTTTGAGAATGTTTGATCCTTCTTCTTCATGAAGAAGATCCAACATCTACGAGAATAGTCATCAACAAAGATAACATAATACATGTGTTTTGCTGTTGAAGCATGTTGGCCGAATAAATCGTTCTTGTGGACAAGACCGATCTCCCTAGTGTCAGAAGACAATCTAGCAACAAATGAACAACTAAGTTTGTCTTTCTCTAAGTATATTTTTTTTACAAATAAATGTTATAAAGGTGTCGATCTTACCTTAGATCCAAATGCTTATTTGCGGTCGTAGTGCTTCCATCGCATCAATAATCCTTCGTCACAACAAGAGCTCTTTTGTCGCAAGAAAGTATCATCTTTCGTCGATCTGCAATCACAAACAAGAAAATATCAATAGCACCTGTATAAAAAATAATTATAAAACATACCTATCATAGTGATCAAGGAATCTATGAAATAAACGATCCAACGACATCTTATTGAAATAAACAATCGAACGACAATTTATTGAGAAAAACAGAACTTGATTGTATTAATCTTAAAATATACAGAAGAACCTTACAACCTTAGCCTTGATGTTCGAAAGGCCTTCCCGGGGTCCGAAGCAGGAATCTCCTTTACTTTGATAAGTCTTGCACTCTTCCTCCAGGAGCACAAAGAGGTATGTGATCTTTCCTCTCAAAAGCTCAACAGAAAGAAGACTAAATCTCAACAGCACTTCAACTCAATAACCCATAAAGCTTGAACTCTAATTCTCCATCTCCAGAATCTCAATCTCCAAAAAATTCACCCAAAAATCTTAACCCTTTGAGGCTACCCAATGCCTCCTTTTATAGAGCAGATGAGGAGGTTAGGATTCCACCTTTGAAGGGATAGAATCCTCCTTCAAAGGGATAGGCTCCTCACATCAAGGGATTAGTTCCTTAAGGTGTGGGATACATGCACCCATAAAAGCGTACTCATCCCCAAAAAATCTCATCGAAAACCTTCTAGAATTGACCAAAATTCAACTTTTTCAGTTTTCTTTCGCGCTTTTTTGACTTTACAGGGGTACCGCAGGCATTACACTGGAAAAATGCGTTCTAGAACACAGTTTCTCTTCACATTACCTGTGTACCCTGGCTAAAAACGCAGACAGGCTTCATGTTACCTGCGTACCCAAGGCTTTTTTGAGTTTTAAGGGTTTTTCCTCTATTTTTAGGGCTTGGAATGAGGAACAAAGGTTGTAAGACTTGCAAAGGAGGTATGTATGAGTGTTTAATGAGCTCATACAGACAGCAGAATGTCAAGGTGACAATTTTTCGTGTAACAGATTTCCCCCTAAAGTGCGAAGTCTGAAATAGATGAAGATGAAGTCTGTCATATTATGAAGAGTGAAGTACTTTATCATTTCAAGGATCATCATGTGGACACCCCGGTTGGAACCTGTAAAAACATTCAATGTAAAATATATATATGTATACATATCATCACTGAGGTAGGCATTCCCATACTCAGATCAAAACTAACTAGAAACTAACTCTAAATTGTTCTGATACAGGAAAGATTTTGAATACATCACAGTAGACACAATATGGACGTAGCCATCTGTTTATGAATAGTCCACTATATAAATGATAACAAAATTCCTCGCAACCTGGATGGTAGAAACTAGATCCAGGGTCTTGATTTCCGCATCTCGAACTAGTACGATTCTATCCATGTGATTAAATGTGTTGAAGTCGAACATGGTAGAAATCACTTGATTACCAGTCAATAATGTGAACTGTTAACAAGTGTGAGAGTAACCACCAGTAATGTCAATGGCTCTCAAAGTACTCAGTACAATCCATGAAATGTGAATGAATGAACTAAAGTCGAACATGTCACGGAATCATTCGATCGACGGTCAATGATGCAACCTGTCGTCGAAAGCGAGAAATCTGCCATTAAGGCATGCAAATTTCAAGGTATTGATGATTTCTAGATCAACTTCCTAGATAATGAGCTGTCGTCGATAGAAAGTGATCCGTCGTAGGCAAGCCTACAACACGAAATCATAGATCAAGTTTTTAAAATATATCGGCAAGGACTGACTCAGGGACGGTCAAAATGGATGACATATATTTTCCAGATGAATGGTTTATTTGAACTGCCCTCTCAACACATAACGAGACACCGGCAGATGGCTTGGTGACAATTGACCTGCAAAGCTAAGACCCAGAAACCGGGCCGAAGACTTTCAATATGGTTTGATTAACTCGTTAGGCAAAGGATTTCAACCCAGTGGACAAAAAGTGTCGTGTTCAAGAGTGGTTAATGGTTTTCTCGAATAATCAAAATCTAACAAACAAGTTCGTTTTTCCTCTCTTTTCCCCCACCATTTCTGGCAAGTACCTCTTTATTTTTGACAAGCTTGAGGAGGATAACATTTGCTTGTTTATAAGCTCATCCTTCAGATGAGTCCAAATTAGTTTAAAATTCAAACCCTAAGAAGGAGTGGTTCGTTCCCGTTGAAAATTAAACAGGTCCTTTACTGTTAAAATTTAACGAGTCCAGTATAGGAGAAACTCGGTGTTTTTCAATTTTAGGGAGTCAGAAGAAAAACTTAAGAAAAATCCGTGGGTGTACTTTTTCGTAAATTTAGTCTCTCAGGCCCAAAAAAGGATAAAATAATGCGGGAGAGAACTCTATTGATCGTAATTAATCAACGTATACCTTTTTCGTAAATAGTCCATTTCAGTCCGTAAAAGGGGTAAACTTATACTGAAGGGACGATTATTCATTTACTTTAACGAGTTCGAACAATCAAGTACTCAGAAATATTTTCATGTTTAAAGAGTCTGAAAAGGGCTTAAAAGAGGACTCCAATGTTTCGCTTTTTCGTGAATTTTTGAAAGAGTCCGAAAAAGTGATAAAAGTGTGCTCATGGTTTTCAATTTTTTGTAAGTTTTAACTAGTTCGAAAAAGGGATAAAAATGTACTCCTGTGGCCGAATTTCAATTTAATTTACGAGCAGGAAAAGACGGAAAGAACTCGGCATTTTCATGTGTTTTCCGAGAATGAAAGATAGCAAAATAATCTCGGGATTTTCATGAGTTTAATGATTCTTGAAAATAACCGAAATTGACTCAAGATAGGTTTCATTTTTACAAAAGCTTGAAACAAAGAAAAACTATGCTTCAGATTGGTTTCATTTTTACACAAGCTTGAAACAAACAGAAAACTGTGCTTGATGCCCCCTAAGCGTAACTGCTAGAATGCATGCCCCCCCAGCTATGGATCCCCAGTATGGTTGCCAATTTGTTGGCTGGATAAATCGTTCTTGCGGACAAGACCGATCTCCCTAGTGTCAGAAGACAATCTAGCAACAAACGAACAACTAATTTTGTCTTCTTCTAAATATATTTGTTTTACAAATAAATTTTATGAAGGTGTTGATCCTACCTTAGATCCAAATGCTTATTTAAGGTCAGAAGCTTCCATCGCATCAATAATACTTCTCGTCGCAACAAGAGCTCTTTTTGTCGCAAGAAAGTATCATCTTTCGCCGATCCGCAATCACAAACAAGCAAAATATCAATAGCACCTGTATAACAAATAATCATAAAACATATCTATCATAGTGATCAAGGAATCTATGAAATAAACGATCAAACGACAACTTATTGAAATAAACAATCGAACGAAAATTTATTGAGAAAAACAGAACTTGATTGTATTAATCTTAAAATATACAGAAGAACCTTACAACCTTAGCCTTGATGTTCGAAAGGCCTTCCCGGGGTTCGAAGCAGGAGTCTCCTCTACTTTGATAAGTCTTGCACTCTTCCTCCAGGAGCACAAAGAGGTATGTGATCTTTCCTCTCAAAAGATCAGCAGAAAGAAGTCTAAATCTCAACAGCACTTCAATTCAATCACATATAAAGCTTGAATTCCAATTCTCAATCTCCAAAAACTTGTTAACCAATCTTCTTAGACTTAACCCCTTGAGGATACCCAATGCCTCCTTTTATAGAGCATATGAGGAGGTTAGGATTCCACCTTTAAAGGGATAGAACCCTCCTTCAAAGGGATAGGCTCCTCACATCAAGGGATTAGTTCCTTAAGGTGTGGGATACATGCACCTTACTAAAGCGTACTCATCCCCAAAAAATCTCATCCAGAACCTTCTAGAATTGACCAAAATTCAACTTTTTAATCTTTTCTTTCGCGCTTTTTGACTTTACAGGGGTACCGCAGGCATTACATTAGAAAAATGCGTTCTAGAACGCAGTTTCTCTTCACATTACCTGCGTACCCTAGCTAAAAACGCATGCAGGCTTCATGTTACCTGCGTACCCAAGGCTTTTTTGAGTTTTAAGGGTTTTTCCTCCATTTTTAGGAACTTTTCTCTGATTTTGAAGGTTTGGAATGAGGAACAAAGGTTGTAAGACTTGCAGAGGAGGCATGTATGAGTGACAATGAGCTCATATAGTTAGGAGAATGTCAAGGTGACAATTTTTAGTGTAACAAAGCAACCAAGAAAGGTCCACACACATCTGTGTGAATTCTCTCTAGGATCACCGAAGCACGATTCTCCTTCTCATGAAAGGTGGTCTTCAAAAAATTACCCATAGTACATCCCTTGCACTTATTTAACTGCACAAAAGTACCCTTTAGGAATCCAATAGAAATCTGTTGCAAAATATTCAAGGTGCCATGGTGAAGATGGCCCAATCTTCTGTGCCATAATTCGCCCTCATCCCGTCTCACCACTTCTTCTGCTTTGCCCATCATTGCAGCGAATCCATCTACCTCCAGCTTTTAGATATTCTTAACTCGAATCCCCATCCTCTTTGTTTGACCCCTTTTTTATGTCAAAGGAAAGCTTTTCCCTTGTTGAAAACAACGTCATAACCTCTATCCTCCAACATTGCGACTCAGACCAAGTTCTTCTTTAGACCTGGAACATGCATAACATGTTTCAACAGAAATGGTTTACCTAACTCCCTCTCAAAGGTAATGGTTCCAATGCCAGTCGCACTGTATCTACCATCGTCGCCCATCTCTATATGCATTTGGATATCTTTCTCCTCCAAGTCACTAAACAACTCCTTGTCTCCCGTCATGTTTAAGGAAGCACCACTATCAAGATACCACATCGATCCCATTGCACTTGAAAAAAATCATGCGATCAAGGAGAATTTAAGTTCAAATTGCGAGGTAAGGGCTCACCAGCTGCAGCTCCAGCAATCTTCTTATTCTTCTTTTTCTGTGGGCAGTTAGTGGCGAGATGCCCATGTTCGTGACAGTGAAAACACTTCACCTTGGACAAATCTAGCTTCTTCCCTTTATCCTCGGATTTTGGATGGGATTTATTCCCTTTACATTTCCTTTCTTTGGCAGCCAAAGTGCAATCCTCTTCATCATCATGATTTGATGAAGAGCCATCCCTGGTTCTCCGCCTTATCTCCTCCCGCACTAGATCCGACCAAAGTCGCTCCCAATCCGACAGTTCCTCCCACCCATTGACAGAGCCTTGATAACTGTGCCAACTCTTCGGAAGCCCAAGGAGAGCCAAGCTCACCAAGTCATCATCCACAACTGTAATTCCCACACTCCCCAGCTCATCCCTACATTGGAAAAACAACTTCATGAGATACTTTGGAATATTGTCGCTCTTCTCCATTTTGATTTTTCTGAGTTTGTCTTTCAACGCCAACTTCTTATGATCGCTGCTGCTTTGGAAAAGGTATGTCAAAGCCTTCCACATTGAAAATGGAGTGGCTTTCCATGAATTATTGACACAATATGGTCTTTCACACCTTCCAACAGAATTCTTCTTGTCTTCACTACTTTCTTTTGCCAGGCGTCAAGTAATGCAACATCCATCGAAGTGGGCTTAGGAACATCACTATCGATGAACTCCTTCAGAACATTATCTTCAAGCACCACCTCCATCATGTCCTTCCAGGCTATGTAGTTGGAGTTTCCTTCGAGTGCATACTCCAACCGCAACGCATTGAAAGCCATTTCAATGTATACTCAACTTTCGCACCAAGAAATTCTTGTAGCAAATTCGAATTTTCCACCAGCACAAAACTCAACACCGCTTCAATATCGCAATCTCCAATGATTAACACTGCTCCGATACCATGTAGAAATTTATTAATACTGATATGTATTACCGGAATCTCCTGATCTAACAAATTAATCTTATGTTAAATACAAAATCCTTCCACTTAATTCTTTGCGGAAATTAAATTGCCAATTGCAAACACATGAAGAAAAATCAAGTGCACATAAACATGATGTTTTACCGGGAAATATTAAAGCTAAAAACCCCAACTATCATATATTATGTATATCATGGAATCATGTAAAAATCTCATACAAAGATCATAGCATACAACTCTCAGTACAATATACAATTGTCACACACTGTCACGTAGAAATATTCATATCTATGCACCAATTTCTTGCCTCCTGACAACCTGCCTCCACTGCGCATCCCTGCTGAAGAAGATACCTGAATGAATTCGATCTTGCCTTGCTCGCACTGCACAATCCTCATTGGAAACTCCAATGTCTATGTAGATGCATTGAATGCATCACTATAGTCACAAAAGATAGTCTATCTCACCCTTTCACCTCTCTCCACTGGGTCTCCACTAGATCTGACATGCAAGTAGTTAACTGCTGTATTTGTTCGGTTGCAAGTAAGACACTACTTGTGAATTAATTAACTAATTAATTCACTCATATTTCACTAGTGTATCTTTAGTTACAACTAGCACAACTGAGTTTAACTCACTTAACTGAGTTAAACTAAATAACAACTCACATAACTACTCTTCCAACTCTATTACAACTTGCCACTGTCAGTTATAACGAAGTCCTCCATGCATGAGTCACCAACCACCCTAGGAATTGCGTAATTCCTTCAGCCCACTGATGTGCCACATCTGTTCACAAAAATAAAGTGCTCCAACAAAATAAGTTACTATTTATTGTCTGATTATTATCAAGGGCTAATAATAATCAACATGCATCTATTTTTAGATTAGCGATCTATAAATATAATTCGCCCAATATTCTAAAAATAGAAATTCATCCAAAGATAGAATTTGCTCAACCATCTAGAATCAACATCCTGCTAACTTTAGAATATTCTCACCATTCTAAAAATATACATATACCTAAAAATAGCCTATGGGCCCCACTTAGTGAAGGTGCTTAATTTTCACTAAGCTCATCATCTTGTTGAATCTCAACATTGAGGTATTACAAAATTGTCCCTCCCATAAACAGGCTTTATTTTCGGCTATGGCTGGAATTGATCCCACTGATTCTAATCTCGTAGTCTTTAATCACACGGGCTATGTGCTACAATTACCAGCAGAATTGGCATTCTCCATCCAAGTAAATGTTCTCAATCACCTTGTTCATCGTACTATTATTGATGATGGAGCATCTATGTGCGTTATGTCTCTAAACTATTGAAATCACTTGGCTCGCCATGCCTATCTCAATCATCAACGACATTGAAGGCTTTCGATAGACGTACATATAAGCTTTCGGTATTATTAATAACCTGCATGTTGAACTAGGGGGAAAAACAATGAATGTTGATGTCAAGGTCATTGACAGACCCCTTGACTACAATATTTTACTTGGAAGGCCATGGGTATATGATATGACTGCAATTGTTTCTACATATTTTAAAATGATCGTCTTTCCATATAAAGGTGCTATCACAGTCATCAATCAAATTTCCTTCTTTTCCTCCACTTCGTAGGTAACTGGAAGTGTTTCTTTCGTTCACACACCCAACTCGCACTGCAGAACATTGGTGTAGGACTCTTAAAGATTCCACTCTTATGGGAACCTTTGCATTACCGCCGCCTGTGACATCGACATAAATTGCAAGTATAGAAACCTACTACATGATCTCTTCCACTCCATCTGACTTAAGGAAGAGTACGGGTGATTCTGAAATTGTTACGTTGGATGAATTTCTGCCGCCCAGCCCTATTGAGCTGACATAGAAATCAATCTATCTGGCTTGGGTGGAAAATTCAAAATCATCATCACCCATTGTTTGGGTTGATCATTCCTTAGATTTTGGTACTCCCTCTGATCCTTTTTCCTCAACTTTCTTGACAGATGAGAATATTTTGTAAAAAAATGATGTCGGAAGGAGAACCATGGGAAGATTATCATCATCGTTCCCATCTTCCTGATTATGAAGAAAATAACCTTAGTGAACCATATCACCCATCAACCAAAAATTTATTTTTGAATTCTTTTCTTATTAATGTAATTGATTCTGAGCAAAATTTGTCGAATATTGAAGAAACCATTTCTATCGATATTTTGACCAACCCTGGCATTATAGAAAATATTCATGTCGGTGTATCTTATTCTCCATCAGAACTCGAAACTATCGCTCTCTCTTTTGTGAATTACGTCATGTATTTGGTTGGTCTTACGAGGAAATTCCAGGCATAGATACTAGTATCATTGAACACACTATTAATATGTACCCTGATGTCAAACCGATACGTCAACACCTTCGTCTTGTTCATCCGAAGAAGGCGGCTACCATTAAAGCAGAAGTTGAAAAATTTTTGCGTGTTGGTTTCATTTACCCTGTTACGCTAACTGAGTGGATTTTCAACATCGTTCCTATCATGAAAAAACAAGGAACCATCAGAGTGTGCGTCGATTATCAGGATGTAAATCTTGCTTGTCCAAAAGACAACTATCCTACTCCCTTTATTGATCATATTATTGACGATTGTGCTGGATGCGAAATCTTTTCGTTCATGGATGGAATTTCAGGCTACAATCAAATCAATATCCACCCAGAGGATCAATTTAAAACAACATTGATTTGTCCCTGGGGCACATTCTCTTATAGGAAACTACCGTTTGGTTTAAAGAACGTTGGGGAAACTTTTCAGAGAGCAATGGATTATGATTTCAATGACATCAAGCACATTGTTCAACCCTATCTAGAAGATTTACCCGCGCATTCACGAAATCAGACTAATCACATGATGAATTTGAGAGCCATATTTTTACGTTGCCGACACTGCAAATAACGCCTCAATCCACATAAATGTGTGTTTTGTGTGGTTCTGGTTGTTTACTTGTATTCGTCGTCTCAAAATAAGGAATTCGAATCGACCCATTGAAGGTCCATGCCATTCTTGATTTTCCTACGCCATCAAATTTACTTCAGATACATAAACTTCAAGGAAAGGCTAACTTCCTAAGGAGGTTCATACCCAATTACGCTAAAATGGCTAAAGGATTTACTCAGCTCTTGAAAAATGGGATTCGCTTCCATTGGGACCAAGTTGCGCAAGCTTCTTTTGATGATGTCAAGGATACTCTTGTCTGAGCATCATTAATGTATCCCCCCAATTATCAGAGTGATTATTTCTTATATATCGCCGCAGCTGATACCACCATTTCTATGGAATTGGTCCAAGTAGAAAATGGGATAGAACATTTGATCTATTATATGAGTTGTAATCTCAACGATATGGAAGTGAAGTATTCGTATGTAGAAAATCTTTCCTTGGCGGCTGCTCAAGCTATCTAAATATTTCGCCACTATATCCTGTTCTGGAAGACCATTTTCATTTTGGATTGCAACCCCATGACTTGTATCTTATCACGTCAATTGCAGGGGGGAAATATTCAAAATGGATTGTAATTTTGTAGGAGTTTGATTTGGAATTTATCAAATCCAATTCAAAGAAGTCTTTAGTTTTGGCTGAGCTTCTCTGTGACCTTCCCTCTGATAGTACTACTACTACGTTGGAACCATCTATTCCTGATGAGTCTCTGTTTCTGATCGGATCATCTGATCCTTGGTATGGGGATTTTATCATTTATCTCCAGACCCAGAATTTTCGGCCTGATACCTCTCGCTTTGAACAACGACGTATTCGATACCAAGCCAAAGATTATCTAATCGTCGGTGATACACTTTATCGTCGTGGTGTCGATACAATTTTAAGAAGGTGCCTCACTCATGAGGAGGCTGAAAAGTTTTAAAATATTGTCATGCTGGGGCTTGTGGTGGACACTTGTCTGGATACGCTACCGCGCAGAAGATACTTTGCGCCGGTTACTTTTGGCCTACCATATTTCGCGACTGCATCCTCGTGGTCAAAATTTGTCATGTTTGCCAGATATTTGATCGTAAAATCCTAAAACCGCTAATGCCAATGCATCCTGTTGTCTTTGTGGGACCATTTTCTAAATGGGGAATTGACTTCATGACCTGTACCCCTCGTTTGTCTTGGGGGCATGATTATATATTGTCGCAGTAGATTAGTTTACCAAGTGGGCCGAAGCAATGCCTACATTCAATAACATAGGACAAACAACTGCATTGTTTTTCTTTAATCATGTCATTGCACGGTTTGGGGTCCCACAGGCTATAGTTACATATCATGGGAAGCATTTTCGCAACCATATGATGATTGAATTGACTGCCAAGTTGGGATTGTCACATGATAATTCTACTCCTTATCATCCACAATCAAATGGACAAGTTGAAGCTATCAACAAGATTCTTAAACGTATGCTTCAACGAATGATAGGAGTTCATAAAAGAAATTGGCATTTGATCCTGTACTTGGCCTTGTGGGCGTACCTAACCTCGGTGAGAAACACAACTGAATTTACTCCCTTTCAATTGGTGTATGGTCTGGAAGCTATCTTGCCAATCCAATGTGAAATACCATCGTTGAAACTCGCAATTGACTTGTTACCTGGCACCTCAGAAGAAGAAGCACATCTTTTTAACCTCATCCATCTTGAAGAAACACGTCGTGAAGCCCAATTGGACAAAGAAGCACATAAGAGACATATAAAGGCGCAATACGACAAAAATTTCCAGCCTCACATTTTCTCAGAGGACGACTTGGTCCTTATTTATGATCAAGAAGCTGATGTAATAGGTACAGGGAAATTTGAGCCATTATGGCATGGCCCCTATATTATCAAAAGAGTTCTTGATAAGTGTGCCTATGAGTTGGTGGATTACGATGGAATTCCATTGGTACAACCCTGAAATGGGTTGTATTTGAAACATTACTATGCTTAATCATGAGCGTAGTAATTTTTTGTATTATATTGTATATATACGCTGTTGATTTGCATTCACTGTCTTACTTTGTTTTTAGATTTTTCTTGATGTTAGTAATCCACTTTACATTTCATCGTAGATGTTTGAATCTTTGGAACCATTTGTTGGATATGCTAATGGTGCTAGTCGTAGTACGTAGAATGTATCCTCTACAGCGTGGGCCATTTTCGCTCTGAATGGTGAGTTAATGAGTTTTCAAGGGATTTGTATCAGTAGATTGACAAAAAATATCGCTGAGTATAGCGCATTGATCGAACTTCTCTCTGATGCCATTTCATTTGTTATTAACTGCATCAACATAAGGTTAGACTCACACCTTGTGGTATTACAACTTACTAGTGTTTATACTGTTAGAAATCCAACATTGCATCGTTTGTTCCTAAGTGTTTGAATTTTGGAAACACTTTGATTTTATTCAATATCAACACATTTCCAGAAACTTGAACACATTGACTGATTCTTTAGCTAATCATGTTTTAGAAAGAAATTTGCAACACATGTAAAGATACATTCACATAATTGAATAGGATTACGCAATAAACATAAGAAAACATTGAAATCAAATAGATAGATAGTTATAGGTTTTTACAAAAAATTGTGCCTAAGACACATTGGTCATCTGACCTCAAAATGTATGCAACATGTCAAAAGTAAACTAGTGATGCTCATGGTAACATGTTATAGATCTAGCTATCCTACGCAGTAACCACATCCAGCGGTTAGGAACGCCTATAGTGTGGCGCTGCAGTTGCATGGGTAACTCTTCGATTCGGAAATTCAGAATCTTGAAGGTCAACCCATCTATGTGCTACCGAAGCTCAGAGAGAGTCTCAGCCATATCTAAATCCTGAAGGATTGCTCTCTCAACAACCCTTTCTACTGGTTCATCCGATCCATGCTTTGGTTCCTCCACCATTTGAACTCGACCAACATATGCATTGCATTAAAACTTTAGTTTATTTTTGGGAAAACATAAAAGTACAAAAACATTGTATAAACCTTAGAAAATTAAAAAACATGGTCGAAACATTCTTACCTATTACACCCCACTAAGCACCTTCTGGTAAATCTAGGTCTGGATCTCCTCAGAAATCGACGCCTACGTATACATACTCATCAATGGAGATAGCATGTCGCCTGAACCAAGCGAAGAATGCAGTCGAGAACACAATGGAAGATTTCCCTGCATGCCTAGCCATTAGTTCTACTCATCTCTGCATCCTCGGATCTCTAGGGTTAGACACACCCAGTGTCACATGCTGAGGCTGCATCAGTGGAATCCACTCTAAGGAAAATGAAATGATGATTGGACCATAACTGAAGTTTTTCTTCCTTCCTCCCTTTGCCTTGTTCAGTTGTTCTTTTATTTGAGAAAGTAGAGCTTCAGACTAGTTGAAGACTGTTGGCTCCATGCACTCTAGTGCATACTGCATATATGATATATTCGCTACATGTAGTGTAATTTTTCTGGAAAGCTTTGTGATCCTGAAAATAATGGTTCTCAAAGGAAAATCTCGAACGTCACAGATGTTTATTTTCCCATCCTTGCTTGGCTATGCCCCTGGATAGAAATATTGCAAAACATAGTCTCTCACTGTCTTTCCTCCGAGAGTAGACCCTAAGGGAGAAATAGGCAAGCCTCTCCTCGACAAACTTGTAAGAAAATATACATCCTCCACTGTAATAGGAACCACTTTGTTTCTAATGTGAAATGACTCAATAGCTAGATCCCATGCTCGAACTAGGAACTCCAAGAGTTCTACTTGTTGCCTCATCCCTAACAAGTGGAAGTACTTTAATAACCCACAATATCTTAGGGCTCTTATTGTACCCAGATCATTTAGGGAAATCATATTTTTTTCTTCATGCTCTCTTTCTCTCCATGTAATCGTCATTCTAGTCCGATGAAATCTTGAAACATAACCATAAGACTCATTAGACTCCTTCTAATGCAAAAAATTAGGAAAATTTTGGGTACAATGCAAGAATAAAAAATGTGAGTTGCACCCAACTCAGTCTTGAACAAAGGACACTGCGTCACATATGCACCTAGGCTTCAATTTAGGTGCTCCTCAACGCAGTTTTCGATGCTCAAGGATGCATTTCCCTCTTTGGAAAAAGAATTTACCCTAAGGGGCCCAAATCCATAAAAAATGCAATGAAAGGAAATGAATTGAAAATTGAAAGAAAGAGAGGGTTTATGGCACCAACCTGGATCAAACAGTGATGAAAACCGTCCACATAATCGATCGCAATCAACGTCTGAAGTTCGGGGGAAAAAACAGGTTCAGAGCTCCAAAATGAAAATGGTAACTTTCAAATGGTAAAAATCAATAGTAAAACTCTTTTTATTAGTCATTTGATTATTTGCAAATCATATTTATTGATGCGACTATGGTTTTATTCTATTTTTATCATGAAAAATATATTTTTAATCCATTTGATGTTGTTCTGAATAGATTTTACAACTGATGAGCAGATTATTCGTGTCGATTTATTTCAAGAATGATTTGACCACAAAGCATACTTTTATACTTATTTTTCGAGCTTTGTTAAAAATGAAAAAGGACTTGAAGTGCACTTTTATCTCTTTTTCGAGCTTTGATAACAACGAAAAAGGAACCCCTGGAGTCTTCTTTTAGCTCTTTTCAGACTCCGATAATGTGAAAATATTGCCGAGCACTTGTCTTTTCGAGCTCATAAAAGTAAATGAATTGATATCTACTCAGTATAAGTTTAACCCTTTTCTAGACTGAGATAGATTATTTACGAAAAAGGAATGCATTAGTCAAACATGGCTAAGAGGTTCTCTAAGATATTATTTTACACTTTTTCGGATCTGAGCAACAACTTTACGAAAAATTACTTATGGAGTTTTCTTTCGTCCTCTTTTTCAAACTCTCTAAATATGAAAAAGGATCGGGCCGTCACTGTCGTTCGGCTCGTTAAAACATAAAATAGCGACGGGCTTGTCGATCATGGCAAGAATCGAGTTTCATTCATCGCTAGACTCATTAAATTATTAAATAGCGATACATTATTAGCCCGAAGGGTTGAATTATAGATTAAGCATATGTTATCCTCCTCAAGCTTGTTAAAAAATAAAGAGGTACTGGTCAACAAATGACCGTGGAAAATTTGGGAAAGTGAACAAAACTTTTTACGGTAGTAGGTTGCTCTTAAACATTACACTTCACTCCATCACTATGACTGTTTGGGTTGGGTAATCTTCTTGACGGTTTATTCATACCTATGGTTCATCATACCTTCACTTTGGTTTTGGGTCAATGCTACCAACTCATCTTAGTGTCGCCGATATGTTCAAGAGAAGTCATCCAGTGAATACTCATTCTTCTGCAATACTCATAAACCTTCATTCTCATGACAACCATCCTTGAATATTGCTATATCAAGTCATACTTTGTCTCTGAAATCAGTAACTCCCATTTCACAATAAAGTGACTTCTTGTCGACGTCAAATCATCATCCAGGAAGTTTACTTAGAAACATGATATTCCAATACCATGAGGCTTGTTACAACATTGACAAGATCCTCGCTTCTGGACTTTTTACAGAAAGATTTTGTTTGGCGTTCGACATCAAATAATCTATTCACGCCTTACGAAATGTACTGCAGTACCTTGAGGACCTAATCCGGATTTATGCAGGAACGCAACAGAATAAAAATATAACCATAAATACAGAGATGCAGCAGAAATAACACTTCATTTCATTAATATCAAAGAACTGAAATTTGCTTACAGACAGAATGGAAATAAAACTAGCTAGGGCGCTGGTAGCTATCTCTGAGAAGAGATGTGGCGGCTACAGGCCTCTGAACTGAGTTACAATGAGGCTCGAGGGCCTATTTATTATTTAGAAACAATGAGAAATCCTAAACAGCCAAAACCCTAACCCTAGGAGATGAAGCGCCAAAACTATGGGCCCCTTTTGGGTAAATTGGTGTTTCAACTTCCCAGGGGCGTAACTTTGGCATACGATCTCCGTTTGACGCGTACCATACCTCGTTAGAAAGATCTATCCGAGGACTACAAATTTGGAACGAGCAACATCGGTCCATGGACCCATGTTGCTCTTCGTTTTCCCAAAAAACGTCGTTTAGGGCCTCAAAACGGCTCCGGAAGTTTAGGACCCGAAAAACTGCTAAAAATAGTAAACTGTGCCGAAACTGAAAAACTGAAATAGACAATGGTGGGGCCCCAAGTGGAATAGGCGGTGACCACCAATATCCACCTGGATCATTCCTCCCCCCTTAGGAAGCAATGGTCCCCATTGCGTTAAGTTCCTCCATGAGATGAGGAAATTTCTGCTGAACTTGGTCCCTGGTGAACCACTTTCCTTGGTGCAGGAGTTGGCCAGCTTTGAGAACCCGATACAGTTGGATCTTCTGTTGGCAAGTGTTCTTGATTTGCATGTCCATGATACAATATGTGGTGGCCTGTTCCATGCAATCTGGGTTTAACTTTGTTGGTGTGAGTTGTTCTGCAATGTCCGAGGTGTCTAGTAGAGGTGGGAAGTAAGGACGAAGGCGATCCACATTGAAGACTGGGTGTAGACCAAGGAATGGTGGAATACTGAGCTTGAAGGCATTTTTCCCTACAGCCTTGGTGACAGTGTACGACCTGTATCGGAGCGGGCGAAGCTTGCGGTGGGGTCCAGTGAGGCACTCCATCTGCAAATATGGCCATACTTTGTCGCCCACCTGGAAGTTGTGTGGCACTCGGTGTTGATCATGGAATTGCTTGTACTTCGCATTGGTTCTGTTCAATATATCATGAACTTGTTGGCGGATGTGTTGAATGCGCTCGATGAAGCTACTTGCTTTGTCAACTTTAGACTGGACATGAGCTAAATCGGCATGAGCAGCTGCAAATGGCATGGCTACGTCAATGGGACATAGTGGCTGGAATCCCAAGCCCACCTGAAAGGGGCTATGGCCAATTAAACTGTGGAGAGCCCAGTTATAACTATGTTGTACATAGGGAAAGCTCTCGTCCCATGTGCGTGGATGCTTTGAATTGTACATGCGCAGAATGTGTACAATCATTCTGTTGATGACCTCTGTCTGGCCATATGTTTGGGGATGGAAAGCTGTGGACTTGGTGAGCTTTGTGTCCAACATTGACCAGAGGCTGGACCAAAATGTGCTGAGGAACCTGCTATCTCGATTTGATATGATAGACTGTGGGATCCCAAAGTGCACCCACACTCGTTCAAAGAAGAGTTTAGCAGTGGCTTCTGCTGTGATATTCTTCTTACAGGCCGCCATGATGGCCATCTTCGAGAATTTGTCAACGACCACGAAAACACAGTCATTTCCATTCTTAGTAGAAGGCAGGCCCGACATGTAATCCATGGAGATGGATTCCCAAGGTAGACTAGGGGTAGGTAGTGGAGTATATAGGCATTTCTTCTTGATGGTCGGTTTGGAAATGGCATAAGCAGTGCAGGGTCTGATATGCTTCTCGACATCCTTTCGAAGGTTCGGCTAATAGAAATACTTCTGCAATATTGATACTGTTTTCTCGACCCCGAAATGCCCAGCGACTCGACTGTAGTGTGCTTCCCATATCATCTTGGCATGCTTGCTTGAAGGAACACAAAGGTGTCCCAGGTGACATAAAAGTGCATCTTGGAGGAGAAAATTTGGAACTTGCGTACCCCCCAAGAGTGCCTTGTAAGTGTGGCCGAATTCTAGGTCACTCTCATAGAGAAGCGGCCAATAAGAAGTCTCGTGCCCACAAGAGTTGAACACGATGGTGAGCGCCACGATCGGTGGTCGGTTGAGGCAGTCTGCAACATTATTGGTGCTACCCTTCTTGTACTTGATGTTCAAATGAAACTGTTGCAGATATGTGGACCACTTCTAATGGTGATCATTCTGCAACTTCCCTTGTGTCTGTATGAACTGCAGGGGCCGGTGGTCTGTGTGGATGATTGTTTCTTTCCCCAAAATGTAATGCTTCCATTGTCGATAGGCTTGCACAATGGAATACATTTCTTTGTCATAGGTGGGATACTTGCGAATTGTCTCAGACAATGTCTCACTGTGATATGCCACTGGATGTCCCCCCGTGAGTAAGAACTGCATCAATAGCATAGTCGTATGCATCTGTATCAATTCTCAAATGGCCGTTGCAAGTCCGGTAAAGAATGTGAGCACTAGGGTATAACAAGAGTAAGTATTTTTCAATTCTGGGTGAACGTCTTCTCGTTGAGGTTCTGACCAAAAGAATTTTTCTCTCGCTCCTCCCTTGGTGACTTGACTCAAGGGCCAAGTGATATGAGAGAATCCCAACACGAATCTACGGTAGAAATTAGCAAGACCCAGAAAGCTGCAAAGCTTTGTTATAGTGGTTGGGGCTGGCCAATCCCGAATGACTTGGATCTTGGCTGGATCCACATGCACCCCCCTTTCATCAATAATGTGTCCCATATATTGAACCTGGGTCATGCCAAATGTGCACTTCTCCAAATTGGCACACAACTTGTGTTGCCACAGTGTTTGGAGGACTTGTCAGATGTGGTGAAGGTGCTCTTCCCAAGTCTGGCTGAAGATCAGAATGTCATCCAAGTACACCACTACAAATGAGTTGGTGAATGGCCGCAAGATGTCATCCGTCATCCTCATGAAGGTGGCGGGAGCATTCGTCAACCCGAAAGGCATGACCAGCCATTCGAAAAGGCCTTCCTTGGCTTTGAAGGCAGTCTTCCACACATCGGAGGGTTCAATCGGTACCTGGTGATACCCAGACTTCAGGTCGATCTTGCTGAAATATTTTTCACCTTTGAGTTGGTCCAAAAGGTCATCAATCCGTGGGATTGGGTACCTATTCCGGACAGTGATCTTGTTCAGCGCCCGATAGTCAATACAGAGTCTCCACGTCCCATCCTTCTTCTCTACCAACACGATCGGGCTCCCACAGGGCGATGAACTTGGTCTGATGTGACCTTTCTGCAACAGCTCCTGAATCTGCCTCTTGATTTCATCATTCTCTAGAACAGAGCGCTGATAGATCGGTCCATTAGGTAGCGGCGCACCGGGGGTCAGATCAATCGGGTGCTTGACCTGACAGTGCAGAGGAACCCCTGTGGGTGAGGTGAATATGTCCCCGTACTCCTCCACAACCTTACCCATTTGTTGTTGTTGTGCAGAGGAGCCCTGTCTGGAGGTCGTGGCCACAGTCTTCTTCTTGCCCTGGGGGCGGATCATCAGGAAAATGAATTTCCTGGTTTGGGAAATGAGCTTACTGCATTGTTTTGCAGTAACCAAAGAGATAGCGGTAGAAGGTGGTACCTCTGGTATCCTGTACAACTTATTTCCCAAAGTAACAATAACAACACGAGGCCGAGACTCATACACAGCATGACGCTTCCACAAGTATGGTTGTCCTAATAATACATCAGAAACATCAATAGGAGCAACGTCACATAATACCTCATCCGCAAAGGGCTTGATGCTATAGGGAAGGCGGCACTGCTGGCTGACGCGGAGATCTCGTCCTTGGTGAAGCCACCCGATGGTGTATGGATGTGGGTGAGCTGTGGTCGGCAAGCCCAACCACTTCATGGCGTCTGCTGAAATGAGGTTCTTTTGGCTCCCATTGTCGACAATGAACTGTACAGGGGAGCCCTTTACCCACATCTGGGAGTGGAAGAGACGTTCCTCCTCCTCTGGATCTTCCGGTTCCTCCTTCTGGATCTTTGTAGTGGCAACAATGGCATTGGGCTCCGCATCAATAATCTGTTTCCCTTTTTCATTCCCCTTTTCAGGTTCTGATTCGGAGTCGGAGCATGCATCTGACTCAAAAGCCCTCATCTTGGCCACTAGCGACTGCTTGGCCCGACACTCACTTGTGTTGTGAGTGGAGCTCTTATGGAACTCACACCACTTTCCCGTGTCCTTCTTTGGCTTTGCGGTGCTGTTCTTTTCTTGTGGCTTTGATGGGTTGTCTTTAGCCGCCATGCCTTGGATCTGTCCTTTGTTCTGTGGTTTGGAAGCACCTTTCCCTTGCTTTTGATTCGCAGATCCAAAGTCTCGCTTCTTCTGTTTGAATTTCTGCTCAATCTTGGCAGCATACCGGTATGCCGTACCAAGCGAGGAGATGTCGAGGAACTCCATTTCCTCCTGAATGTATCTGTGCAGACAGCTGCGATACTTTAGCACCAAATGTTTCTCTGAATCTTTGATACCCAACTTTGTGTGCAGGGTATGGAACAGATTCGTCAGCTCGTGCACATCTTGATCCCTTTGTTGTCGCAGCGTGGTCCATTGTATGTACTTGTCCTCATAGCTCCCCATGGGATAGTACTGTTCCTTGACGGCGTCTCGAAAAGAATTCCAAGTTGGTACGGCCGAGAAAAGAGAGGGTTCTGTCTGGTCCTTGTTCTCACAGTAGGTTTCCCACCAGTCCTTAACATGGGGGGTAGCTTTGAGGAGTGAAAAAATAATCTTCTCCCAGTCTGAAAAGTCATGAACAGAGAAATATCCTTCTAATATATGCAACCATCTATCTACGACATCTGCATCTATTTGACCATCAAATATGGGAATGTCAAAATTTACTTATACCTTAAAAGGAGTTGCGCCTCTAGAGTGGCTGCTGGATGCAGATGCGCCGCCGGTGGGCAGCCGTTGAAGGATCTGAGCAAAGTTATCCATCATCGCGTTCCTTTGTTTTTCGAGGGCCTCCTCGAGAAATATTTTGATAGGATCTCCTGCTCCCTCATCTTTCTTTTCGTCCCCCATGGGCGTCCGTCGAGGTTTACGAGGCTGATCTTGCAAAGGTTCCACCAGATCAAGCCCTAGCTCCTTATACCCCGGCCTCGTTGGGGACATGCAAAGAAGGATCGAGAAAAAGCAGACCCCTCTGATACCACTGATCCGGATTTATGCAGGAACGCAACAGAATAAACATATAACCATAAATATAGAGATGCAGCGGAAATAACACTTCATTTCATTAATATCAAAGAACTGAAATTTGCTTACAGACATAATGGAAATAAAACTAGCTAGAGCACTGGTAGCTATCTCTGAGAAGAGATGTGGCGGCTACAGGCCTCTGAACTGAGTTACAATGAGGCTCGAGGGCCTATTTATCATTTAGAAACAATGGGAAATCCTAAACAGCCAAAACCCTAACCCTAGGAGATGAAGCGCCAAAACTATGGGCCCCGTTTGGGTAAATTGGTGTTTCAACTTCCCAGGGCCATAACTTTGGGATACGATCTCCGTTTGACGCGTACCATACCTTGTTAGAAATATCCATCCGAGGACTACAAATTTTGAACAAGCAACATGGGTCCATGGACCCATGTTGCTCTCCGTTTTGCCAAAAAATGTCGTTTAGGGCCTCAAAACAGCTTCGAAAGTTCAGGACCCAAAAAACTGCTAAAAATAGTAAGTTGTGCCGAAACTGAAAAACTGAAAGAGAAAATGGTGGGGCCCCAAGTGGAATAGGCGGGTGACCACCAATATCCACCTGGATCAGGACCATTAACATCAATGATGGTTCTCTTGCGTTTGTTAACAACTCACATCATTGGCTAGTAATCGAATGATGTATTACCATATTCGACTACAAATCATATATTCGCATGTTTAGACTTGTACCCGAACGATCAAGTGAACGAGATAAGAACACTCTAGATCTAGTTTCAGCCATATGGGCTGTGATTTCAGGATTGTTGTACACATCATCTGTATGGTGACTTTACATACAGATCGTCATCCGAACATGGGCCTATATATGTAGGCATGTCTGTATTGGAAAACATTCCAATGTAGACGACTTTCTTTATATGTACATGTTATTAGATAGTTTATGTGTTCAGCATGGGAATGCCTTCCCTCAACAATTCATGGTCAAGAGGATATATCATGATGTAATGTATTGTAAGATTGATGCAGGTCACCACTCTGCTTCAGCTCTAGCCCATCACAGTGTAAAGCATCTCATTCAAAAAATATTGTTATTATTATTATGACTTCATGATTTAGGGGGAAATCTGTTATAAGCCAATTTGGGCACCATTCCCAATGACCTATTTAAACAGAAAATCATCCCCAGAACCAATGAATAGGGTCTATCATCCCCTATGATTTCAGTTACTACATGCCCTAAGACAAAGAACAAGAACGAATCATCCATGACTTCCATTGCAAGGTTTCCAAGATTTGAATTACATGTTATATCACCTATGAGCTCACCAACACAGCCTCTCAAGGGACTAACTGCTTTGCATATGCAGTTACCTCCATTCAAGGGTGCTCTACAAAGCACTTCCCAACACTCAAGAATGTGTTGGTCAATTGGGAGAGAAATTCTCATTGTTCCGGAATCTCCACATGGCCAGTGCCTTCTAGAAGAGTGAATATGTGTCAAACTTCGAATCCATGTGTCCATTCAACACCTCTGAGCTTGGGAACATGTCCTGCCTATTATTAGAAAATCACTGATTGTGAAACTACCTTAAGCTCATCTATAAATTGAGCACAGATCCTAGTGCTTGAGAAGGAATAAATTGGGTAAATAAATGTTGTTGGATTCTCAATTGAGTGTTTGATTTGAGTGATATGCTATTGGAGAGATGTTCATTGTGATGAGGCTGGGATGATGTTGGAGTTGGTGACATCAAATCAATCGCTGGTTGTAACCTCCCCCTTCTATCCATTAATAAAGATTGATGCTCATTTTCCCACATATGTATATGTATAAGCTTCTATCTTTCATATTATGGATTCTTAGTTGATTTATATGTTTCATGTTTCATTGATTTAACTGATTAAGATAAATAGCCATCTGTATATTGCAATCTCTTTGTTGTTTAGTGTTTATATTTGTAGGAAATAGGCTGGCGATCAAAGTTGGATTGGAAGCAACAACAAGAGCGACAAAAGGAGAATAGGAAGCGCTTGGACTCCAAGTAAGTTTCTCCATCTTTCTGTGTGCCTATTTACTCTTAGGAAAAGTGTCTGCAAAGTCTTTGATCTGTTGTTTTAAATGCATAGCACCACATTTCGGGAATGTGTTTTTATCTATAATCCATAATTTCGCATAACAACATATAAATTCATTTGTTTTGAAAAGTTGTTCATTCATCATAACTTAAGTGTTTCCTATCGAGTGATTTCAATACATTATATAAAAAAAATTATATTTAATAAATTGTTATTAATATGATAAACTTAAAATAAAAACAAATCAATATAAATTAAATGGTAATAGTTTTTTAAAATAATATTAACACCATGGCTGAAAATGGTTGGAATTTTAAAGATTTTCATAAAGGTGATATTTTATTCTTAATGTCATCCTTGGAATTTTAAGGCTTTTTAGAGGCATGCTATTTTATCTTTAATACCATGCCTAAAAATCGTTGGAATTTTAAGAATTTTGATATTTATCTTTAATGTCATGTCTATCGTTGGAATTTTAAAGTTTTTTAGAGTCATGATATCTTATCTTCAACGTCATTATTAAAAGATGTTGACAATTTACCCAAAAAAAAAAATGTTATTCCAACATCAACACTTTTCATTTTCAGGTTATTTTTTGCAGCAAAAAAATTGGCGACATTGTTCCAACGTCAACACTTTTCATTTTCCAGGTGTTTTTTGCACAAAAAAATTGGCTTTTACTTCCATTTTTAAAAACAATTGAAATTTTACCCCAAAAAAAAAGGTTATTCCAGAATACAACTTTTCTGTTTTGGACTGTTTTTTGATGTTTTTTTTGTTAGAGTTCTCGTTTTGAGGTAATAATTCATCAGTAAATTTGTTCTACTTAAAAGTATGAAACAACATGTCTTCAAGTTTTCTCATAAAAGTATATTCCAAGAGTTCTCAATAATGATCCAAATATGGTCTCAACTTGGCTCCAAAGATGTTCTTTGAAGCAACTCCAAAAGGTATTCAAATTTAGCTATAAGCAATTCCAAACTCTGCAAAAAGGACTGGTAAAAAATCGAGGTCAATTTTTCTCTTCCACAAGGCTAGAGTATGCTTTAAATGGTAACCAAAGTATGCCCAAATGAGGTTGAGAAACATAACCTAAGATAGTCCCAAAAAGTTCGAGTTATGGGCCTCAATACTAAGTCTTTCATAGGTTCAAAATCGTAGATATCACAGGTTTGAAATTACAAATATCATAGGTTTGAAGTCACAGATATCACAAGTTCAAAATTATAGAGATCACAAATCTGAAGTCAGGTCCACAATATGATTTTTAGGTCTCCATATGTCGATTTTCTTATGCTTGAGAGGAAATTTTTTGAGGTGTGATTAGGTAGTAAAGGAAGGCCAAAAATAGCTCAATAATTCCTCAAAGAAACCAATTAGAAGAAATCCAACAACCTTTAACCAAGAAATAAAAAAAGTCCTTCCTTCACTTCACTGTTAGGTTCATGAAATATGAACATTTTTATTCTTCCATGGGTTTGAATACTACTTATACTTACTTGATTGAGATGGTGGCCAAATGGAGGAGGAATCACTTATATTTATACAAGTTTAATCACATTTAACCATCACGACCGTTGAGGAGGGGAACTGACTTGTACTTATATAGGCCGACTTGACAAAGATAAAAAAAAAGGTAGTTTTCAACTTGTAAGTTCAATTTCTCTTTAACATGGAGGAGTTAGGACTCATGAAAGTACTCATTGGAAAGGACTTAAAGTCTTGTTTAAGCCCGTGTGATGTTATTGTTTAATTAGACAACCTTTGACATCAATAACAATTAATTTATCCAACACACCCTTATTTGAGACTTATCTCAATAGAATCCTTGTGTTGAGTTGATCATCGTGGTAACAATCTCTAATAAGTCTTTTGGCATACCCACTCTCCCATCTACCAAACAACTTTCTGAATAGACCTATAATGTAGTGTTGATAACCTTGGTAGCATTCAATGTTAACTTTTTTTCTTATGGGCCCACATCTTTGTGGCTACTCGAGGAACATAGTGAGTTACAATAATATCCACTTTGGACATGTTGTGTGATGAGATATAATATAAAATAGATCACAATTGTTCCTCTGCAAGAAAAATATTAATGTTATCCAAGCCAAGTTCACCAACTCGGAGCCAATCCCTAACTAATTGTCCAAAATCAATCCATGGGTTATTAGTGTCAATATCAACCTTCCCAAAAGGAAAGATATAAATTATCAAAAACCATGGGGCCTCAATCTACCCCACTTGTTCATCATAGTATGACTCAAATGTGGCATAGTCCCTAAAGTGGATCTCATCAATCTTTAATGGATCTCATCCCACAGTATGGTCACTCATATATAATTTTTAATTTTTAATTAATTAATTTAATTTTTATTTATTTATTTTTATTTTTATCTTTTTTATTTATATTTATATTTATTTATTTATTTTATTTTATTTTATTTTATTTATTATTTATTTGTATTTTTTATTTTTTCGCTCCTTGCATTGCATCATAGGTGACTCAATGAAAGTTTGTGTGGGAATCTCATATTTAGATCTTGAATATTAGGAATGGTGGCAATGGCATTACAACTCCTAAAGGGGTTATATTTCCTGGACACACTTTCTCACAAAGTTCTAAGCATGTTTTCAAACAAATACAAACTATGTGGGACGACTAACCAAGATTAAATGATTTGGTATATTAAAAGAGTTCGTCTATGCTTTCCAACAACTCACCATATATTCCAAACGAATGTTTAATAACATTTCCAAGTAATGATTTGAAAGAGGAGATACATGCATTATTCTTAATGGCCCATCCTACTACTTCTTTGGAAGCCTCTCAAAGAGCCTAGTTAGCGCAAAAGGTGAGGAATTTTCAAATTAAAAAGACATCCTTCCTTCCCCATCCCCATCCCACAATTTCTTTCCCCTCCCATCCCTCTTTTCACTTTCCATCCCTCACTATCCAAGAGTTAACATGTTGAAATTTCATAGTGATAACTTAATAATCTCTACCGCAATTATGATGAGATATTTCTCAAGCATTAATGTAAGGAGAGAAAAATCTTTGTAGCTATATTAGAGGACATTTGGATTATGAAATTGAAGTTTTACCTTTAAATACTTTTTTCCCCAACCAATAAAACACATTCCCCCATTTTCCCCATGGGATGTGGAACCATAGATCTCCTTGCATGCTTTGACTAGTATTTCTACTCCCCAAATCTTGAAATTGATTGGCTACAACAAACATAGAAAACTCATTATCTTAATTGATGTCAACAACACCCATAACTTCATTCATCAACGTGTAGCCCAAAAAACACATTTCTACATCCATGATATGATCGACTTCTAGGTCATGATTACTAATAGGGGTTTCGTGAAATGTTGTGGTCATTGTGAAAATGTGAGGCTTCAAATGTGTTATTATTCATTATGAACGCACATATTTTCTATTGAAATAGGAGGTGTTGCGTCATCTTTGGTGTTGGATGGTTATGGATATTAGATCCCAACACCATGGATATCCAAGAGTTATGCATGAGTTTCTAGGAGGAGGGAAGTAGTAAACATTTAAAGTAATCAAAATTAGTGTGTAGTCAATGTTGTCAAAACACCAATATCTCTTTGAAACCCCCCAAATCCTACCACCCTTGAGAGGTGAGCATGAGTTTCAGTCATCCCAGGTAGCCTCCCACCCAATGCACAACCATATCACCTTCCATTTTTCCAAAAAAAATGAAATTTAAAAGACAATTTAGGAGTTGTTAGATCATGATGTCATCCGCCCTAATACCATACCTTATTGGTCACCATTAGTTATGGTCCTGTTGGATGCCCAAAAATCCCCCTTTCATATTCTGTAATTGAAATGGGTTCCCCTTTGTGTATATGAGATTTATGATTTTAATTGATTGCATTTTTTACTTTGAACATCATTTTTATATTTTCATATCGTTGAATCCTTTGATAAATGGAAAGTATTTTCAATTTTATGAATATTAGATTGTGATTTGAAATATGGTTGCAACAATATCTTTTTTCGTCTTACAATCTTATCATTGACTCCATGGAATTTTTTTTTATAATTATTTTCTTTAAATAAGTGAGGATTTTATTTTGATCCTTGATGTTAGCCTCAAATTATATTAATTGGTGTTTTATTTTATATTCTTATAAGGGTTTGAATGAGCTCTTGTTTGAACATGCTTTATGTTTATGCAAACACCATTTATAATACCTAGACCTACATTAGAGATTGAAACCTCACAATTCTTGGCTTATGATAATTCAAATATGGGAAAAAATATGTATGGGGTTAAACTATATGGGTTCATATTTCATGGTATTAAATCTCGATTCGTTAAACTTGAGGATTGATAGTCATATTACATTATCAATACTTATGGTTGAAAAGGATGGAAGTGAATTTTTGATGGGTTATGTTGATTATGTGACAATTTTGGTTTCTGCAACGCATTGTCTGCCTAACACTTGGACTATGATTACGAGTGAAAAAGCCTGATCAGTGGTGATTTTTTTCATTATTTTTAATTCTCTCCATTACTTTCACTCTGTACCACTGGTACCTTGACCACATCGTCATTTCGGCCATGTAGAAAATCCCACAATTACCTTAAACCTAACCCTTAATGCAAATTTTATTCAACCCTAATTCGAGCTTTGTCTCGAACTTTCGCAAAGTATTTTGTGGATTCAATGTATGAGATTTTTCTCTGTCATACCATAAAAATGTGCATTTCCTTTATTCTATGCAAAAAATTTGGCATAGTGTGATACCCAATTTATTTAATGGCTCCTGTGGTAAAATCTGAACCCCTTGGTGGTGAGACTGTTACATAGTATTTTTTCATCATCCCTGCAATCCCCATCCCGAACATTGGAGGACTATTTCAGTGATTTTCTGTGTATTTTCATACCTTGCTAAAAGTGTCATTGTGTCCTTTGACATGTCAAGAAAATTTCCTCTGTTGACCATTCCTCAAGTAGACTCTAAAAAACATGTGATGTTGGGTCGACGCTGGTAGGCAGTAATGGCCTCACACCCATAGAGAAATTAACATTAGGCCTCGTGCCCATTGGCGCTCTATCTTAGTGGGGCACCTGCGCTGAGATGTTTTTGTAAATTTTTTAAAAATAGAAATGAAGTTTCCATGCCTAAAAACTTCGTGAGTGGAGTCATCATGGTTTGTTCGAGTGAATAACGTCGAAATCCTCCCTTTGGATTATTTTTCCCTATAATTGTGCAACTCCCTAAAGGGATAAGACCTCTCTTCCACCTTATGAGGGATCCCAAACAACCCTCTCCTCTCCTATAAATACTTCCTTCTCACATTTTTGTAGCTAGCTGAACAATCATTACTATAGTTGCTGTGTAGAATAAGGCAGAGAGGAATCCATTGTCGAGGGAGAGTTTAGGCCCATTGCCTCACCAAGTCTGATCCCGAACGAATGCTTAAGACGCACCTGACTAAACCCGTCGAAGGAGGCTGCAATGTCAAGGCATTAAGGTTGTAAACTTCTTTTCTCTATCATTAATATATAACTGGTTTTTTGTTCCAATTTTGTGTTCGATCATATGCAAAATGTTTGATTCTCCTTGACCAATAGAATAGCTGTAAATGAAAGTATATTCTTGTATTTTTTCACCGTTCACTTGATCTTTGTGCAGGTACATGGAAATTATAATTGAAGGACCGCGACATGTGAAGACAAATATTAGAATATTGCTGCTACAAGCCATGGAAAGAGTGTTGGACCAAGGTAGGTTATCTATCCCAACTTGCTTTTCATTTATAAGCTAGGAGTCTAAAATTCCAACATGTCTCCTGGTTGCTAGACCCACTCCAGGGCTAGAGGGATCGCCTCTGTCTGCATAGGGGATTTTACTGATCAACAAGTTGGTGACCATACTGGGGATCAGTATGTTTGTCGTCTCTCGTTGTTCATCTAGTATTTTTCTTGTCTGTCTGACTTTGGTCATATTACTGCTTTGTTTTTCTTTCCTGACTATTTCCAACCATCATACTTAGTATCAGAGTGTTAATTCTAACCTTTTCTCAGTGGATTTTTATATTTTCCATAGGTTTCTAGCTCTATGCTTTTGTTTCTTGAACAGTCGCATTGATTGGCGCTTGTTGAATTTTTTACAAGTGCGCCATCCTCTGTTTAGCATGGATTACAGCTTAACAAATGCGTCGATTACTATAGATTTGGATTTGGGCCTCTTGCCTGAGTTTTTTTCAGTGTGTCTTGCATATGGGTTGGTTTTTCCTTTTCAATTAGTCCATTTTAAATTTCTTTGACTCATCTGTCTCGTTCCTCTCAGTTGTTTTCCCCTCATCTGATCAGTATGGTTCTGGTATCCTAGGGTTTCTAGGTGTCTTCCATCGCTTGTTCGGCCACCTCCTCACTGAGATTTCTGAGTTGAGTTTGAGTCAGTCTGGTCTTCTATCTTTTCAGCTTGTTGACTGATTGTCTTAGTTGTTCTGTCGGTTCTACATGTCGTTGGGTCGTTGAATGATCATCTTGGTGTTCATTTAACTCTCCATCTGTCACCCTGAGCATATATTACATTGCTCACTGAATCGCTTTGGGAGTCTACTTTTCATCTGAAGAAGTGCATGTATGTTTTGAGTGTGTTTGATGTTCGTGTTGAATTGATCTCTTTGTTTTAGATCGTTTCATTCGAGTTGCTCAAAACTACTATCTATTTTGTCTTTTAGTGTAATAGCTCATTTTGATTCTTATTCATCTAAAAATGCCAAATTTGCATTCTTTCTCTTGATTTGAAAATGAAAAACATTCTTTGCATTGGTATCTTTTAGTGAACAAGGAAAGATCTTTTCATTTTCTACTTTGGTTGTCTTATATGCATTAGAAAAAATTCTTCTTGTATTCGATTGATCGTTGCTTTGTTATGAACTATTATCCCTCTCTTAGCTAGTTGTGCATCGAATTGGAATGATTTTCTTTCGCATATAGTTGTGCATTAGAGATTCGAGATTACATTCGGTAAGGCCTTGAAACTGCAAGATCAATTCAAGATCAAATTTAAAATGAACTCAATCAACCTAAGGAAGCATTGGAACTTAACGCTCACATTTAGAGGTATATGCTGGTGACGTGTTTTGGCGTTGTTAAACCTAGTAGCTGTCGTTCACCATCTGGCATTAGACAACACTAGCACGGACTTGTGCTCTCCATACCATCGGGTATATAAAGGGAGACCCTCATAGTTTGCAATCCTTTATCCATAGGAAGCCGAGTCGGCCGCCCTGTAACCGTGATACACCAAACACAATGTTTGGGGAGAATTCCTGCATGTACGTTAATTCCTTGGTCGTTTATCTTTCATTTTATCACCAAGGTGTATATTGCAATTCACGGGAGATTGGTAACCTTTTATGCCTAGAATATCTTGAGTAGTCATTTTTTATCTTTAATGACTCTTTAAATTTGAAAATATCATCGAGCCCTTGTCCTTTCGAGCTTGTTCAAACTTAAAGTGACTAGAGTCACCTTTTGTCCTTTTCTCGACTCTTAAAACATGAAAAGGAAAATTTTTGTTTTAGTGTCTAAAAATTGACTTCCCACAAAATATTCCTGGTTAAAGTTACATTCCTTAGTGATTCTTTAGGGTTTATTCCAATGGCAACATTTCCCAAGTTCACTAACCAAGGAATCCCCTCAGATGGGAATCCTAGTCATTTTCCCTCATTTGGGAATGTTGGTGCCCCGTATATGACAACTTTGTCCCTCCTAGAATTAACCATTGGTCTGCTGGTTTGGTTATTTTCGACCCCTATGGTTTCAAACATCCAAAACTGAGTTCTCCTCCACCTCAACCATGTCAACCCCATGTTGATATTAAGGTTGACCTCTCACCTTCTTCGCCTACTTCTTCACCTCATTCTTCCTCTTCGCTTGGTGAAAGTCTGGATTCTAGTAACTAGGTGGCTAAGGAGAAGAAGAATAAGTCGAAGAAGAAGAAGGAAAATAAGGTAGGGAGGGATCAACAACTATTGCTACCCATGCAACCAATATTGAGAAACCTCCCACTCCGTCTCGCAGAGTAAAATTCCCTTGCAAGATATGTGAGGGTGACCACCTTCTTCGTGATTGCCCTGGTATTCCCAAGGTGCTAGAAGTATGGTCTATTGGATCGATTCATCCTTCATCATCAACCTTTGGGCATCATGCTGATGATGAGCCTTCAACTAAATATAATTTGACTCATAATAAACAGGGTAAGATAAATTTTTTCCTGTAGATTGTGTGAAGGGTCTCATCCCATTCCCCTATGTCCTTATATGGATGAAGCTTCTAAAGTATCAGATACACTTTTGGCTTCTAAGTTTTATCTTCCCATTGGTTACCGGAAGTTCTCTTCGAGTCCTCTGATAGTTGATCAAGTCATTGATCGGGATTCATCTCCGGTCAATTCCACTCTCTCTAAAAATCAATCTCCCGAGTCCATTCCCAACCAATTATTAGTTGAGAAAAAGGTCGAACTAATTTCATTTACAGTTCATCAAGTCTTTTCCACCGAGAGTGGGTCTCATCCTCAGAGGGCGATCCTCACATTTCCATGATCCATGAGGGCGATCCAATCCTTTGGTCATGGCATTCCAATCCATCATATGTATTATATGATCTTTATTAAATGTGCTCACGGAACATGTCTCAAATCTTCGACTTTGGATTTAAATCATTTGAATGTTCATCACTTAGAATGTCCACACCTTTTAATGCATAAGCCGAATATCAACATGGATTAAGGTTTGGGCCCCATCGTCTCAGATTTCTTTTTTATGCAGAAACTCGACTTGTTTCAATAAATGTTTAAACCATGGTCTACACCCACTTCATGAATTCATATGCGGACTTCTCTTCTCAACATTGATTTTCATTTAATAACCCAAATCATAATGTGAATTCAAACCTTTCACAATCAGAATAAAATCCAAATTATAAACTTTAGTCAATACGCTTATGGGTATTGGATCAATGCTCGACCATTACCATTTTAAATACGAAGTATAAACTTCGTTTCCACTGCATGTGTTAACAACCATCAGTTTTATTTCTATTTACGCAGCTTTATGATTAAACCCCCAAGGATTTACCATAGCATGTAATCACGTGCACATTTCAGTTCAAACGTTCGGATTTGATTAATTTAATACCAATGGCATATGCCACCACCTATGAATATTTTCCATACACAAACTCAGACTTTGGCTAAAACCCAATGCCGAAATCATATAACTATTGGGGCCCACACCTGTCCTTGCCTTGGCTAATGGTCGAAAGGATTGGATGGTCCAAATTTCATCACGTTCCAACAAAGCGTTAGGCGCCCATCCGACGGATCTCGCGCAATATCGCGCAATTAAAATGCACGAAACTTAACTCTCAAAATTTACGCGATGAAAGTGGTAATTGAATACCACTTTAGGACACGTGTCGAGCGATGGGGTATATCGCGTTTTTTTGAAGAATTCCACTTACCATTTGAACTGTCGCACAATACTACCAGTTTTCCCTTCCAAATCGTCTTCACTATTCACTTGTTCCAGTTCCGCTTAACGCCTCAAGGTTCCGCTTTCCATTAATGTTCCATCGCTAACATTAACGCTTTGTTCACAATTTCGTTTTAGTCTTTCAACATGAATTCTCATTTCACGGTTTACACATGACAAAGTGTATAACTAGACCCTCTTCCTGCATACTATACACGAAGACAAAGTTTCATACAATAGCATCGACCCGTCGGCTTTATACACAAAACCTTCGATTATTAACCTTACCAGTCTTCACACTTATCAACTATAGTTCGACCCCAGATTCTCTGTTCTTCAATTCTTCATTTGAATAATTGATCACTCCAACGAATTATCAATTTCTAATATCGTATCGGAACACCATTTCACCTACCCATATTTATTGAGATTCATCGTCATTTCTGGTTCAAAGACTGCGCCTTGATCTGTATTGATGCAAATCAATATGTGAACACAATTTCGATGGACAGAGAATTACTCCTCTATTACGGTTTAAACCATGACCCCAATTACCTCCATTTTGGTATTGATTCGAACTCACTGTTTGACCAGAATACTGCCCATCAACTCAAATGTATTGTAGTTACTTTAAAACCCCAACTGCTTGCTTGGAACACATCTTATGCGTTAACCTCGTAATGATACCAGATCATATGCCTCACTCACACAGTGATTTCAAAGACCAATTTAACCTCATTGTGTCATCGGTCCGTTTGTGATCAAATGACTGAAATTACCCAATGCAGTTTCATTCAATCTCATCAACAGTATATGCGAACCTTACCACAAAGTTAAAATCTTGCCAATCTCATCAACCTTATATGCCAACAGGACCCATTTAAAACCCCAATTATGGAATTTCACCTCACTGGTTCTCATACAATTGCTTATTGAAATTTAAAGCCATTCACAGAAATTCAACCATTCATCACACCGAATTTAATCAAAGAATACATATATCTCAGAACCAATTTCCTTCATTCAACTGAAATCAAACACAACAGCATTCTCGTCTTTGGCCAGATTTTCAAAGTCAAATGGCCCTTTTCTAACTCTGCCTCTCCAGATTTCCAGGTCTCTTCTTCTTTCTGGTGTGTGAGTTGCCTCTTTTGCTTCCCTTGTTGCCTCTTCTCTTTGTCTGTCTCCTTTGCCTTATTGCTAGTTCTTCTTTATGATAGTTTAGGTGCAGCTCCTTTCTTCTCCTTTGCCATCAATGACAATATTTCCAACATTCTCCACCTTTGGCATTGATGGCAATACTTTAATACTCTTATTTTGCTTGCCTTTCCTCCCCCTTTTACATCAATGGCAAAGGGTTGCACATTTCTCAGTGTAGATTCTATCTTTGCATTTCATCTCTTTGAGTTGTGTTTATGGACTTCTTCTTTTGACTTTTTATACCTTGCTGCTCCAGACTGGTGTTGCGAGAACACTTTTGAGACTTATTGAACTTGTATATACACAGTATGTTGATACCATCCCAAAGCACATACTACTTGTACTTGTATAGAGTGTAGGTGATGATAGAACAACCATATATAATCAGACTTGTATAATCAGAGATGCATTATTGGACCAAAAATAAAAATACTGAGAATGCTTCAAATATACTTCAGTTTCTAGTATGATCTTCATCAGAAATACATATATTTTGAGGAAGATTGTAGATGGAATCTATCTTCTTCTACAATACATATCTGCAGTACCACATATGTTCAATTATGATGATGCCAATATATCTTTTATAGCTGTAGTTCACCTTTCCTGCCAATTGGTGGTGATATGAGCTAGGATGCTGACAAGGATATTACATTTAATAGCTGAAAGGTCCTTGTTACTGATGTGAACAATGAATCAACCCAGAGCTTACAAATTGTTGTGAGATTAGATGATATCTTTCAATCTAAGAGACCAAATGAATTTACTTCTTGTACAATGTACTTTCAAAACAAACCCTTGAGGGTAGATACATTTAATGTATTGGTCAGTTTCACTTATTAACCATGCAATTTTATTTATGACATAAGGGGGTATGTATGTCAATGATAAATCTCTCTTTAAAGGTGAATTACCAGCAAATACTTTATGCTGAAGTAGGATTTTGATGAATTAATAAAAGCCTTTTGAGCTTCAAATGGTAATCACAACCAGTCCTTCATACTTCAAATACTTTAACTATTCTGTCCTGATGATTTTCAACAAAAACCATCTTCAAGTTGTTTAATTGATATCTCAGCCAACAGACTTCACACAGCTTTATGAATGATCTTAAGAGAGAGGCCTTGAAGATATATATGTACTGACTTCAGGAAGGCATGCAATTATATATATAAATAGATACTGCTTCAATGCTCAATATAATGCTTCAAGTGTAGACAAGATAATGATCCTTTAGCACTGTTATTGACCTTTTCTTGCTTTAGTAATGCAGATAATGCTGCGATACTACCTTGATGTACTCTTGCCATAATCCTTTGGTCCTGAGGACCTGGACCATACCGCTGCTCCACTGATAACATTTGATATTCTGTTGATAGGCACGCTACTTGTACCAGATACCAATTGATACTAATTTGATAGACTATGCAGTAATTTCACTTCAACTTGCACATGCACCCATAGTTAAGACAACCTTCATAGTTGCTACTATTGAGCTCTCCACTGTTCTCAACAAAAATCATCAATATACTGAATATGATCTTGGCATCATTGATCTGTTGCTTATTCTGTCATTCTGGTTTAAAAGAATGTCACTGCATTTTCCTTTCTAGGACTGCTCCAGAATCATTGCTGCTTTAAATACAATTCAATTGTTCTAACATCATGATCTTCGGGAAGAAATCTTCAATTTATATACAAGGAATCTTCATGGGCAGATCACTCAGAGATTTATCACTTACTTAACTACATTCCTCCAAGGGGACTTTTCATAGATGAATGATGTAATGACATAATGATGATAGGCACTTTTATTACTCATACTTCTTAATGTGATTCATTGTTAATTCTAGTAGTGTGATGCACAATGTGATCATCCTTTATGGGTCTTTCCAGTTCTGCAGCTCGAAACATAATTTTTGTGATTTTAACCATTCATCACTTAATGTGTTGATGTCTTCTTAGCTTACATGTTCATGGCTGATGTTCCCTTTACCATCATGGTTGCTTGCTGCCTTCTCTTCTTCCATCAACCTGTTGGATATTGTGTGCTTCAGGTATTATTCTTCCTCTATAGTTCTCTGTTAGAGAAATTTTCCTTTTCCTTCCTGATCTTATAGCTATCCTCATTCCAAGGAGCTCTTCTTAGACTACTTATGTGGGGACTATTTATGAACTGCTCTCCCCCTGGGATGTTGCTTCATGTCTATCACTGGTTGGATATTTGCGTTGCTTCCTAGAGAATCTCCCCTTGAGACTATGATGGATTCATTATGTTGTTGGGGTAACAGGCTCCCCCTTTCCCTTTTCCTTCCATACTTTATTGGGGTTCTTCATAATGTCTGCACTTCTTTTTGATTCATAGTTTTGTTTGATTTGATTAGATTCCATCATCTGTCTAGAGCTCTTTAATGTATATGGAAGTTTACAGTCTGTTGCTTTGTGACCAAGCTTGAGGCATACATAATATCTTATTTTACCAAGGTACGTTTGAGCTGATGTATAATATTTTGTTCCCCTTTTTTAACACAATTTACATTCAACAGATTTATGTCCAAATTCATTGCATGCATGACAGTAGCCATGGAAATGATTTGTGTACCTGGTGAAATATTGTCCTTTCCATTTGCTTGCTTGAGGTAGTCTTCTCATTTGCTGTAGCTTTTGATGGTTAAGCTTGATTTGCCTTGTCTTACAATATGCTGCAATATGTCCAGGTTTGTGGAAAGAAAAATAGGTGATACTTCTCATAGGAGGAAATAACCTTCTTTGACATCTTCCAAATTTATTCAATTCATATTCAAGAGTGTATGAGCCTTTTTTAGCTGAATATTTCATCCCCTCATTCTCTGTCCTTTCATGTTGTTGCTTGTTTCTATTTGTTTCTTTGCAAATCATGTTCTTGCTGGCTTCTACTTCTGTAGGAATCTTCTGAGCTGCTTCATTATCCTTTACAACTTTTACAAAAATGATATTCCTGTTATCTTCTACCTTGGAATTACTAGATTCTCCTTTATATCCTATCCCAAACTTTATGAGAGGATACCTTTGAGAATTTAGAATCTTGTCCAACTTTTCAGAGCTTGTCATTTGAGGAGTATTCATTAATAATTCTCTTTGGGATTTTTCTGATTTCTTTCTCAGGCACACTACTTCTTCTTCCAATTTCTCACATTCCAGACTTTTCTCTCTCATTTTTTGCAGCAGAGTGTCTTCTACTTTCCTTGCTTCTTCAAGTTGTGTCTTCAGACCAACAATTTCTTTCTTATCTTCATATTCTTTCTCATCACATATTTGCACCAATGTCTTAATGTCTTTGTTTTCATTCTTCAATCTTTCTATTTCAGTCAAGGCAATGTCAAGTTTGGTTTGTTCTTTCACTATAATTTCTTCATAGAACTTACTTCCATTCACACTAGCAGGTACCTCATTTGATTGAACATTTTCCTTTTGACATGAATTTTTCTTCTTCTTGATTCTCTTCTCCTTCTTGACAATGTAGCCACTAGTGTCTACTTCATGCATGAAATGCAATCTATCCCAGATTTCTTTTGCAGAGGTTAGATCCATTATTAAATAAAGATCCTTGTTATGAAGACTGTTATATATCACACATTTTGCCTTGGCATTCCACTATTGTTCTTGTAACGAGGGAGAGTCTGTGCAGTAACCCACATACAAGTTTCCATACCTCAGGTTCATAAGCCATTAAATCTGTTTTAACCTTATCTCTCCATTTAGGAAAGTTTGTTGTATTTAACACATGTACATTTTGATAGTCCATGACTCAACCAGATCTCCTTCAAGCTATTAGGCTTACACCAAAGGAACCTAATCTGATACCAATTGTTGAACCCTTAGTTAAACTGAGAGGGGGGGTGAATCAGTTTAACACATTCATGGACTTTTAAAACTTTCCTTTAAAATTATTTACACTTTCATTTCATGATCAACTTAGTATGTGAGCAATCTTAATTTGTGAGCAGCAAGTGTTAAGCAGATTAGATAATGTAATAGCAGTCTTAATATGTGAGCAGCAAGTATTAAGCAAATTAGATACACCATATCAACACATAAACATCATGCACATAGACAACAGAAATAAGTGGAAACCCATAAGGGAGAAAACCACATCTTATTATTGTTGTGATGAAAAGGCAAGATCCAACTCCCTCTCACCACTGATTTTCTGTAGGCTCCAACCTACAGGAGGCTCTTACCTCAATTCTGCAAGCTACAACTTGCAAGGAAGCTCCAAATCCCATCTATTTTCTGCAGGCTACAACTAACAGGAGGCTCCTACCTCATCCAGCTACAACTGACATCTATCAAGCTACAACTTGATATGAAAGCACCAACTTCCATCTATTTTCTGCAGACTACAACCTACAGGAGGCTCCTACCTCAGCCAGCTACAATTGACATCTATCAAGCTACAACTTGATATGGAAGCACCAACTTCCTCACTCTTTCAATAACAAACACATGCTGATTTACCTAGATATCAGCTATGTTTTGTCCTTCTTCACTGCTGTCCACCAGCCTTCATATCTGCTTGATATCATCTCTGAATCTTCACAGCTTCTTTATCTGCTCCTCCTTCTTCTTACCCTCTCTGCTTCATTTCTCCATTCTATAACCTCTCTCTGTATATCTTTGTAATATTATTTATAGAGATTATCTCTTGACTGTTTGTATTCCACAGGGAATTCAAAGTGAACAACCATGACTCCTTGACTTCTGCCTTCTCATTTCTTGTCCAACTCATTCAGAAAAATATAACAATATGTACAAATTTCAATATTACAGTGGAGTTTTGTTTGCCTATGGATACTTGCCTTTGCATCACAAACAATATAAAATCAATTAAAACATTTACATTTACATTTGCATCTAATATATCTTATTCAACCCTTTCAGGTCTTGGCTCACTGTGTGCTTGTCTTTTCTGCTGCTGTAGTGTAACAAACCCACATTTTCATTTTGGTGCATTTCAAATTCAGATTTTGAAATTATGAATACCTTCACTGCACACCTCTTCCAATATGCAATCTCTATGTACCTCTGTCAGACCCACATTCTCCAAGTTCACTGTGCATATAAAAATGCATTCCCATTAATGCCCAATCTTAGCTCACTTTCTGGGAAAATTCATAAACTCTGCTTGTGGAAGCTTTAATTTCTCTTTTCGTTAAAGACCTGTGGTTATAAACCATATATTAACCCTGTTTTTAATGAGTACTCATAGGTGACTTCAAAACTCTTGCTTTGAAACCCAAAACGAATCTTTTGTCACAACATACCAATCCAATATACAATTGCATCACGCGGCAGTACAATTCCCTGAAGGTGTAACCTTAGTAACAAAACAATGCAATATATGGCGGTTGGAGTTGGACCCACCAATTCATACAACTCCAGCCAGATTTACGTTGAAACTCTGTTTTAAAACCCCAAAAGTAAACCTTTGGTCATGGCATTCCTATCCATCATATGTATTATATGATCTTTATTAAATGTGCTCACGGAACATGTCTCAAATATTCAACTTTGGAATTAAATCATTTGAATGTTCATCACTTAGAATGTCCACACCTTTTAATGCATAAGCTGAATATCAACATGGATTAAGGTTTGGGCCCCACCATCTCAAATTTCATTTTTATGCAAAAACTCGACTTGTTTCAATAAATGTTTAAACCATGGTCTACACCCACTTCATGAATTCATATGCTAACTTCTCTTCTCAACATTGATTTTCATTTAATAACCCAAATCATAATGTGAATTCAAACCTTTCACAATTGGAAGAAAATCCAAATTATAAACTTTAGTCAATACACTTATGGGTATTGAATCAATGCTCGACCATTACCATTTTAAATCTGAAGTATAAACTTCGTTTCCACTGCATGTGTTAACAACCATCGGTTTATTTCTATTTACCCAGCTTTATGATTAAACCCCCAAGGCTTTACCATAGCATGTAATCATGTGCACATTTCAGTTCAAACATTCGGATTTGATTCATTTAATACCAATGCCATATGCCACCACCTATGAATATTGTCCATACATAAACTCAGACTTTGGCTAAAACCCAATGCCGACATAATATAACTATTGGGGCCCACACCTGTCCTTTTCTTGGCTAATGGTCGAAAGGATCGGATGGTCCAAATTTCATCGCGTTCCAACAAAGTGTTAGGCGCCCATCCGACGGATCTTACGCAATATCGCGCAATTAAAATGCACGAAACTTAACTCTCAAAATTTACGCGATGAAAGTGGTAATTGAATACCACTTTAGGACACGTGTCGAGCGACGGGGTATATCGCGTTTTTTTGAAGAATTTAACTTACCATTTGAACTGTCATGTGATACTACTAGTTTTCCCTTCCAAACCGCCTTCACTATTCACTTGTTCCGGTTCCGCTTAATGCCTCAAGGTTCCACTTTCCATTAACGTTCCATTGCTAACATTAACGCTTTGTTCACAATTTCGTTTCAGTATTTCAACATGAATTCTTCTTTCACGGTTTACACACGACAAAGTGTATAACTAGACCCTCTTCCTGCATACTATACATGAAGACAACGTTTCATACAATAGCATCGACCCGTCGGCTTTATACACAAAACCTTCCATTATTAACCTTACCAGTATTCAAACTTCTCAACTATAGTTCGACCTCAGATTATTTGTTCTTCAATTCGTCGTTTGAATAATTGATCGCTCCAACGAATTATCCAATTCTAATCTCATATCGGAACACCATTTCATCTGCCCAGATTTATTGATATTCATTGTCATTTCCGGTTCAAAGACTGCGCCTTGATCTGTATTGATGCAAATCAATATGTGAACACAATTTCGATGGACAGAGAATTACTCCTCTGTTACGGTTTAAACCATGACCCCAATTACCTCCATTTTGGTATTGATTCGAACTCACTGTTTGACCAGAATACTTCCCATCAACTCAAATGTATTGTAGTTACTTTAAAACCCCAACTGCTTACTTGGAACGCATCTTATGCCTTAACCCCGTAATGATCCCAGATCATATGCCTCACTCACACAGTGATTTCAAAGTCCAATTTAACCTCATTGTGTCATCGGTCCATTTGTGATCAAATGACTGAAATTACCCAGTGCAGTTTCATTCAATCTCATCAACAGTATATGCCAACCTTACCATAGAGTTAAAATCTTTCCAATCTCATCAACCTTATATGCCAACAAGATCCATTTAAAACCCCAATTACGGAATTTCACCTCACTGGTTCTCATACAATTGCTTATTGAAATTTAAAGCCATTCACAGAAATTCAACCATTCATCACACCGAATTCAATCAAAGAATACATATATCTCAGAATGAATTTCCTTCATTAATATGAAATCAAACACAACAACATTCTCGTCTTTGGCCAGATTTTCAAAGTCAAGTGGCCCTTTTCTAACTTTGCCTCTCCATCTTTCCAGGTCTCTGCTTCTTCCTGGTGTCTAAGCTGCCTATTTTGCTGCCCTTGCTGCCTCTACTCCTTGTCTGTCTCCTTTTCCTTATTGCTGGTTCTTCTTTTGTGATAGTTCAGGTGCAGCTCCTTTCTTCTCCTTTGCCATCAATGACAATATTTCCAACAGTCTCCCCCTTTGCCATTGATGGCAATACTTTAATTCTATTCTTTTGCTTTCTTTTCCTCCCCCTTTTACATCAATGGAAAAGGGTTGCATATTTCTCAGTGTAGATTCTATCTTTGCATTTCCTCTCTCTGAGTTGTGTTTAGGCCCTTCTTCTTTTGACTTTTTATACCTTGCTGCTCTAGACTAGTGTTGAGAGAACACTTTTGAGACTTATTGAACTTGTATATACACAGTATGTTGATACCATCCCAAAGCACAAACTCCTTGCACTTGTATAGAGTGTAGGTGATGATAGAACAACCATATATAATCATACTTGTATAATCAGAGATGCATTATTGGACCAAAACTAAAAATACTGAGAATGCTTCAAATATACTTCCATTTCTAGTATGATCTTCATTAGAAATACATATCTTTTGAGGAAGATTGTAGATGGAATTTGTCTTCTTCTACAATACATATCTATAGTACCACATCTGTTCAATTATGATGATGCCAATAGATCTTTTATAGCTGTGGTTCACCTTTCCTGCCAGTTGGTGGTGATATGAGCTAGGATGCTGACAAAGATATTACATTTAATAGCTGAAAGGTCCTTGTTACTGATGTGATCAATGAATCAACCCAAAGCTTACAACTTGTTGTGAGATTAGATGATATCTTTCAATCTAAGAGACCAAATGACTTTACTTCTTGTACAATGTACTTTCAAAACAAACCCTTGAGGCTAGATACATTCAATCTATTGGTCAGTTTCACTTATCAACGATGCAATTTTATTTATGACATAAGGGGGTATGTATGTCAATGATCAATCTCTCTTTAAAGGTGAATTACCAGCAAATCCTTTATGCTGATGTAGGATTTTGATGAATTAATAAAAGCATTTTGAGCTTCAAATGGTAATCACAACTAGTCCTTCATACTTCAGATACTTTAACTATTCTTTCCTAATGATTTTCAACAAAAACCATCTTCAAGTTGTTTAATTGATATCTCAGCCAACAGACTTCACACAGCTTTATGAATGATTTTAAGAGAGAGGCCTTGAAGATATATATGTACTGACTTCAGGAAGGCATGCAGTTATATATAGAAATAGATACTGCTTCAATGCTCAATATAATGCTTCAAGTGTAGACAAGACAATGATCCTTTAGCACTGTTATTGACCTTTTCTTGCTTTAGTAATGCAAATAACGTTGCGATACTACCTTGATGTACTCTTGCCATAATCCTTTGGTCTTGAGGACCTGGACCATACCGCTGCTCCACTGATAACATTTGATATTCTATTGATAGGCACACTTCTTGTACCAGATACCAATTGATACTAATTTGATAGACTATGCAGTAATTTCACTTCAACTTTCACATGCACCCATAGTTAAGACAACCTTCATAGTTTCTACTATTGAGCTCTCCACTGTTCTCAACAACAATCATCAATATACTGAATCTGATCTTGGCATCATTGACCTGTTGCTTATTCTGCCATTTTGGTTTAAAAGAATGTCACTGCATTTTCCTTTCTAGGACTGCTCCAGAATCATTGCTGCTTTAAATACAATTCAACTGTTCTAACATCATGATCTTCAGGAAGACATCTTCAATTTCTATACAAGGAATCTTCATGGGCAGATCACTCAGAGATTTATCACTTACTTAACTGCATTCCTCCAAGGGGACTTTTCATAGATGAATGATGTAATGACATAATGATGATAGGAACTTTTCTTACTCATCCTTCTTAATGTGATTCATTGTTAATTCTAGTAGTATGATGCACAATGTGATCATCCTTTATGGGTCTTTCAGTTATGTAGCTCGAAACATAATTTTTGTGATTTTAACCATTCATCACTTAATGTGTTGATGTCTTCTTAGCTCACATGTTCATGGCTGATGTTCCCTCTACCATCATGACTTCTTGCTGCCTTCTCTTCTTCCATCAACCTGTTGGCTATTGTGTGCTTCAGGTATTCTTCTTCCTCTATAGTTCTCTGTTAGAGAAATTTTCCTTTTCCTTCCTGATCTTATAGCTGTCCTCATTCCAAGGAGCTCTTCTTAGACTACTTATGTGGGGACTGTTTATGAACTGCTCTCCCCCTGGGATGTTGTTTCATGTCTATCACTGGTTGGATATTTGTGTTGCTTCCTAGAGCATCTCCCCCTAAGACTATGATGGATTCATTATGTTGTTGGGGTAACAAGATCCCCCTTTCTCTTTTCCTTCCATACTTTATTGGGGTTCTTCATAATGTCTGCACTTCTTTTTGATTCATAGTTTTGTTTGATTTGATTAGATTCCATCATCTGTCTAGAGCTCTTTAATGTATATGGCAGTTTACAGTATGTTTCTTTGTGACCAAGCTTGAGGCATACATAACATCTTATTTTACCAAGGTACGTTTGAGCTGATGTATAATATTTTGTTCCCCTTTTTTAACACAATTTACATTCAACAGATTTATGTCCAAATTCATTGCATGCATGACAGTAGCCATGGAAATGATTTGTGTACCTGGTGAAAGATTGTCCTTTCCATTTGCTTGCTTGAGGTAGTCTTCTCAGTTGCTGCAACTTTTGCTGGTTAAGCTTGATTTGCCTTGTCTTATAGTATGCTGCAATATGTCCAGGTTTGTGGCAAGAAAAACAGGTGATACTTCTCATAGGAGGAAAGAACCTTCTTTGACATCTTCCAAATTTATTCAATTCATATTCAAGAGTGTATGAGCCTTTTTCAGCTAACTGTTTCATCCCCTCATTCTTTGTCCTTCCATGTTGCTGCTTGTTTCTGTTTGTTTCTTTGCAAATCATGTTCTTGCTAGCTTTTACTTCTGTAGGAATCTTCTGAGCTGCTTCATTATCCTTTACAGCTTTTACAAAAATGATATTCCTATTATCTTCTACCTTGGAATTACTAGATTCTCCTTTATATCCTATCCCAACCTTTATGAGAGGAGACCTTTGAGCATTTATAATCTTGTCCAACTGTTCAGAGCTTGTCATTTGAGGAGTATTCATTAATAATTCTCTTTGGGCTTTTTCTGATTTCTTTCTCAGGCACACTACTTCTTCTTCCAATTTCTCACATTCCAAACTTTTCTCTCTCATTTGTTGCAGTAGAGTGTCTTCTACTTTCCTTTCTTCTTCAATTTGTGTCTTCAGACCAACAATTTCTTTCTTATCTTCATATTCTTTCTCATCACATAATTGCATCAATGTCTTAAGGTCTTTGTTTTCATTCTTCAATCTTTCTATTTCAGTCAAGGCAATGTCAAGTTTGGTTTGTTCTTTCACTATAATTTCTTCATGGAACTTACTTCCATTCACACTAGCAGGTACCTCATTTGATTGAACATTTTCCTTTTGACATGAATTTTTCTTCTTCTTGATTCTCTTCTCCTTCTTGAATGCAGCCACTAGTGTCTACTTCATGCATGAAATGAAATCCATCCCAGATTTCTTTTGCAGAGGTTAGATCGATTATTAAATCAAGATCCTTGTTATGAAGACTGTTATATATCACACATTTTTTCCTTGGCATTCCACTGTTGTTCTTGTAACGAGGGAGAGTCTATGTAGTAACCATCACATACAAGTTTCCATACCTCAGGTTCATAAGCCATTAAATCTGTTTTAACCTTATCTCTCCATTTAGGAAAGTTTGTTGTATTTAACACAGGTACATTTTGATAGTCCATGACTCAACCAGATCTCCTTCAAGCTATTAGGCTTACACCAAAGGAACCTGCTCTGATACCAATTGTTGAACCCTTAGTTAAATTGAGAGGGGGGGTGAATCATTTTAACACATTCATGGACTTTTAAAACTTTCCTTTAAACTTATTTACACTTTCATTTCAAGATCAACTTAGTATGTGAGCAATCTTAATTTGTGAGCACCAAGTGTTAAGCAGATTAGATAATGTAATAGCAGTCTTAATATGTGAGCAACAAGTATTAAGCAGATTAAATACACCATATCAACACATAAACATCATGCACATAGACAACAGATATAAGTGGAAACCCATAAGGGAGAAAACCACAACTTATTATTGGTGTGATGCAAAGGAAAGCTCCAAGTCCCTCTCACCACTGATTTTCTGTAGGCTCCAACCTACAGGAGGCTCTTACCTCAATTCTGCAAGCTACATCTTTCAAGGAAGCTCCAACTCCCATCTATTTTCTGCAGGCTACAACTAACAGGAGGCTCCTACCTCAGCCAGCTAAAACTGACATCTATCAAGCTAAAACTTGATATGAAAGCACCAACTTCCATCTATTTTCTGTAGACTACAACCTATAGGAGGCTTCTACCTCTGCCAGCTACAACTGACATCTATCAAGCTACAACTTGATATGGAAGCACCAACTTCCTCACTCTTTCAATAACAAAAACATGTTGATTTACCTATATATCAGCTCTATTCTGTCCTTCTTCACTGCTGTTCACCAGCCTTCATATTTGCCTTATATCATCTCTGAATCTTCACAACTTCTTTATCTGCTCCTCCTTCTTCTTATCCTCTCTACCTCATTTCTCCATTCTATAACCTCTCTCCGTATATCTTTGTAATATTTTTTATAGAGATTATCTCTTGAATGTTTGTATTCCACAGAGAATTCAAAGTGAACAACCATGACTCCTTGACTTCTGCCTTCTCATTTCTTTGTCCAGCTCATTCAGAAAAATATAACAATATGTACATATTTCAATATTACAATGGAGTTTTGTTTGCCTATGGATACTTGCCTTTGCATCACAAACAATATAAAATCAATTAAAACATTTACATTTACATTTTCATCTGATATATCTTATTCAACCCTTTCAGGTCTTGGCTCATTGTGTGCTTGTCTTTTCTGCTGCTATAGTGTAACAAACCCACATTTTCATTCCGGTGCATTTCAAATTCAGATTCTGCAATTCTGAATACCTTCACTGCACACCTCTTCAAATATGCAATCTCTGTGTACCTCTATCAGACCCACATTCTCCAAGTTCACTGTGCATATAAAAATTCATTCCCATTAATGCCTAATGTTAGTTCACTTTCCGGGAAAATTCGTAAACTCTGCTTGTGGAAGATTTAATTTCTCTTTTCCTTAAAGACCTGTGGTTATAAACCATATATTAACCCTGTTTTTAATGAGTACTCATAAGTGACTTCAAAACTCTTGCTTCGAAACCCAAAATGAATATTTTGTCACAACATACCAATCCAATATACAATTGCATCACGCGGCAGTCCAATTCCCTGAAGGTGTAACCTTAGTAACAAAACAATGCACTATATAACGATTGGAGTTGGACCCACCAATGCATACAACTCCAGCCAGATGTACGTTGAAACTCTGTTTTAAAACCCCCAAAGTAAACCTTTGGTCATGGCATTCCAATCCATCATATGTATTATATGATCTTTATTAAATGTGCTCACGGAACATGTATCAAATCTTCGACTTTGGATTTAAATCATTTGAATGTTCATCACTTAGAATGTCCACACCTTTTAATGCATAAGCCGAATATCAACATGGATTAAGGTTTGGGCCCCACAGTCTCAGATTTCATTTTTATGCAGAAACTCGACTTGTTTCAATAAATGTTTAAACCATGGTCTACACCCACTTCATGAATTCATATGCGGACTTCTCTTCTCAACATTGATTTTCATTTAATAACCCAAATCATAATGTGAATTCAAACCTTTCACAATCGGAATAAAATCCAAATTATAAACTTTAGTCAATACGCTTATGGGTATTGAATCAATGCTCGACCATTACCATTTTAAATCTGAAGTATAAACTTCGTTTCCACTGCATGTGTTAACAACCATCAGTTTTATTTCTATTTACACAACTTTATGATTAAACCCCCAAGGCTTTATCATAGCATGTAATCACGTGCACATTTCAGTTCAAACATTCGGATTTGATTAATTTAATACCAATGCCATATGCCACCACCTATGAATATTGTCCATACATAAACTTAGACTTTGGCTAAAACCCAATGCCGAAATAATATAAATATTGGGGCCCACACCTGTCCTTGCCTTGGCTAATGGTCAAAAGGATCAGATGGTCCAAATTTCATCGCGTTCCAACAAAGCGTTAGGCGCCCATCCGACGGATTTCACCCAATATCGCGCAATTAAAATGCACGAAACTTAACTCTCAAAATTTACGCGATGAAAGTGGTAATTGAATACCACTTTAGGACATGTGTCAAGTGATGGGGTATATCGCGTTTTTTTGAAGAATTCCACTTACCATTTGAACTGTCGCACGATACTACCGGTTTTACCTTCCAAACCGCCTTCACTATTCACTTTTTTTGGTTCCGCTTAACGCCTCAAGGTTCTGCTTTCCATTAACATTCCATCGCTAACATTAATGCTTTGTTCACAATTTCGTTTCAATATTTCAACACGAATTCTCCTTTCACAGTTTACACACGACAAAGTGTATAACTAGACCCTCTTCACCCATCTTATACATAGAACAGCGTTTCATGCAGCCAGCATCGACATCCGACATACACAAAACCTTCCGACTAGTAACCTTTTGGTCTTCAAACTTCTTTAACTATGAATTGAAACCGGATTCTACTGTTCTTACAATTCTTCATTTGAATAATTGATCGCTCCAACAGTTGCCAATTCTAATCTAAATATGCAGACACCATTTCATCTTACGGTTGGTGAGATTCATTGTCATTTCTGGTTCAAAGACTGCGTCTTGATCTGTATTGATGCAAATAAATATGTGAACACAATTTTGATGGACAGAGAATTACTCCTCTGTTACAGTTTAAACCATGACGCCAATTACCTCCATTTTGGTATTGATTTGAACTCACTGTTTGACCAGAATACTGCCCATCAACTCAAATTTATTGTAGTTACTTTAAAACCCCAACTGCTTGCTTGGAACGCATCTTATGCCTTAACCCCGTAATGATCCCAGATCATATTCCTCACTCACACAGTGATTTCAAAGACCAATTTAACCTCATTGTGTCATCGGTCCATTTGTGATCAAATGACTGAAATTACCCAGTGCAGTTTCATTCAATCTCATCAACAGTATTTGCTAACCTTACCACAGAGTTAAAATCTTTCCAATCTCATCAGTCTTATATGCTAACAGGACCCATTTAAAACCCCAATTACAGAATTTCACCTCACTAGTTCTCATACAATTGCTTATTGAAATTTAAAGCCATTCACAAAAATTTAACCATTCATCACACCGAATTCAATCAAAGAATACATATATCTCAGAACCAATTTCCTTCATTCATATGAAATCAAACACAACAACATTCTCGTCTTTGGCCAAATTTTCAAAGTCAAATGGCCCTTTTCTAACTCTGCCTCTCCAGCTTTCCAGGTCTCTGCTTCTTCCTGGTGTCTGAGCTGCCTCTTTTGCTGCCCTTGCTGCCTCTGCTCCTTGTTTGTCTCCTTTGCCTTATTGTTGGTTCTTATTTTGTGATAGTTCAGGTGCAACTCCTTTCTTCTCCTTTTCCATCAATGACAATATTTCCAACACATGTAGTTTGGTTGCTTTGTTTGATTGGATTCGATTCACGGGATATCGTCTTCCTTCTTATGTGCCTTTTGAGATCACTGTACAAGCTTGCAATATGGTTGTACCAGGAACAATCATAGATGAAGGCGCTTCAGTTAGTATTCTATCCTCAACTACATGGCAAGCTTTGGGTTCTCCGCAGTTTGTGCCTGTTACTCATAACCTGTTGGCTTTCAACAGAGGAACAGGTCAACCATTAGGGATCCTTCCGAAGTTGCCTATTAATTTGGGAGGGAAAACCGTCTATATAGACGTGATGGTTTTCCAAGGCCCCTTGGATTTTAATTTACTCATGGGGTGCGACTATGCTTATGCCATGGGTGCGCTTGTCTCTTCCCTCTTTCGTGTGATCTGTTTTCCACATGAAGGTCGGATGATGACCATTGATCAACTTTCATTATTTGGTCCTAATGTGACATCTGGTCTACCATCGTCCCTGCCTTGTCCTCACCTGCCAGTGATATCTTCCCCACCACATGTAAATTATGTGGCCAACTGTTCCATGTCCGCATCCACTGATAATTTAGTCAGTGAGGTAGTACAAAATGTACTGGGGGCATTGGATCCTAACTTCCAGAGTGTTGTTTTCCCATCGGATGAGAAACTCTTTGAAGCCATGAATTCTTATTCGTCATGATCCGCTTGTCGGAGCAGAGTTTGTTTTCTTGTGTCAAGCTCCTTAAAAAATGAAACAAGCTCGTCGCAGCACAGTTCATTTTCTTGTGTCAAGCTCCTTAAAAAATGAAACAAGCCCTTCATAAGGATAGTTCTTTTACTATGTCAACCTTGTTCAAAAATGAATTAGGTCTTATGAGGATAGTTCTTTTACTATGTCAACCTCGTTAAAAATGAAACAGGTTCCCTTTTCAATTCGAATTTTTGATTAGATCTCGTAAAATCCCAGTCGAGTCTTTCTCTTGATCTCGTAATTGAACCTTCATTCCATCCACCTGTTAGTAACCAATAGTCTACCGAAGTGAATTCCATGAAGTTAGGGGGCACATACCTCGAATTGAGTCATCATGTTTGGGGCATGAAAACTTATTTCAAGCATAGTTTGTTTCCGCTTCAATGTTTTGTAAAAATGAAATTGGTTTCAACCATAGATTTCTAAAAAGTTTCAAGCCTGTGTAAAAATGAAACCAACTTCAAGCAGAGTTTCCCATGTTTTCAAGCTTGCGTAAAAATGAAACCATTCTTATTTTACCTCTTGTGATCGCCATTTTATCAGCTTGTTTTGCCAGATGAGCCTTGGTTTTCTCGTTCCATCCTTACCATCTGCTCGGCCGATCATATGCCCTCACTTGATTGTTTTACCCATTCCTAAGGAAAAATTGTAATGAGAGGTATTATTAGCCAAACTCTTGACCTTTACTTTTTCTGAGTAGTTCCACCATCACTGTAACTAGTTGATACCCTTAATACCACTCGTTCCCCCAGGAGGAGTCATCTTTTAGCGCTTTTCTGACTCTCGAGAATTGAAAATATTGCCGAGACTCTTGTTGTTTTGAAGTTGTTAAAGGCTGTGAAACGACATCTGCCCAGTACACGTTTACCCATTTTTTAGGCTGGGACAAATTATTCACAAAAAAGGAATACCTTAGCCTATCACGACTAAGAGGTTATTTAAGAAATTTTTTTCTACCTTTTTGGATCTGTGAGACTATTTACGAAAAGGGACTTGCTGGAGTTTTATTTTCTGCTTCTTTTCAAACTTTCTACATATGAAAAGATGTCGATTTCTTCCTTTGTTAGACTCGTTAAAATCTAAATGACATCAGAAAACGTCACCATGACGTAACCGAGTTCCTCCTTCCTAGGGCTCGTAAAATGTACTAGGATGGATTTTTCCAAAGGACAAAATTATATGACAAGCATATGCTATCCCCTTCAAGCTTGTTTCCAAAAATAATTGGGGTACTCGCCAGGAATCGTGGGGGGAAATGGAACCAGTTCTTAGTTGTGTCAGCAGTCTTGAACATGACACTTGTCTGCAATTTGTGTCGGGTTAGGGACATCCAGTTTCTTCATTTTTTCCTCCATGGGTTTGGGTTATCTATTTTGGCCTCTCATCTGCTCTTTGCCATGTCATCATGACCTTAGATCCCCTAATGTCAAATACAGCCAATTCCGGAGTCGTGTCGTAAATATGTTCAAGAGAAGTTCCCTTCTGCAGTTTTCAACCTCTGATCCTATGTTTGGTCCTGATTCACTATCATCTTGTTCCTTTGTCTCGTGTCGATGCTGTGGGAAACATTATGGCCCTCCTTCGACCGGTCTCTCCATTTCAACTTCAGCTCATTATCCAGGAATTTGATCTAGAAACTCCCTTCTGGTACCATGGAGCTTGCATGCCTCAATGGCAAGTTCTTCGCATTCAACAACAAGTCTTCATCATTGGCCTTCGATTGAGCAATTCCGTGGGTGTTCGACGCCAACTCACTGTTCACATTTCACAGGAAGTACTAGTTGTACCTTGAGATCCATTGTCATTATTAGTGGTTTCTCTCGTGCTCGTTAACAAATTTCATCATTGGGTGATAATCATGTGACTTTCTTACATGTTCAACTTCAGCTCACTCATTCACATGCTTCAATTTGTGCTTGTTTGGGTCGAGATGAAGCACAAGACCCTGGGTTTTGTCTGATAAAATCCAGGTTGTGAGACGATTTGGTTTATCATGACTATATGCATGACTCTTCTGATTGGATGGATGCGACCATACCTGAGTCTATTTGATGATCCTTCATGCTGGATGGATGCGTCCATACCTCGGATCTTATTATTTTATGTACTATATTATGGATGGTTGTGTTCATACCACATATTCATGTATCAGAGATATCAGTTGTACTTGTTCTTGCAGGTCTCCAATGACGGAGTTTTGGTTTGAGCATGTTGTCCTAAAGCATTTCACCCCTCCCTCTCTCTCGAACCTCATGCTTTAGGGGGCATCTGTTATACAGTATTTTGTCATCATCTCTGCAATCCCCATCTTGAACATTGGAGGACCATTTCAGTGACTTCTATGATTTTCATGCCTTGCTAAAAGTTTCATTGTGTCCCTTGACATGCCAAGAAGATTTCCTCTGTTGATCATTCCTCAAGCAGATTCTCAAAAACATGTGATTTTGGGTCGGCGCTGGTAGGCAGTAATGGCCTCGCACCCATAGAGAAATTAACACTGGGCCCCGTGTCCATTGGCGCTCTGTCTCAGTGAGGCACCCATGCCGAGCTATTTTTGGAAATTTTTAAAAAATAGAAATGAAGTTTCCATGCCTAACAAGTTCGTGAGCGGAGTCATCATGGTTTGCTCAACTGAATAACGTCGAAATCCTCCCTTTGGCTTCTTGTTTAATACAATTGTGCAACTCCCCAAAGGGATAGGACCTCTCTTCCACCTTATGAGGGCTCCCAAACCACCCTCTCCTCTCCTATAAATACCTCTTTCTCACATTTTTGCAGCTAGCTGAATAGTCATTACTATAGTTGATGTGTAGAATAAGGCAGAGAGGAATCCATTGTCGAGAGAGATTTTAGGCCCATTGCCTCACTAAGTCCGATCCCAAACGAATGCTTGAGACACGCTCGACTGAACCCATCGAAGGAGGATGCAATGTCAAGGCATTAAGGTTGTAAACTTCTTTTCTCTATCATTAATACATGACTAGTTTTTGGTTCCAATTTTGTGTTTGATCATATGCAAAATGTTTGATTCTCCTTGACCAATCAAATAGCTGTAAGTGAAAGTATATTCTCGTATGCTGTTACCATTCACTTGATATTTGTGTAGGTACACGAAAATTATCATTGAAGGATCGCGACGTGTGAAGACAAAAACCAGAAGATCGCCGCTACAAGCCACTACAAGAGCATTGGACGAAGGTACGTTATCTATCCCAACTTGCTTTTCATTTATAAGCTAGAAGTCTAAAAGTCCAACATGTCTCCTTGTTGCTAGACCCACTCAAGGGCTAGAGGGATCACCTCTGTACACAGAGGGGATTTTCCTACTCAACGAAGATGATAGAAGCTTATGAAGACTATCTTGCCCTATTTAAAGAAGAAGGATGGTGGGACTTTATCCAAGCCTTTCGAGGCCATAATATTGAGGTTTATAAATCCTTTACACAATCCTGCAATAATAGAATTGCATGAGTTGGAGACATTGAAATTCTTATTAATGAAGCCTTCATAGACAAGCTACTCACCTGCCTATCGAGGGAGAGAAATGGTCCAAGAACCTCCCTATCAAGGATATTCCATGGGATAATTTTTTGGTCTCAAAGAAAGCATAATACAACATTAAAGGTATGCCTATCAACCTACTTAAAAGTAAATTGCGAGATCTGATTCTTATTATTCACTACTATATTACTTGTGAAGGTTGTTATGACTCACTTTTCTATTATCACGTTAGGTTTCTTATGGTTTTTCTAGGTTATAAACCAAACCTCCCTTATTATTTGTTCAAAAGCATCTGTAAGATGTCAAAATTATTTCACTACAGGATGATCCAAATTTTGGTTCGATTTCAGTTATCTAAATTAGGTGATTCTTGGGAGAAATTCCTTATTAGGAATAATTTTGTGAAGTATTTTGATGATGAAGGGGATACAATTCATTTGAAAATTGATGAAGTTTCGTAGGATATTCACAGAGATGTATTTGCAGCCCTAATATCTTTGGTTCATTGCAGTTCTATGTCTAAAAACGCTAGCAAGTTGAGTTAAACACACCAAATTCCTTAAGCGTTGAGTTCACAAAATCAATTTCCACTCATATTACCCATAGTGTGGCTAAAAGGGTTAAAATTTTTGTTATGGAAAAAATCATAACTCTACTCTGCTTGGTGATTCCGAGCATGAGATGAAATTTTTAGAGCATAGTGTCCAAGATAACCTTGCAAATGAAACAATAAAACATAAGGAAAAGGTAACTACATAGTATCAGGTTAGAAGTAAACGATTAGTGCATTAAATATCTTAGGATAAAAGGAATAGGTCTAAAAAATTTTCAATTACTGCTACTCCTGTCCAAATAGACATTCCTGAAGAACCCAAAATCAAAAGGGAAGACCCAGTGCCCTAGTCTGATAAAGATCTTGGGAAAAAAATTGTTTTTAGAAAATTTGATGATGTTGAATTTGAATCTAATGATGATTGTCAAAGTAAAAATGATTCCCACAATTGTCTTCAAAGTTGGTTTTGGTAGGAAAAATATATTGTTGTAGTGCCTTATATTAAGCATAAAATACATGAATTACAATAGGAAAACAAGCAACTTAACGATGCAAAGTAAAATTATGACTTTGCAACATGATAGACAAGTCATTGAATTGAAATAAAAGTTACACCTCGCAGATAAGCAAGTAATAATTAATTATTTAGGGGTTAATTTTATCACGACTTTTGGTTTACAAAAGTTGTCTACTGCTAAGTGAATAACGTTCAGTTCAATTGTTTTGATTTTAATATATTTTTGAAGGTACGATATTTGTTAATTTGTTTTATTTATTTTATTAATAGTAGCTATAGAATCTAAGATTCCGTAGCCACTATTTTAGAAGGTATTGGTTGTTGATTGTACCCATTTGCAGGTGTCCTGTACATGTGTGCAATTGAGTTTGATTTTCCAGATTCAATCTATTCAATTAGTGTTTCTTTCTAACACGGTATTTTCTATTCATTTTAGCTGTTAATACTTGTTTATTTTTTAGTATATGTCGATACGATCTATAAGGCCGAAACTTGTTAGATAAGCTATATTTCCAATATTAAGTATTGAGATATGGAAGGTGGAATGGACAAAATGTCACATACCCATTTTTAATGCAAATTGAATTAGTATTTGGATATTTTACTTTCCAAATCTTAAATTTCAATATTTTGAATTAGTATTTGGATATTTTACTTACCAAATCTTAAATTTTAATATTTTATTTTTAATGAGTAGATATTTCTAGTTCATATTAAATGAACAATTATTTTATTAATGAGAAAGTAAAAATTAGTCCTTTAATTAATGTTTGTTAGAGAATGTAACTAGTTTTGGACTTCATAATGACCTTTGTAAACATGACATTGTATATTTTACATATAAAAAGAAAAAGAAAGAGAAATTTTTCTACAAAAGTATGGGTTTCATGCTTAAGTTTTTGTGAAAGCACGTTCTTCATGATTCTAGGATTTTCTAGGTCAATAAAGAATTTTTGTCGTGTATTATAGTCCCATTTGGACTCATTGTAATAAAATAAAATAATGATGTTTGAGTCAAGAGAGAAAAATTATCCTCCAATACCATGTCGGCCCCAACAAGGAAAATTCGGCCTAAAAAGGCCTATTCGAGCCATCCAAAAGGCTATAAATAAGAAGGAATTCGACTTATTTGGATCACTCACACAAGAAAGTTTGATTTGCAATAATGAAGAAGAAGTAAGAGTGTGAAATACAAGAAGAAGAGGAAGAAGTCGAAGAAGGAAGGTCTCTTGAGAAAAACACTTTTTTTCTGCCCACATGTGCGAAGCTATATAGGGTTTTTGTGTGAGTTGTAGGGGCCGAAATTGCAAGTCGAAGTTGTAGACCTTATGGTAGGGCAAAAATTCTGAGGTGAAGTTGCTTTGATCTTCGTTGAATTTGGAAGGAATTGGTCTGTTTGGAAGAGGTCTTGTTGGGGGGATGGGTTAGTGCTTGAGAGGAATTTTTGCTTTGGTCTTGGGTCTTAGAAGTCTCATTTTGAATTGATTCTATAAGAAGAAAAGTATTCTTTGTGGTTTTCCCCCTTGGAGGGGTTTTACCCTAGATTGGAGCATATATATTGTGTACTTTGTATCTCTGTGATCTTCATTATTTTTGGTAATTGCTTGATGATCAAGAAATAAAGAAGTAATAAAAGGCCAACTAACATCACAAGTAATTATCAAGTAAGTAAAGTCAAACATAATATACAAGATCCTTGATTTCCAACATGACATCAGAGCTAAGGTGCAAGAAGGAGATTGAATATCACATCTTAGTTGACACTCTCTTCTCAATGGAAATTATTATGAAGAAGGGTTTCGAGTTTCTTGGGAACCTCGTTGTGACTATCAAAGAAATAATCTTGAAGATAATCTCCATGCTAACAAAAGAAGTGATGGATGGAAGTTATGTCTTCTCTCTCTCTAATATTTTCAAGGATGATAATGTATGGGTTATAGGTAATGGAGCTTCGAGACATATGACAGGTGAATGCAATCAACTCTAGATTCTATCAAAAGGAACCTCCTATCATTTAGTTGAACTTGGAGACAAGAAGAGCTTTCCAATGAAGGAAATTGGATCTACCTCATTGGAGCTAGAGACCGGTGGGAGAATTAATCTCAATAATATTCTATGTTTTCCAAGTTTGAAGAAAAATATACTTTCTATTTCTTGTCTAGAAGATAAAGGTGACGAAATTCCTTTTATTGATGTCAAAGTTTTGGTTTGGGGAAAACACTGGAGTATTGATCATGAAAGGATAATTGGGATTCTTGAGGGAATTCTGTATAGATTACTTACTCATCTCCCTCAAGCCCTAGTTCACTCAGATGTTAGTCCTTCTAAACTATGGCATAGAAGATATGGACATCTTCACTATAAGATTTATCCATCTCTAAATCAAATGGTCAATGACATCCCTGAATTGAAGGAAGAACATGAAGGAATATGTAAGGGATGTTCTCTAGGAAAGAATGTGAAGAAACCTTTTACAAGAAGTGGCACCATATCAAAGGAAATTTTAGATCTCATACACTCTGATGTGTGTGGTCCTATGGAAGTGAAATCTCTAGAAATACATCAATTTTATGTGACATTCATCGATGATTTATTAGGGAAAACATGGTTATACCTCCTTAAGAACAAAGATGAGGTATTAAATAAGTTTCAAGAATTCAAGAATTAAGTAGAGAATCTGACAGAAAGAAAGATCAAGACCTTAAGTTTTCATAATGGTGGAGAATATACCTCCAAAGAACTTATATCATTTTGCAAGGAAACATGGTTTAAGAGAGAGGTAATTGTTCCATATAATATTGAACAAAATAGTGTAGATGAAAGGAAGAACAAAATGATTAAAGAATGTGTTTGAGCCATGCTACATGATCAATATCTCCCTCAATTATTATGGGGAGAAGCATGTGTAATAGTTCTCTACTTGCAAAATCAAAGTCCTCATAATATTCTCAACAACATGACTCTGGAAGAAGCATTTATATGAAAGAGGCTTGGTGTGGATCATATTTGAATATTTGGATGTCCTGTTTATATAAACATTCCAAAGGACAAAAGGAAGAATTTGGATAATACTAGTATGAAAGGCATATCTTTTTTGCTATAGTGCTTCATCAAAGGTGTACAAAATCTACATTAAAGAGGATCGTCGTATTGAAGTAAGTAGGGATGTAATTTTTGATGAAAATGTGGCTTACAAAAGATTCAAAGATATTCTAGTCGATTCTGATGAAGAAGAGGTACCCATTTTTGAGGATATCTCAAGGGAAAACAATGGTAAAGAACCTACATCAACTCAAGAAGATGTTGAAGGTCCTATTGAGCCCGTGCAATAAGTAATTATTCCGGAAATTCGTAAGAGGCCTACTTGGTTGAGGAAAAATCTACAAGAAGAAAAAGGACACACAACAAAAGGGACCTTTAAAGAAGTAAAATGCCAAAGAGGTATTATGGTTATGAAGCTTATATGACTAATATCATTGAAGTTGAACCCTCCTCCTATGAATTTGCAACTAAACATAAAGAATGGAGGAATAAAATGTAGGAAGAATACCAGTTAATTATGAAGAATGATGTCTGGGAAATTGTTCCTAGATCGAGTGACAAACCTATAGTCACGTAAAAATGAATATATAACATAAATAATGCTATAGATGGGATAATTAATAAGTACAAATCTAGATTTTTAGCTAGAGGATTCTCATAGAAAGAGGGTATCGATTATGAAGAAACCTTTTCTCCTAGAGCTAGATATACAACAATTAGATCATTTGTCTCTTTGGTTGTTACTATGGGATGGAACATCCATAAAAAGTATGTTAAAAAATATTTTGTAAATGGGACCATTTATGAAGATCTTTACATCGAAAAAACTCAAGGATTTGAAGAAAATAAGAGAGAAACACATGTATGCATATTAAATAAGTATATATATGGCTTAAAGCAACCACCTAGAAAATGGTATGCTGGGATGGATGCATATATATTAAGACTTGGATTTGTCCAGAGTTCTGCAGATCCTATTAACGCCCCATAATTTCGAAGGCTGAAGGCATAATCCCGGAGGGCCAACATCAAAACCGCTTCGAGCCTAGGATTTATCCCTCCTAGGCCAAGAGAGGGATCTCTCTGTTGGATATATCTTTGTTGATTTGGAATTTTAGGCTTGTTATTAGAGAAAAGGAGTTTGTTTGAAAATTTGTGGTTGAGACAGCAAAAGAGTGGCCATTGGGCTAATGGAGTCAAACAGGTCTAAGTAGTTTTGAGTGTATGAATTAATGATACCAAGTGTAACCAGGCGAGGTATTTATGTCAATGGATCTTAACAATTTGTGAGTGGAAAAGAAGAAAATATTTAAGATTCCATCTAAATACAAAGCAAACATTATCCAAATTCTACATTTAAATTTCAGAGGAAAACATAGATATTGTTTAAAATCCTGAGCAGGGTGTCTCGTTTCACAAATCCTGAACCAAAATTTCTTATAAAGAATAAAGAGATAAATAAATGACTAGAATAAAGGAAAGCATATAGCATGAATAAGTACATCACCATCAAAACAAAACACAAGAATCTAGAAACATCAGGGTCCTTTCATTCATCCAAAAAAAGGTACTTACAGCCAGATGAGCATTTACAATAGCTTTTCTCCCTACAGGTCTAACAACCTTTTCTCATATTACATTCTATCTTTTATAACATTTCAGATCCTAATAATCATGAAAATCAAATCCCTACTTTAGCTATTTCATATATTCTAGGATATTGTCTATCGGTTCTACCCAAAATAAGATATTTGATCTATTTTACAATTATGACCCAATTTCCTAACCTATTACAAAATATATGATGCTTGATAATGAAATAAAAATATAGCCAAAGATGTCTGTTGATTACACATTTAAATCATGGAAGATATGACCAAATCCCAACAAAATTGGATTTTGTTTGATATTCCTTTAATGCCCAATCTTGATTTAAGGCGATTGTCTGTCTTTTGCCCCCCACATGGATTTTGGATGCTAAGGAAGGAAAAACAGGGCGCGCTAAGCTGCCGATTACCATGATTTTCGGCAGCTAATTCGGGATTTTTAACTGCCTTTAGCTGACAAAAATACAAATGCTTTTGAACTTAACCAAAAATTTGCACGCTGTCCTTCACCCCTGATTCATTAATTATCTCCCCTTTCACCAAACTCCAGAGTAGCCTAAGCTAAAGCATCAAACATGTGATAATACTGTGGTTTCAGCTTCTTGTGAAGGAGTCAATGCTTTAACACCTTGTTCCTATCTTTCAACTTGGCATTATGTTGGCGCAGTGCTTTGTTCTTGTGCTTGATTGTGTCATATTTGGTAGCCATTTGATCAAGTGATGTATTGACCTTGCCTGATGATTTCTTGAGGGCTTCATTCTATGCCTTATCTTTCCAAAAATTTCAGCTCATTATTCTCCTATTGCAACTTCTGTGTTTTAGACTTAGTGATGACCTTCTTCTGTGAGGAGGTTTTAGATTTTCCATGGGGTTCTGCTTCTTCAATTGATGGTTCTCCTCCTATTTCTGCCTCTAAAGGTTGTACTTCGTTTCTGCAGTTGATGATGCAATCTCCTTTTATGCAGCTAATGTTTTGGATTCTGAGTCTGAATAGGGTAAATTTAAAATCTTGGTTGATGTGGCCTTATTTTGAATATATGCTCCCATAGCTTTACCTTGAAATTATGCATTTGTAGCTTCATATTCAAACTCAACATCTTTCTCAAATTCTAGTTTTTTCTTGGATTTCCTGGATGTCGAGGGAGCTTTTTTGGTGATCATTTTCAATAGAGACAGTTCCCTCCTTGTTCTCTTATTGGTTTTTGGTGTAGACAACTCCTGTAAAGGAATTCCTTTCTTCTTTGGTTGAACCTCTTATTCAAACTCTCACCAAAATAATAAATAATTCCATGTCTTATCCCTTCTTGCCAGCTCTTATAGCACTATTAATTTCATTAGTCCATTGTGAAATAAACTACTATTAGCTGTTTGGGGTTTAGATTGAACCTTGGAAGCCATTTTAGTGAGGCTTCTCAGAAGATAATAAGGCATATTAAGTGGTTGATTTCCAGTGAAGTAAGAAGTAGCCTAAAATGATAAAACATGGTTCTTCTATACCTTCCTTCATAGGTAATATAAACATGGATCATCTTCAATAGCTCTTGTCATTGCTCTTTCAAATAGCTTCTTGGAATGTATTTTTTCCATTGAATATTCTGATGTTCCTCTTTAAGAAAGAACTTAAAATCTATATCTTTAGGGATGGTGGTCTTAAACCAACATTCTCCTTCTCTTTGCATTTCTGTGGCTGCTACCACACTTGCTTCATCAATAAGCATGCTCATTGGCCCCAATTTCACTTTGTTTCCATCAAAACTTCTGGAAAATGCCTCAGTGACACCCTGGTGGTATCCTTGAAATTTTTGACAAAACCTATAACAACTTGCCTGTTTGAAAAATTCGCAGGCTTGTGGATGTGCCTCGAGGTAAGATACACCTTGTAATTCCCTTCTTAACAATGTTCCTCCAGTTGAAATTTTTGCTCCGGCACCTGCACACAACATCAAACAGACTATGTGAGTTTACGGGGTGACTAGGATAAGCGGTAGGTAGATGGTGAAAAAGCTAGATGATGACACTAACTGAGTGCAAAAATAGGGATAGACTGAAGAAACTGAAATCGTAAAACCAGGAAATCAATGAAGGCTCAGAGTTTTGGCCACAGATGAATTTAAAACAAAGTAGCAATCAGTCGATTGAATTAACACGAGTTAGGGATCATGATGACCATTTTGGGGATTTTAATCAACACGAATGGATGGGACTATAGTCCATGATTACACGATGAGGGGATATGGATGATTGGTGATATTTTAAAATTAGTTGAAATGATGCATTGGCGCGGTTTAGGCAGTTAATATTTTCATGATGATATGAGTACTAACTATGACGTGGAAATGACATGACCGTATAACTCCATTGTTTGGTTTGTCACGGTCACTGTATTCAAACCATGGTTTTAACAAAGCCTTTCGGAGGGCCCAACAAGCGGTAGGTGGTTTCCAGCGAGGGGGCTGTGAAATATCCACGACTTGGCACGTGGTCCTTATTTGGTTTTGGAAGTCATGCTTTTTTAGACCCCCCTGTTGATTAAAGTCAGATGTGCAGAAGAAATCCGAAATGAATCTGGACCTTTGATCTTGGTCGAAGCTTATTAACCATCAGCACATAATGCATGAAGCATAAGCAATTTTTAGCTGGCCGAAAATTTTAGCTCTCAATATCTCACATTTAATAAACTTCGATACCTTTAACTGGCGAAAACTAAAGTCAGTGCTAAGATACAAACACAACAGTGGGTGCATCAAAAAAAAATTATTTCAGTCATACCTTTCCTCCTGAATGCCTTAAAATAAAAAATTTCAACTAAGATCAGACTAATTCCCCAAATTAATAACTGAAGTACATATTCCTATTTTATAGGGTACTAATAGTGGCTCCAAATGGGGATGGCAACTCCTTTGGAGGTGTCAAGAATCCATAGAACTCTGAGTTTCACAGACCAAGCTAATTATTGGGCTGTAAACTGAAATCCCGTACCCTGTGATCTTTTATTGAGAACCAATTCACACTGTCAAACTGGAAATTCAAAGCATGACAGATTTGTACTGAAAATAAAATCTGAAAATTGAACTGAAACACAAGATGAAAACAATGCTTGACCAGCAAGCTTATTTTCACACCATCTATCCTACTCTACTTTAGGGATTATATATACACTAAGTGGACTCTTCTTTCCAATATAACCAATCAAGTAAATGACTACATGACTGATTCTTGTTCACTTTTTAAGGCAAGATGAAAAAAGAAAATGACCACTCATATCTTAATTGCTGTTAAACATAAGTGTTCAAAATTTTCCTTAAATATTGCAATAAACCATTCATGGCATAACATACTCATTCTTTAAATGATTTTAAGAGGCCAGAAAAAGGATTTTGGAAAAATACTTGGTACTAAGGATTCAAATAACTAGCTTCATTTAGGTCTACTCTTTGTTCCAATCTGTTATGCTAAAGATCATTCTCAAAGATAATATATAACATTCTTCATGATTATTTGATATGGAATCTTCATTGTATACCACTATGTTATCCTCAAGAAAATATGACATATCTTGATTGAGATTTCTAAATTTTGTTTGAAGACCATCATTTTGATGAACAAAAGTAATTTCTAATAATAAGCCTTCTTGTGAATGTAAAACAACATCAACATCAATCTGTTCTGACTTTGTTTCTTCATGAGGAATAACTTCAGTACATAAATCAGTAGTAGAACAAATAGAATTGATCTCCTAATCACACTGAAAATTGAGAGGCTTGCTGCATGCTTAGAATTTGTTTAATTTTTTCTTCAGTTAAAGGAGGAGGTATTCTTTGTTTTCTTTGGACTGAACAATAATTGTTTTCTCTCTCTCGTGAAGATTGACTATGATGTTGAATGCCTTCTTTAGTTTTATACAAAGGAGCATATGGATTTTCATTTGTCTCCAACGAGAGATCATGTGGATCTAATTTCATTTCTTGATTGATTTCATCTTCAACTAACTTCTCTTGATCATCATGAAAATTAACTTGAGAAGGAAATCCATGAAGTTCTTCTAATAGATCCTCATCATTAATATCTTCTAGGTCTTCATCAATACTTTCAGTGTATTGTATGAAATATTCAAACTAATCACAAAAATTTTCCACTAATGACAAAGATGGAGAATATTCTCGATATTTCTCATAAAACGCTTTGTGGAAATATTTTAAAGAAAACAAGCTACCAGGGTTTAAACTATCATACCATTTCCTTGCCTTTCCTTCTAATGTTTCCATGAACATCTTCATGAGGCAATCCCCATGCCATTCAAATTTCAGCTTCCATGAATGTATGTGAAATTTAATGAGATGTAACAAAGCATTATCAACATTCTCATCTTGAAAAATAGGAAGACTTTTTTGCCAATTTACCTGAGGCATTTTGTTTGGGAAACCTGGAATGTAATCTTTGTTCATTGGAACATATCTCCTTGCAACTGATCCCATTTTGAGCTTGTGGAGTTGCCAGTGAATCTTTGTTTCTGAATTTTGCTGCCAATGGAGTTGTCAGGTGAATGGAACAACCTTCTGGTGTTTGACTTTTGTTCAATATCAAAAGTCAAAACTAAAACTTGAAGTGCACTACTGGAGAAAGTCCCCAGTATGAAAACTGTTACTGATGAAATAGGTAACTGAACTGGTACCTACTTTTTGAGGTAGCAAGAAAAACACCAGATTTTGAAAAGTGGTGGTGCAGAATCACTTTTTTTTTTGGAGCATGTTTTTGGCACTTTTTTTTTTAAATTTTTATTTTTATGTCGATTTTGAATAGTGGTGGTGTATCATCATCAAATTTTTTTAGAGGATTGATTTTGACACTATACATTTTCTAATGTCTTCTTCTTCCGTGAGATGTTTATTTTTAAGTGCATTTATGTACTTGTGTTTTAAAAAGATTTTTTTTTTTTTTTAAATAAAAATTTGTAATGATATCTTCACTTTTTCACATAGATAAAAAAATGAAAAAAGGGTCAATATTAGAACGTTTATATTTTCTACATGTTTATGTATTGTTAATTAATATTTCAATGCACATCAAACAATTGTCGCTAAAAAACCAATATTTTGAACTATATGACAAAAAAATACAAATTTTCAATATAAGTAGAATGCAAAAAATACACTTCTAAAGACTTCTTGTTAAAAAAACATGTTAGATAAACTAATTTTTTGGAAAAACCTTAACAAAAAAACTTAAGAAAATAACATTTTTATTGAATTTTATGTCAAAAAATAATAGTCATCACATTTTTTTTTCGCAAAAAATAAGGATTCTTCTTATAAAATATCAAAGTCTAAACATTACAAGTAAAACTGATTAATAGATCTCAAAACTTAGCTTTATTTGCAAACATAACTTAAAGATCATCGACAATATCAACTAATACATGTTCAACATCATCTAGAACATCATTGATGTCTTCTTTTGCAACATTTTCTACTTCATTTTGGTCATTGTCATCTTCTAATGGATATTTCATGTCTGCAAATCTTCCAAAGTGTCCCTTTCCAATCACTCCATATAATGGTAGTTGAGGTTTCTTTGCTTTTTTTGCCACACGTTTTCATTAAAATCCCCTTTCCTCAAACCAATTTCTTGCTTCGCATCTGGAAGGACTTGAAGAGCGTTAATTCTTTGTTGAATAAATCTTCATTGCATTGGGTCTTTCTCAATGGCAATTCAATTTCTTCCTTTTCGTAGGCAACATGCTAGTGTTGTATCTAATCATCAAGCATAAAAGAAATAAATAAGAAAATTAGTATAAAGACATAAAAAGTAAAAAATAAAATATTTAAATTTAAATTTGTATAATAAAACTTACCTAAACCTGAGAATAAATCCAAAACCCAATCTCCTTCATTTGAATATAGATCTATAAGATAGTTAATCAATGCTTGCGGTTTTTGATAAATGTTAACTATATCTCATTTTCCATCTTTATCCTCATATGTTAGTTTTCTTACAACTGCATCATGACCCAATACTTCACTATGAATCTTCCCAACTACTCGATTCATAAGAATATGCTTATAGCTATCCTCTTTCATCCAACATTCAACATGGATGAACTCACAATCATTCATAATAGGCTGATCTTCGGAAGAAACAATATTTGACTTATGCCTGTAACATAACAAAGTAAAAGTTTAATTAAATTGTACATAAATAAAAAAAATTAACAGTAATCAAACATACAATTTCAAAGTCTTACCATGTAAGTTGCATCCTTGAGTTTGTTTTTCCCTTGAAGCTTGTTAATAACATTGCAAACTGTGTGTTTGAATGAAATGTCACAAATCGCTAAAGTGGTGATGTTGTCACTTCTTGAAAACCCGTAACCACTTTACTAAAAGCTTGATAAGTATATGGTTCACTATCATATTCAATGTATGGGAAATTGAAACCATGAGGAATATCTGCAATAACTAGGGCATATTCCCTTTTAGGTATTAGTGATGCAATGTCTTCATAGTCACATTGTATTATTTGATATTGGATAGCGTCGAGCTCATTCCAAATGTAAAGATTAAGAGTAGGATCAAGTTCAACATTCATAATACGTTTTTTTCTCATATTTTCCAACTTAATTTTTTCAATAAAGCTTTTGAAAGTATCTGGTACTCCATTTCCATCCTTCTTCGACATCTTTAATGACATAAAAATATATATGTATAAGTAATAAATAAAAATATTTTAAAAATGAATAAAATGAATGTATAAATCAACATACCTTATTTAATGAAATATAAAAAAATTTAAGTGTTGTTGTAGAACTTGCTTCTAGGTAGTGGCGCACAACATCATCCTAACTGCCTTCATTCAACATTTTAACTATATGTTCTTGTATTTTCATAAAAATCTTCTGACTGAATAAATAAAGTTAAAACTGTTAATATAGTGACATGTATAACAAATTCTACCAACAACATTATGTTTTATTTAAAAAAAAAATATAATGAAAGGAAAATAAGAAATCATTCAAAAAACTTACTTTTGAAATTCTACACACATTTCATCCATTCATAATTCACCCGACTTCACACGGGCTAGTACTGTTTTGACTAGTTTCTCATCCTTCACACCTTGCATTGTTCTCTAAGGTGTGATAGTCATATCCTCTGGAAGTTGCTTCATTTCAAGACCTGTCTTACTGTTGGTACATATTATGGGTTTACTCTTTTTAACCTTATGATTTTTTATGGAAATATTCTCCCACTGCTCAAAAATCTCATCAATCAAATCCCATATCTCCCCAGTTCTAAATGGAAACTAAAAATTGTTATCCATGCTTCTGAACATATTTGAATGCATTTTTCCATATTTTTATTTGATTTTTTCATCAATTTGATAACCTGTTTCCTTTAAACATTCCTTTCGAAATGTTAGACTAACTTGTGTCTTATCTCCACCACATTTTTCTATGAATTCATTATGAATAAATCTGACCCTTTGGATGAGAGTCATTTTCATTCTGTATTCGTTATCTACATTATGATCCCATGCCAATAACTTTGATTATATTTATGTTAAGCCAACATAAATGATGCATTTCACTGTTTGAAAAAGATAGTTATTGGGATATTCCTTAATCAACTGTCTTTTAGCCTCTACCGAATGGTTCCCTCCAATTACATAATATTTATAATCAAAACCTTTTGTCTTGTCAAATTCCTGTTTGTTTGGAAACTGACATGGATCAACAAGAACCACATAATCCACCACATGCGCATATGGATTGAACCTGAACAATGTTTTCAGATTATGTACATGCATGTGATGGGCCTTTCTAATTTGATATTGAGGTTGTCCTTCATCTGGCCTATAAAATTGGCTATCATTAAGCTCAAATGTTTGGCCACCAAGAATTAATTTATTCTTCCTCAACTCATATCGAATGATATTTTGTTTTATTTTAATAATGCCATCCTCTAACTCAGCACCAAGTGTTATGATTTCTCTACTTCCGTTAGAGCTTTCAGTTTGTTCTTCACTGCTGCTCATGACTTTTACAAGTTGACCAATATTTGATTTCCTATTCTTATTGGTTAACATATTAGTTATTTTATAAGAAAACTCTTTATCATCAGGTAAAAGAGAGACATCTTTGGCCATTTTTCTTTTTGGTGTCTGATTTGTTTTCTCCTTTTGCACAACAATTCTAATCTCCTCACTAATTCTATCATTATTTTCAGTTTCATGTTCCACATATTCAAAAGCAACATGTTTAGGTTTACTATATTGACCCACCTTAGTGACTCTTGGTTGATCCCCTCTTTGTACTATTGCAATGTCATGAGCTATTGATCTTTGCTTCAATCTCCTTTTCTCTACTTTGTCTGTGTGGAAAGTGTTGATCACATTCATAACATTTGGCTCCATAAAATAAATACCTTCAAACATGTTTGAAAGACTCGGAACAAAATCCTATGAAACAAAATAAAACATGTCAATGATTAATAATTTATAAAAAATTTAATGATCCTTACAATAATGCATAGCGGAAATATAAATAAGCATACTTACAATGTTATTTGCAATGTTTCTTGAGATTTCTTTAGACAACTTTGAAAATATTTCATTTGTGTCATACTTGACCTTTGATAGACGATATCTAACCTTGTTACATTTATTAGCCTTCCTTGCAAGAACATAAATAGTGTTTTTATTCGGGACCATACATATGTCTCATACTCTTCCCATCACATCATATAGTTAATTTAAGTCAATCATACCACAAACCAAATAGATATGTATATCAACCTCTATTTCATTGTCTTCAAGATACCATGAGAACTCAATTTTATTTTTTTCCTCGGCGTTCTTCCAATCAGAAATAAGCTTTAATGAACCTGGTGGGCCACTTGCTTGACTTTTATTAGTGTGTGCAACAATGTCCTTATTGCATCCAACGGTACCATAGTGCATCCAACCACAACTTTAGATTTGGGAGTTGTATCCATAGTGCGTCGACCTGCAAATTTAGATTTGGGAGTTGCCGCCCTAGGTGCAACAACATTCACAGAAGTATTTTTTGATGCCATTTTCCCAATAATATATATATATATATATATATATTAGTTAATGAGAAAACAGTTAATCATTTTTTTTTTTTTTTTAAGTTTGCCAATATAAATTTAAAATTTACTGAAAAATAATGTCTATAAAATAAATTAAAAAAACAAAATTTATTTGTAAAACTAAATAAATTGAAAACAAACCAATAAAATTAACTATATATTTTTTTCATTTAAAAAAAAATATATTAAAAATCATATTTGGATGGATATATATATATATATATATATATATATATATATATATATATATATATATATAATATTTTTTTAATATATTTTATAAAAAGATTAAAAATTGTTTTAAATGGTATAAAACCATTTAAAAAAAATAAAAAAAAATTTCAAACTTAAATTTTTGTTTAATATATATATATATATGTATATAACAAATGTTAAATTTTTTTTTTTTTAAAACTAAAGAGTTTATTAAAAACATAAATGTTATTAATTGCGTTGTTTTATTAAATATATACTTAATAAATTATATTTTAAAATTTTAAATATAATGAATATAATTAAAACATATATTTTAAAATTAAAATTAAAATTTAAAACTTATAGTGTTTTGTTATATTTTAAAATTTTATTTTGAAATATTAATATATACACTATTTATTAAAATTTTAAAATTATTATATTGTTTATATGACGATGATGATAATTATAACTATAAAATAAATTTTAAAATTAAAATCTTATATTATATCAATATTAAAATTACATATTTAAAAAAAATGTAAACCTTTAATATAAAACATTATATATATTTTAAAATTTTAAAAATTTTCATGTTAAACATTTCAAAAAAAACAATTATAAATTTTTTATTTTTTAAAACTCAAACAATTATAATAAAAAAAACCATTGTCGTTTAATATAAAATATAATACTATACAATTTAAAAAAAAAACAATAAAACAAATTAAAATATATGTTTTAAAATATAAAAAAAACAAATTAAAATTAAAATTAAAAATAAGATTAAAAATAAAATAAAAAATAAAAAGTTGTTAAATAAAAAACAAAAAAAACAATTTAAATAATGAAACCACCAATATATTTATAATAAAAAACAAATAAGTTTAATATAAACTAAAACTATCTATTCTCCTTTAAATAAAAAATAAAATAAAATATCTAATAATATTTCTAAAAATAAATTTTCATGTTTTAAATTAAAAATAAAAAATAAATTTCTCTTTTCAAATTTTCCAAATACATTTTGAGAAAAAATAAAAATAGAATAAATATAACTATTATTTTATGTGCATGGTCGTTTTTTGGTTTTTTCTGTCTAGATGAACCTATCAACCCTAAAAAAGAAAAAAAAATTCTAAATTTTTGCCCTAAAACCCTAAAAATTTGAGTTTTCTTTTTCCATTTTCTTCATTAAAAAATATTAAAAAATTATGGTTTTCGAACCTAAAAACCATAAAAAATAGTTTTTGAACACAAAAACCATAGAAAAAACAGATTTTCCCCAAAATCGTCTTTAAATGGACATAATAGAAGGAAAACTAACCTTTGAAATGCAAAAAACTCCTGTCACTAATGCGAACACAACACCTCCACAAAATTACCAACACCAACACAACGCCTCCTATGCGAATGCAATGCCTCCACAAAGTTACCAATGCCAATGCAACACCTTCAGAAAATTGCTTCAACAAAAACCAGAAGACTTGATGTGATGTGATGAGTAGAAACAATGATTCTTATTATATAGCGAATATTGTATGATTGGTTTATTGTTTAACGAATGTGGGATTAAAATTTAAAATTTAAAATATTTACATGTAGTTAATTATAGTTAAAATAGTTAATATTTGCATGTAGTTATGATAGTAAATATTTCAATGTAGTCAATCTTAAATCATTCAAATAAGAAAATTATTTTAGTTTGGAAGGCATGCATGAAAGGAATCTTTTGTGGATATTTTGAATAGAAATTATGGTGAAATATTTCGAGACCAATAATTTATTAAGAAATTTTGAAATATATTTCAGATGAATATAATGTAGGTTTAAAATTTAAGATTTAAAATATCTACATGTAGTTAATTATAGTTAAAATAGTTAATATTTGAATGTTAAAGTAAGTAAATCTTATTTCTAGTGGACGTAGCTTTGCTGCATGCACCGTGACCTAGTGCTGCCCAGCAGATCGAGGCCTGCATGCAAGCAGCCATGGATTCGGGCGAGGGTGTTGAGGCCACTCCCCCCTTCCAGACCTTGTGACCTTAAGAAAACTCGTTGTAGGAGCAAATAAGAGACCGTTGATAGAGATGCAACAGAAATTTGTTAAAAAACTCGATTACATGCCTTCAGTCGAGCTGCCAATTGAAGAAACCTGTAGATATGCTCTCAATATTACAGACAGAGGGCTTATCGGTCAATTTACAGGCCTCTGGCCCTCCCCCAAAGCAGTAGAGGAATGGGTACAGAGGAACTGGTCTCTGCTAATCTCTGAAGCGATCAAAAGCCATTTCGTTGGGAAAGGCTTCTTCGTATTCATTTTTGAAAGTGCAGAAGATAAAAATCTCATCTTCAGGAATGACCCATATTTTATGGGGTCTCAAGGGTTGTATTTGAACAAATGGACCCCTGACTTCGACCTTGCCCAAGATGTGTCATCGGCCGTCCTAGTTTGGGTCTGCCTTCCACATCTTCCTTTGCATTGCTGGAACCAAAAATCACTGCAAACCATAGGCAAATTGCTAGGAAAGTACATAGATCAAGCAGTGAGGAAAGATCAATATTCCTATGCACGGATCTGCGTGGAGGTAGATCTGGAAGTAGGGCTTCCTGAAGCAATAAAACTAACTGTTCTAGACTGGATGCACATCCAGGAGCTAGAATATCAACAGCTACCTTTCAAATGCCAGTACTGCCATGGCTACGACCATTTTGCAAGATATTGTAAGAAAAATACCATAGAGGAACAGGAAAACGCAAAAGTGGATCAATGGACCAAAGTGCAGAAAGTAGGACCAACAAAACCTCGAGGAAAAGGTAATGCAAAAAGAAAAAAAAGCTCCATCATATGCCCAGGCTCCTGGATCTAGGATCTCCAACCCCACAGCAACAACAGGTATTCAAATCATAGATCCCAACAAGGTAGTAGAAGCAGAAGGGCCAAAGAATGATAGTAGGGATCAAGAGCAGTCTTCCCCCAGTGGAAAAAGCAAGGAGGTAGAAGGGCATCCGACAACAACTCCAGAAATTACCCCTTCTCCTTCATATGCAGATCTAGCCAGGAAGAAAATCATAGACCCACTTAGCTCCTCAGAGGATGAGATCTTGGAAAGGCCTGCTAAAAGAGCAGGAAGGAAGTGGCACAGAGAAGCGAGGGAGGAAGAGGTTGAGAGACAAAAAACTCAAGGAAGCCAGCCCATAATAGAAATGTCAATCGGAAGAAGCACAAGAACAAGGCCTCCAAAAGGAGGAGTTAACACCACCCCCAATAGTAAGTAATGATAATCGTCTCTTGGAACTGCAGAGGGTTGGGGTATCTGTCAAAATTCGAAGCAGTTAAAGACCTTATGAAAATGGAACTAGCAGATATCCTCTTTCTCCAAGAGATAAAAATCGAAGGGGATACCCTTCTAGAAATCAACAAAAATAAATGGCAAAAGAACGCAGGGAAAACAATAAGCACAAGGGGTTCCGTAGGAGGAATAACCACCTTGTGGAAGGAGGAGAAATTCAAGCTAGTTAACTCATACAACAATCAGCACTGGATCTTCACCGAGCTGAAGCATATAGCAAGTAAGTTAACTATCGCCCTATTCAATCTATATGTTCCGGTAATCTATGTAGAAAAGAAAAATTGTTGGCAATCTCTAAATGAATTTCTGGAACTCCATTCATTAAACAACATAATCATAGCTGGATATCTCAACATAGTGATGAAAGAAAAAGAAAAAAGAGGTGGCAGAAGTAGCAGGGATCAAATGTTACATGTGGTAGAAGACATAGTACTTCAATGGGAGCTGCTGGATATCAAACCAAAGAAAGGGTTATAGACTTGGACAAATAACAGGACAGGTGCAGACCACATCTCAGCAAGACTTGATAGATTCCTAGTACAAAGCACCCTACTATTGGAAAGAAGGATCATCTCCTCAGATATTCTTCCAAAACTTACCTCTGATCATAAACCCATCCTTCTCTTGATGGAGGAGGAAGAAAAGTTGGGCCCAATTCCATTCAGATTCAGCTTGCTTTGGAGTGGAAGAAGCGGATTCCTTCAGACAGTCCAGAAGGCTTGGTCATCCCTAGTCATAGGCTCCCCTAGCTATGTATGGGAACAAAGGTTAAAGCTAACCAAGAAAGCCCTGAAAGAATGGAGTAAGATCCCCACATGCACTCCCAGCAGTCAAAGAAAGGAAGTAGTGTAGCATTTGGGAAATCTGCAAAGAGAAATGGACTCTAAAGACATAACAGCAGCTGAACTAGACAAAGAGCAGGTTTTCCAATGCAACACCTTCCACTCCCTTAGGATAGAAGAAGACTACTGGAGACTAAATTCCTGCAGGCTATGGTTGGAATCTAGGGATAGGAATACCTCTTAATTCCACCAGAAATTTAGAGCCCACCTTTCCCGAAATCACATCTCTGAGATTTCAACCTTTGATGGGATGCTCTGCAAAGGTATAGATCAAATTAAAGTGGTTGCAGTCTTTCATTTCTAGAACCTATATAGAAAATGGAATGAAGGCAGTGAAGAAGAAAATGAAGATTTTCTTAACAACATCCCAACCTGGGTAACTAAGGAGGACAATATAGCTCTTTTGAAGCAGGTCACCAAGGAAAATATTAGAAAAGTAATCTGGGCCATGGAACCTGACAAAGCGCCTGGTCCAGATGGATTCTCAATTCACTTTTATAGGATATGATGGGATATTATAAAATTAGATTTAGTCAGAATGATCAGAGGCTTTCTGCAAAAAGAAAAAATGGGAGGCAGCACAAGCTCAACCTTCCTAGCATTAATCCAAAAAGAAACCAACCCTGGAACTTTCGAAAGGTTTAGGCCTATCTCTTTATGTAATGCTTCATACAAGATAATAGCAAAAATTCTTGCCAACAGAATGAAGCCCCTTCTAGGCAATCTCATCTCTCCCTCACAAGGGGGTTTCGTCAAAGGAAGACATATATTGGATAACGTTATTCAAGTTCAGGAAACTATGCACTCTAGCAGCTTAAGAAAAGAGAAGGGAATGCTGGTCAAGCTAGATATGGCCAATGCATTAGATAGAGTCAACTTTTCATTCCTTTCTAAAGTTCTTCGGTCTTTTGGATTCTCGCAAGAGTTTGTAGATTTGATAAAAGCATGTACCAGTAGGCCTTGGATAGCCCCCTTGGTAAATGGGAGGCCATCCAGCTTCTTTCAAGCCCTGTGAGGTCTAAGGAAAGCATGCCCCCTCTCTCCATTTCTGTATATTCTCCTGGCAGATACATTAAGCAGAAAACTTGAGTTGGACAAAGCAAAAGGGAATGCTCCTGGATTGCGAATAATGAAAGAGCTGGAACCTATCAATCATGCTCTTTTCACTGATGATTCACTCATGCGGGGTGGGGCTTCTTGCAGAATAACCTCTGCTTATAATTCCTCCCTACAAGCATATTGAAAAGTCTCAGGGGCCTTGATAAATGAAATAAAGAGTGCAGTCTATAGTTGGAATGTTGAAGAGTTAGATATCTAGAAAGTTACTTGCATACTCGGGTTCAAAGGATACTCCAAGTGGGATAAAATAAATTATCTTGGGCTGCCACTAACCCTGGGCATAAATAGGTGCTCACTGTGGGAGGGAGTGCTGAGTAAAATTAAATAAAAAATAGAGTTCTGGGGTGGGCAGTGGCTCACGCATGGAGGCAAGCTCACATTGATAAAATCAGTGCTCTCCTTGCTCCCAATCTACCAAGCCTCCTTCTTGCTGGCCCCAAAATCAATCACTGGTCAGCTAAATAAACTCCTAAGAGACTTCTTGTGGCATGGAGGCAGAGGAAACCAGCGTAAACTCCATCTGGTTAAGTGGGATACAGTAAAAAGACCGCTTAGTGATGGTGGGCTGCAAATCAGAGACCCTGGGCATGTTAACACAGCTCTCGGCTATAAGATCCTATGGCATATGTTTAACAACCCCAACCATCCAGCTTGCAGATCGTTGAGATTTAAATACCTGCACAGAGTGTCGTTAAGACATTTGAAGAATGTAACCAGCAAACGAGGAACACAGTTGTGGGATCTATGAAAAAGAAGCATTCCATTCTTCCTGAAGTATCTTTATCGAATTCCTGGGAGTGGTAAATGTGTAAAGCTCTAGATGGACAGGATCATGGGGAAAGATCCAATTGCAAACAATCCAGAGTTAACTAAAATCCATACCCTGCTAAAAGAAAGAGGCATAAAAATAATCTCAGATATCTCAGAATGGGATGATCGTGGTAACTAGCAGGCTTGGAGCCTCAACGAAATTCCGATCCGTCTAAATCAACAGACATTCATCCTCAAAGCAGAATTGAAAGACGCAGCTCCAGTGCATCAGAATGCCGAAGACACATGGGGATGGGGGACTTTAGGTATTTACACCTTCGTAAAGGGATTCACAGCCCTGCAACCTCAGCGTGAGAGTGCACAATTTGCTAGGTTCTAGACGTAGGTGTGGGATGCGATGGCTCTCCCAAAAATTAACTTCTTTTTTTTGGATAGTCATGCACAAAATTTTTTTGACAGGAGACAACCTCATGAAGAGGAACTTTTCAGGACCACACAGATGTGCTTTATGCAAAAAACATTCCGAAACAATCGATCACCTGTTTGTAGAATGCCATTTTGCAACCAAGTTTTGGGATCTCATACTGCATGGATTGAACAGTGCGACTCCTTCAAATATGACTATAGTTGATCTCTTCTCAACATGGAAAGAACACTATCATTCGAACATCAACAGCAAGTCCCTATGGGCCAGGGTATGGATCACCATTCCAAAGTATGTGTGCTGGAAATTGTGGCTAGCTAGGAACGAACATATATTTAATAATGTATCTTGGACTCCGACCACAGTGGCAACCAAAGCTAAAGGTCTTCTCCTTGAAACCTTGAGCAATCAACCTCTCAAAGATGAATCTACGTTACTGCCGGTGGAAAAGAAATGGTTTGGGACTTTTTTTTTTCGAAATACAAATCAAAGTGCTGCAAGACCTCTTCAAAATCCTGAATGGAGACTAAGAGATAAGGATGAAATATTCCAGAATTGGTGGAGGAAGCAAGGAACAACGACGATCTTCTTCAACAGAGCATCTAAATGAAACCCCGGTACTGCAGGTGTTGGAGGCCTCATCTACTCCCAGGATGGACTATTTAAAGAGACCTATAGCTGGGGCTTAGGACAACGAACCAAAAATCAAGCTGAAATCCTGAGTTTGTTAAAAGCCTGTCAAATCGCCAAAGAAAGAGGAATCAAAGAGATCCAAGCATTCAGAGACTCTAAAATGTTGATCAAAAAAATCCATATGAAAAATAAGTTCAATGATGCTGTCCTAAATAAGAGCCTCCAGAGGCTTCAGAATACAATTCAAGAGTTCACCATCTTCAATTGCTACCGCATTCTTAGAGAATCAAACAAGGAAGCTGACAATTATGCCAATCAAGGCTGCTTACTAGCTCAAGGAGAACTTACCATAAACAATGAAGCTCCAATTCAAATGTGTATCCCATGACAAGAGATACAGAATGTAATAGGAACCAGCAAGAAGCCATGTAATGAAGGTTGCTTTGGCTCCGGCCCAACCTAATCTCATCAATAAATAAAAAACTATCCATTTCAGTTTAAAAAAAAAAGTTAATATTTGCATGTAGTTATTATAGTAATATTATAGTTAAGATTTACATGTAGTCAATGTTAAATCATTAAAATGACAACATTATTTTAGTTTGGAAGGCATGCATGATAGGAATATTTTGTGGATATTTTGAATAAAAATATCGATAAAATATTTCAACACAAACAATTTATTAAAATGTTTTTAAATATATTTTAGACGAATATTTTGTACGAAATATTTGAAACGAAAATCTTGGAGGGAAATTTTTTTGCGAAATTTTTTGGGGGGGAAATTTGGAGGAAAATTTTCAGTCTTTAAGCTATATATTGTAATTGGGAGAAGCATTTGTATCATTCAACATATTCTTGTTGAAATCCATGGGCTCTTCTGATAGCGAAGTTTTTCTTTCTACAACATCAACATCTTCATCGCACAACAACTCTATTTAGATTGATGAATATAACAGGAGTTCGTTCACCAAGAATAGAGAGTCAAAAATTTGACTTGGTTGTAATCCTAAGGATGATGTGAACATAATTTATTAGGTGCAACAAAAAGAAATTTCTGTAAATCGAGAGTCAATTATTCCACTTATTCTTAATCCTAAGGATTATGAAAGCAACAGTGATGAAGGGCATGATGAAAAATTTCTAGAATCAAAATTTTCACTTCGTCCTAATCCTAAGGATTATGAGGGCACCACTGATGAAGGGGGAGATTAAGAATATCCACTTCTTCCTAATCTTAAGGATTATGCGAGCACCACAAATGAAGAGGGGAATGAAGAATTTGCAAAGTCAAAATATTCACTTCGTCCTAATCCTAAGGATTATGCCAGCACCATTGATGAAGAGGGGAATGAAGAATTTGCAAAGTCAAAATATCCACTTCGTCCTAATCCTAAGGATTATGCCAGCACCAATGATGAAGAGGGGAATGAAGAATTTGCAGTGTCAAAATATCCACTCTGTCCTAATCCTAAGGATTATGCCAGCACCACTGAAGAAGAGGGGGATGAAAAAATTCCAGAGTCAAAATATCCACTTCGTCCTAATCCTAAGGATTATCCCAGCATCACTGATGAAGAGGGGAATGATAAAATTCCAGAGTGAAAATATCCACTTCATCCTAATCCTAAGGATTATGCCAACACCACTGATGAAGAGGGAAACAAAAATTTTGCAGCGTCAAAATATCCACTCCATCCTAATCCTAAGGATTATGCGAGCATCACTGATGAAGAGGGGGATGAAAAAATTCTAGAGTCAAAATATCCACTTCATCCTAATCCTAAGGATTATGCCAACACCACTAATGAAGAGGGGAATAAAGAATTTTCATCGTTAAAATATCCACTTCATCCTAATCCTAAGGATTATGCCAGCACCATTGATGAAGAGGGGGATGAATTTCCAGATTCAAAATTTTCACTTCATCCTAATCGTAACAATTATAATAGCATCACTGATGAAGGGGGGGATGAAGAATTTCCAATAAATATAGATTCAAGGCATCCACTTATTCCTAATCCTAAGGATTATGAGAGCACCAATGAGGAAGGGGAGGGGCGGGATGAAGAAATTCTAGTGAATACAGATTCAAAGCTTCCACTTAGGCCTAATCCCAAGGATTATGAGAGCACCACTGAGGAAGGGGAGGATGAAGAGTTTCTTGCAAATGATAATTTTAGAGGCACAGATCTGAATAATGCATTTTATCTAAGTGATCGTTTCAAAGACACTCATGGTGATGAAGAATTGAATCCTCCCAGGGAAGAATTTGAAAGCATGGATCAAGATGGTGAAGAATTTCATCTGAGTTAGGGTTACAAAAGCACATATGATTCTTGTGAAATGTTTTCTTCAAGTGATGATGGTAATGAAAATTTTCCAGGCATTGATGTTGATGAATTTCTTAACTATGTTGATAATGATGATAGTGGGGATAATATTTCTCCTAATGGTGATGAAACTGCTTCTACAAAGGATTATGGAATGATGAAGCCATTGCAAGCAAATATTGTAACAAGGAGTAGGATTAGACCTTTTCATATCAATCCAAAACATTCCAGTTATACAAGGGCAAGGACAAAATATCTCACAAAAATAAGTTCTGTCGTTCATTTGATTTCAAGTGAATGTTGTCGAAGGGATTGCTTGAAACATATGGATTTCAACTTTGTTATGGAGAAAAGGAAAATATATATGTCAATGAATAAAAGCATTCAAAATTCATATTTAGTGGGTTGCATGCAATCTACACTAGCAGGTTATGATTATCATATTGGGAATGTATTGCTCTGCCGAAAGGCTTTCAAAATGTTGCATTCAATTAGTAATTGTCATTTTTCAAGAATCCAAGAAAAACTGGAAAATGATCCCACATATTATTTAGAAGTATGTTATAAACGGGAGGTTGGGCCGTTAGAAAATACTGCTAAGACATGGATGAAATACTTCTTTTTTTAGCATGGAGAGTGTATGCCAAATAAAGACACAATACATATTCCACATAAATTCTCGAGACGAGAAATATTAATCTTATACAGAGATTATGCAGAAGTTGTTGAAGGAGTTGGTAATTTTATTACATATTCTTATTTTACAAGGTTATGGAAAAATGAATTCAACAATGCTCATATTCCTAAGAAGACAAGGATGGGAGTTTGCCAGCACATGTGCTTCTCTTAAAGCAAAAAGAGATAAATGTCAAGGGGAAGAAAGAGGTATGCGCTCAAAACATTGTTTTTTAAAATTAGATAGTTATCAACTATGAAAATATATTTATTCATATGTTTCTTTTATTTTATGTACAAATTCTGTTGTCAAAGAACTTCAAGAGCTTCATAATTAGCAAACAAGTTGGCAAAAGTTGTATAAACATCGAAAGAAGTGTTATGATAATCCAAATAAATATCTGGGTTTGATAATTGATGGTATGGACCAAACGAAAACACTTCTTCCACATTTTGTCCGCACGCCAAAAAAATTACAAGAGGAAAATTTCATTTAGTTCTTTTTTGGGTATCTTAACATGCTCGTTGAATTGGGAATTTCTAAATAGATAAAGGTTGGTTTCCTTCTTGTTGGGCATACTCATGATCATATTGATCAAATTTTTAGTCGTTTTTCAGTAACATTGAGGAGGAAAGGTGTTGGGAGCCTGCCATCATTAATTGAATGTATTAAGAAATTGTACATTCCAGAGCTTATTTTTCATGTGTTGGAAGAGACTATTGAAATGCGAAGGTTTATTTTGGGATCGCATGGTGAGGAGAAATGCATTGAAAAACTTAACGACATTAGCTTCCAACATCAATTTCGTATCAAAAAAATTGATGGGATAACACTTATATGGGGCAAGAACTATTCAATTGTTGCAGAATGAGGGCCATCATTAGGTTTAGAATTTTTGAAGTTCATTCCAGATCGTCCAATAGTTTCATCAAAGATATTGTTATTATAGTCATTTGCTGAACTCCATAATGCACGAAGGCATAAGAGAGACATAAATTATTTTGAATGTTTGGAGGAAATTAAAAGATGTATTAGAGATACATATGAGTACTTCGATGTTGCTAATTCAGTTTGCTAAAAGTCTTTTTTCAGTAATCAAAGTGATATGATTTCAAAATCAATAAATGAGGATACGCTTTTGAAGACTCCATTTTTTTGGCCACAAAATATGCCAAATGAACATGAGGAAACACACATTTTTGAACAAAAACAATCTCAAGCTATTATTAATTCTTCATAGGTAGAGGAAAGAAAAATCTATATTGGTTTTAGAAGATCACGTGCACAACGTGAAGCCATGGAAGACATTTATAGGGGTTCTGTGTAGGATGTTAAGGAGGGTTGCATGATAGTAGTATTAGTAGATGAAGAACCACTTGGCTATCCATTCTGGATTGCCAAGGTTATAAATGTCATTAATGAAAATGAAGATATTGCAGCTGTTGATATACATTGGTATGCCACAAGTACCAACCATTTGAATGGTGTGTGCAAGCTAGAGATGGTGGTTGAAAAAAAATTTGGTAGAAAGAGAAAAAGAAAGGGCACAAATATAAATTGTCATCGCATAGATGTCTTAAAATTGGAGGATGTTGACATACTTGTGTATGACTTCAATTTGACAAAGAGAGGAATTCTTTGGTTGAAGACCATAAATATTTTGAAGAAATTGCTACTAGAACAATCACTGTTGAGATGGGACTCTGCAGAATGTAGTCGTAGATCTACAAGACATTTGAACTTTGAAATGGTGGGCATGCATGTTGACTCAGATGGAGCACTAGTTGATGAAAGAGAAGAATATGGATCATCTTCATCTGCATCGATTCATTCATCTAAAGATGTAGGTTTTGATGGTGTGCCAGAACCTATGGTTGATTTTGAATAACTATCTAAGGCACTTTTATGTATTTGATGTTTGCATGGTAACTTGAAATACATTTTTTGACTTCCATCTGATTTTTCATGAAGTTATGAGGAATTTCTATGTTTGTTGGATTATATGTTTTAATTATGAAGAATTCATCTCTTTAAAATATCCACAATGCAACAGTGAATTACAAAAATAATTTATGTTATATTCAATGTACCAATGTTAATATTTTGATTAAAAGTAAAAAATAAAATAGAAATTAAAGTTGAATTTTTAGATTATGCAGTGATATTACCATGATATTATGTATTGTTACCATTTGGTATAAGATACTTTTAAAATTTTTAAAAATTATATGCCTCATTTAAAGGGGACACTTTGTTTTGATGCTTGATTTTTAGGTTTTGGTTGCAATTAGATTTAAATTTGTCTTAGGCTAAGATATGAAAAGAGATATATTTTTATCCTTTAAAATTAAAATTACTCTTGGAATAATAAATATTTCATTTACTTGTTCATTTTTAAAAATTGTTTAAATCAGATAATTTCTCCATAATTTCATGGTTCAAGTATGTTGAAAACTTAAGATTTAAAAACTTGAGATTTACAACTTGTCATTAAGATTTTTTAAACAATTACAATTTTAGGGTTGTTTAGAGTCAAGATATTTTATGTTTAACAACATGGATGAAAAATGTTCGAAATGATAAGCCCTTCAGACACGATTTTGTTTATCTTTAACATCATATATCAAAATTTTTAGAATTTTACGATTTTTCAATGTCCTAACATGTTGTCTTTAATTCCATTGTTATAATGTGTCAAAAGTGTGACACAATGTTTTTTTTTGTTATTCCAGCATCAACTTGTTTTGTTTTGAGAGTGTTTTTTCAATCCTTTTTTCAAGAAACAATTTCATTTTTAGCATAATTTTATAAAATGTTGAAATTTTACCTTGAGAAAAAAACCAAATGCGTTCTGGAATACACACTTTTTGTTTTTGGGGAGTTTTTTCATGTTTTTTTAGTCTTTTTGGGCTAGATTTCTCGTTTTGAGGTAATAGTCTTCGTTTCATCGGTAAGTATGTTTATGGTCCCCACTATGCTAGCGCCCCATAATTCTGAACACTGAAGACAGAATCCCGGAGGGCCAACATCAAAACCGCTTCGAGCCTAGGATCTAGTCCTCCTAGGCCCAGAGAGGGATCTCTTTGTTAGATATAGATTTGTTGATTTTGCATTTTAGGCTAGTTATTAGAGCAAAGGGTTTTTTTTGAAAATTGGTGGTTGAGACAACAAAAGAGTGGCCATTGGGCTAATGGAGTCAAACAGGTCTAAGCAGTTTTGAGTGAATGAATTAATGAGACCAAGTGTAACCATTCGAGATAGTTATTTCAACGGATCTTAACAATTTTTGAGTAGAAAAGAAGAAAATATTTAAGATTCCATCTAAATGCAGAGCAAAAATTATCTGAATTCTACATTTAAATTTCAAAGGAAAACATAGATATTGTTTAAAAGCCTGAGTAGGGTGTCCTGTTTGACAAATCCTGAACCAAAATTACTTACAAACAATAAAGAGATAAAGCAATGGTGGAATAAAGGAAAGCATATAGCATGAAGAAGTACATCACCATCAAAACAAAACACAAGAATCTGGAAACATCAGGGTCCTTTCATTCATCCAAAAAAAGGTACTTACAACCACATGAACATTTACAATAGATTTTCTCCCTACATGTCTAACAACCTTTTCTCATATTACATTCTGTCTTTTATAACATTTCAGATCCTAATAATCAGGAAAATCAAATCCCTGCTTTATCTATTTAAAATATTCTAGGATACTGCGTATCAGTTTTACCCAAAATAAGAGATTTGATCTCTTTTAAAATTATGACCCAATTTCCTAACCTATTACAAAATATATGATGCTTGGTACTGAAATAAAAATATAGCCAAAGCCGTCTGTTGATTACACATTAGAATCTTGGAAGATATGACCAAATCCCCACAAAACTGGATTTTGTTTGATATTCCTTTAATGCCCAGTATTGATTTAAGGCGATTGGTTGTCTTGTGTCCCCCACATGGCTTTTGGTAGCTAAGGAAGGCAAAACAGGGCATGCTAAGTTGCCGATTACCACGATTTTTGGCAGTTAATTTAGGATTTTTAACTGCCTTTAGCTGACAAAAATACAAACGCTTCTAAACTTAACCAAAATTTTGCATGATGTCCTTCACCCCTGATTCATTAATTATCTCCACTTTCACTGAACTCGAGAGTAGCCTGAGCTAAAGCATCAAGTTTGTGATAAGCCTGGGGTTTCAGCTTCTTGTGAAGGAGTCTATACTTTAACACCTTGTTCCTGTCTTTCAACTTGGCATTGTGTTGGCGCAATGCTTTGTTCTTGTGCTTGATTGTCTCATATTTGGTAGCCATTTGATCAAGTGTTGTATTGACCTTGCCTAATGATTGCTCGAGGGGCTTCATTCTCTGCCTTTAGGTGTCTTTCCAAAAATTTCAGCTCATTTTTTTCCTCTTGCAAGTTTTGTGTTTTAGACTTTGTGATGACCTTCTTTTGTGAGGAGGTTTCAACTTTTCCATGGGGTTCTGCTTCTTCAATTGATGTTTCTCCTCCTATTTCTGCCTCTAAAGGTTGTACTTCATTTTCTGCAGCTGATGATGCAATCTCCTTTTCTGCAACTAATTTTTCAGAGTTTGAGTCTGAATAGGGTAAATTTAAAATCTTGGTTGTTGTGGCCTTCTTTTGAATATATGCTCCCATAGATTTACCTTGAAATTCTACATCTATAGCTTCATCTTCAAACTCAACATCTTTCTCAAATTCTATTTTTTTCTTGGATTTCCTGGATGTTTAGGGAGCAATTTTGGTGATCATTTGCACTGGAGACAGTGCCCTCCTTGTTCTCTTTCTGGTTTTCGGTGTAGACAACTCCTGTAAAGGAGTTCCTTTCTTCTTTAGTTGAACCTCTTGTTCAAACTCTCCCTAAAATAATAAATAATTCAATGTCTTATCCCTTCTTTCCAGCTCTTCTAGCACTATTAATTTAATTAGTCCATGGTGAAATAAACCGCTATTAGCTTTTTGGAGTTTAGATTGAACCTTGGAAGCCATTTTAGTGAGGCTTCTTAGAAGATAATAAGGCATATTAAGTGGTTGGTTGCTAGTGAAGTGAAGAAGTAGCCTAAAATGATAGAACATTGTTCTTCCATACCTTCTTTCACAGGTAATATAAACCTGCATCATCTTCAGTAGCTCTTGCCATTTCTCTTTCAAATAGATTCTTGGAATGTATTTTTTCCATTGAATATGCTGAAGTTCCTCTTTAATAAAGAACTTAAAAAATATATATTTAGGGAAGGTGGTCTTAAACCAACGTTATCCTTCTCTTGGAATTTCTTTGGCTTCTGCCACACTTGCTTCATCAATCAACATGCTCATTGGCCCCAACTTCACTTTGTTTCCATCAAAAATTCTGGCAAATGCCTCAGTGACACCTTGGTGGTATCCTTGAATTTTTTGACAAAACCTATAATAGCCTGCCTGTTTGAAAAATTCGCAGGTTTGTGGATGTGCCTCAAGGTAAGCTACATCTTGTAATTCCCTTCTTAAAAATGCTCCTCCAATTGACATTTCTACTCCGACAGCTGTACACAACTTCAAACAGACTATGCGGGTTTATAGGGTGACTAGGATAAGTGGTAGGTAAATGGTGAAAAAACTAGATGATGGCACTAACTGAATGCAAAAACAGGGACAGACTGAAGAAACCAAAATCGTAAAACCAAGAAATCAATGAAGGCTTGAAGTTTTGGCCGTAGATGAATTTAAAACAAAGTAGAAATCGGTTGATTGAATTAACACGATTTGGAGATCACGCTGACAGTTTTGGGGATTTTAATCAACACAAATGGACGGGACCATAGTTCATGATTACGCTATGAGGGGATATGGATGAATGGTGATCTTTGAAAATAAGTTGAAATGATGCATTGACGCGATTTAGGTAGTTAAGATTTTCATGATGACATGAGTACTAACTATGACACGGAAATCACATGATCATATAACTCCATCATGTGGTTTGTCATGGTAACTGTCTTCAAACCATGGTTTTAACAAACCTTTTGGAGGGCCCAACAAGCATTAGGTGGTTTCCAGCGAGGGGGGTGAAAAATATCCACGGCTTGGCACATGGTACTTATCTGTTTTTGGAAATCACGCTTTTTCGGACACCCCCCGTTGATTAAATTTAGATGTTTAGAAGGGGTCTGAAATGAATTTGGAACTTTGATATTGGTCAAAGCTTATTAACAATCAACGCATAATGCACGAAGCATAAGCACTTTTTAGCTGGCTGGAAATTTTAGCTTTCGATATCTCACCTTTAATAAAATTTGATACCTTTAACTGCCGAAAGCTAAAGTCAGGGCTAAGATACAAACAAAATAATGGGTGCATCAAAAAGAATTTATTTCAGTCAAACCTTTCCTCTTGAATGCCTTAAAATGAAAAATTTTCAACCAAGATCAAACTAACTCCCCAAATTAATAACTGAAGTACATGTTAGCAACCTATAATATAGGGGTCATAATTTTGACTTGACTATTGATAATCTTGTAAATCTGTACATACTTTGCCTTCTGCAAGTTGTATTCACATATTTTGTAAAAAATCAAAAAAATTGAAAAATCAAAAAGAGGGTAAAGAGTCCTAAAAGAATAATCAAAGGACTTAGAAAAAATAAAAGGCCCCAAAAGAAAAATGAATAAAATATGAAAGTGAGCAAGCATAAATGCCACTACTTTTTACTTTTTGACTGTGGCAGAGTGTCAATAAATGCCATAGTCCATGATGAGTTAAACAATTTAATCTTAACTTGTCATTATTTCAATTTCACTTGTTGTAGATAGAGAATAAATGAGTTGTCATACTGCTTAATCATGACAATTCAGTAGTTAGGTAGAGAAATAAATGAATCCAACAGTTTAAACTGGATTCATGGATGAAATAAGTGTAGAGTTAGATAGTTTACTTGCTTTCAAAAAGAATAAATGCTGTGAAGGTTGCTAGCTTAAATGCACTTTACTACAAAAGAAGAAAAAATGTTAGCATGGTAAGATGGGTAGGTAAAAGAAGGTGAAAAATCTCATTGTAAATATCATTCATCATGGGCTTCAGAATAACTAACTTCCCCTTCCCATAGTCATGAAACATTCTAAACTATCAGTCAGAAAGGCTCAAGGCATTTCCTTGACTTTTGTTAGGACCGGACTCAAGGCTCTATGACTGATTAGTTAAAAGTGTGAAATGTCTATATTAATCCCTTAATCACATCATTTACCGTTCATGCACTCATTCCCTTGAAAAATCCTAAGTAAATCTCATTTTTACTTAAATGCATTTGTAATTCCTATTTAACTAACTTCCTACATCATTTAAACGCAATAAACCCTCAAAATAACATTATATCATGAGCTAAGTGATAAGATCAATGAAAATTATCTTGTAATTCACTTTACTTGTTATGAATATGTGTTTTGAGTATACCATGTCCTATTTTCATACTAACTTTAACTTATATATTAACTCCCTATACAACTAACCTTTTCCTATTATATAACTCCTTTTTATAAATAAATCCCAAAAACCCACTTATTGTAACCTAAGCCAAAGTTATTTATTCCCACATGTTTAAATAAAACCCCCCCTTATAACCCATTTGGCTAAGTTTATTCTTATATGTAATCCCGCCCATATGGTAATTAAGTCCTCCCGATTTAATTAACCATATAATAAAAATATATGAAAAACCTTGTAAAACATGTTTCATATATGTTTTAAACAAAAAATATATCGAAGTTTAATTTAAACTAAACTTCTAAAAACCATATCCCTTGTATATCTTTCCCCGACCCCCTAAACCTTAGATAAAATCTTGATTTAACCCTCCGATCACCCTTTCCATTGGAGAAAGCTAGTTTTTTACATAAAACTCATTAAAAGGCCCGTTTCCCTCAGGATGAATGTCAGCCCTCCGATCCCATCTATCCGTTTGATCGAACGATTGTAAGTCAACGCGATAGATTATTACTACTCCATCCCTTCCCCATCGCGATTGAATTATAATCGCTGATCTTTATTTTACTCCTAAAGATCTACAACCTGTATTGCACCCAATAAATGACTTTTCCCCGCACCTCCCCTTTCAATCCTGATCGTCCGCTTCCCAAAGCCAAATCCGACGGCGATAAAGCGTTTTCGCGTCCGCAAAGTAAACGATGAAATTTTTTTAAAAGTTGCGCGAAATGGGTGGTTTTTTCAAACCACCCCGCGCTGACGTGTCGAGATTTTATTGCATCACGCTCGAAAAGGGTATTACCACTTACCACAGTTGAGCCGTGCGAATACCACTGGTGGTATTCCAAAAAACCACTCCCATTTAACCGTGAGTTAATGTAATTCGACTATGGTTTCCACCATGGTTAATTCACAAAACTCATAGTTTTCAATGAATTTTCACCTTTTTACGTTTTATACCATGAAAACCTTTGCAGAGCTATTACCTTCGAAAGTGTACGATTTAACCTCTTAGAGCCCGCGCAGAGCCTTTTTACTCATTTTTAACCATCCAACACCATTTTCGAAGCCAAATTTCCCTGCAATTCGACCACAAAGTACTACATTACCCTCCAAGAGACCAGTTCAACAAAAATTGAAGATCGAGCGCAATTGCTTAACTTTTTCAAACCAAAATTATACTGGTTTCAGGTACTTTTCGTCAAAACTTATCCATTGAACTTCAAAATTCCTGCTATTACCTATAAATACTTGAATTGCACATATAAAATTGTAGAAAAACATCCATATTACAGGGGAAAATCTGTCAAAATTTCCCCAGAATCCCTAATTGCCATCTCTTGCAGTTTTTTCCCAAACCCTGGTCTTTTTCACTATTGAAATTGATCGTAACATACGTTCTGAGCATTAAAACCCTTGTTTTATCCAAAACCCTGCTCAGAAACCCTATTTTACCAGTAAAATTCACCAAGAAGCCCTTGTTTCTAATAAAAGAACTTAGCAAACCATCTAATCTTGCTTTGTTCAGTTTAATAATGACAAAGAAATAATGACCCCTAAAAATGGAGGCCCAAAGCCTCAAAAGAAAGCCTCTGCAAAATTCCCTCAGCCTGAGTCTTCCAAAATTGACAAACCAACCCCTGCACTCACTGCTGATTCCACAGAGGTGGTCAGGCCAGTCCAGCCTCCAATCACTTCCTCAGAGAATAGTCCCTTAGTTGACCTTGATTATAGAATCTTGGACCCTACTGTAGAATTTAACTTGCTTGATGTTTATAATTGGTGCTTTGGAAAATATGTAGAAAAAGGTGACAAAGATATTCCAATCTAGGAGTCCAATTTGCCAAAATATATTGTTCCTAAAACTCATTCATCCCCTGATTTTGTCAGATTGTGTCAATCCTTTTATCTTCCAGACCAAAGATGCATTGTGAATAAAGACAAAGAGGTCTTGTTTTATGTCAATGAAGAATCTATAAACTCTATGCTACAACTGAACCTTGATCCCAATGCCGCTTCATTGTCCATAGAGGAGTTGACTCAAAATTACCTAGAGCTTGAATTTTCTTCTAAATTTAAAGTCTTCCAGACTTTTTGTCCCAAACAAGTTGATATCCCCAAGCTTAATCCTCCATTTGATACCTTTGATTTCCCAGATGAAACTAGGAAAATTGTCTCAATGCTATCATTCATACTATCACACACCAGTGATGAATTCACTGACGTGGTTGTCTTAGGTTTTTTGTCAACTCTTAGTCTTGGCCAATGTCCTTCCATAGTGTACAATTTTGCTAAATTCATAGCAGAAAACATGCATTATCAGTTGTCAATATTATCAGAAGAATGAGTCTTTAGATAAACATCATATCTACTTCACCTCTTTTTCTATTATCAAGTAGATAAGTTTCCCATTGAATTTCAGAAAGTGGATCTAAAGGGAAATGTTCTTTTAGTTGTGTTTTGGTCATCAATTCTAAGAAAATGGAATAGAGAATATAGCTTTGCAGATTTCAATGACCTGTTTTTAGTGCCTGCTATGAATCTGTTGAACAAAGAGTAGACCCCTAGAATCAATGAAGAGACAAAGAGAATTCTACATCTATCTGAGAGCTGTAAAACAGGGGACTGGTATTTATACAAAAGTCACTTAGAAATCAGAGTATATGGTGCACTCCTCGCCCCATATAAACTACCAAGATTTGTTACAACAAGGATATTTGCATTGGAATATTTGAGGCAGCTATTGAATGCTGATGAAATTAATTTCATAGCTTCCAGGAAAAAGACCCAGTTTAAACTGAAGAATCAAATTGGGCCATTTATTGTAAATAATAGAGAAGCAGCCAATGAAATCAATGTGAAATTGAAATAGTACAAATTCCCATATAGTTTCATGTGGAATTATGATCCACAAGGTATTTTAAGCACACTGAGAGTGAAATGCAAGTTGTCTGTCTTCTTGCATGATTCCAAGCCCCATATTGAAAAGTATGCTAACAAACTTGAATGGGAGCCCAACACTCTAGTTGATGATGCTTCACAGGAAATGCAGAGAAACAGTGACAAAGGTAAGCAAGTTGATCAAACACAGGTATTGGAAGTTAATAAAGAATCTGACATTCTTCATAAGAGAAGTAGAAAGGGAGATAGTTTCATAGCTGAAAATATTCAGGATAAAAGATTCAGAATTCCTTACAACAAGAAAATTAAATTGATAGATGAAGAAAGGAATAAAGCTGTTAATATTGAAGATAATGAAACTGATGATGAAGCTACAAGAATAGTGACTGAAACACTTAAAGAGCTTCAAAGTGTCAAAATTGGAACACAACAAAAGGATACAGTCACGGTGGATAATCAAACAAATGTTGATATGCCTTCCTCTTCTAAGGAACCTAACAACACAGATTCATAAATTCAAATCAGGTTCAGACAGATCAAAGAGAAGAATGAAGAAATCAAGAATCAAGCATATTCTAGATTCCTTAAGGAAAAGCCTGGAAACAAGGACACACTTCTTTCAGCTTTTGATTATTCTTCTAATAAATTAGTAATGTAATTTTTGAAGCCTACAGCGGCTGATCCAAAATTAGTAGCATATTATTCAAAAGTAGATCTTGAAGTTGATGCAGATGCTATCCAAGAATTGGACCAAATAGAATTTCATAGGATCAATATTGAAATGCTATATTCTAAAATTTTCAGTAAGACTATGAAATCTATTAGGCTTGAGAAAACAATACTCAACCTTCAGAATCAAATGAAATTGGACAAAGCCTCACTATATGCCAACAATTTGAAGATCAAAGCATTAGAAGATTTGGTGATTGAAGCAAGAGCTGATCCTGCTAACATGGAAATTGCAAAGGCTTTGATTAAACAGAAAAATGAGGATATAGATACCCTCAAAAAACAGCTAAAGTTGCCCCAAAGTGAAAATCCTCAAGCAAAAGAGATTCTTCAACATAAAACAGAGAATGATGAATTGAAACAAATTGTGCTTAAAATGACAGGTCAAATAAAATAAATGGAAAGCCAAATAGAAACTTTCATACAAGAGAATGAGAAACTAAAGAAAGCTCAACAAGTTGTCATCCCTACAATGATCCCAACTGTAAGCACAGTTGTCCCATCCACTTTAGCAGAACATTTGTCACCACAAGAAGTACTGGCCACTGTAATGCCAATAACTTCTCATGAAATCTCTGCCTCTTCTTCCTCAACTTCACAGGTAAACACAATACAAGACAAAGCTGCATAATCAGAGCCATGGAAGACATGTCAATTAAAGAGAAAGAAATACTTAATTTAAAAGGAACTATTAAAAATATAGAATCTTCCAAAAGAGATGCCTTAATCACTTCCAAAGGGCATGAACAGAGGGAAAATAGACTACAAGAACAGGTGAGAATTCTTCAAGCACAGGTAAATCTTACTGATCAAATTACATATATTAAAAATCATTTATGGACAAAAATCATTGAAGGAATTCATTTTCAATGGCCTTCAATTTAGATAATTTATGACCAGAAAGAGTTACTATAGGCTGCTAATGCATAAATTGACAAAACTAAGAAAGAGATTGAAAATAAGCCAGCTCAAGCAGTTCAACTCATAGCATTTTTGAACAGTAAAAACAGAGAAGAGTTAGAAGAGTTGAAAATTACTGATAGGAAAGAGGCCATCCTACAAATCAAGAAAGTCCTGAATAAGAGGAACATAATGAATAACTTGGAAGACAGGTGTAAAGACATAAATTTGGCCATCTCAAGATTTTGGGCCAAATACAAAGTATTATCAGAAGCAGGTTTGCCAAACATTCATGCATTAAACGATAAATTGATGCCACAGAAATATTATGATCTGAAAATCAGAACTCATGCAAAAGAGCAAGCTAAACTACCACTGCCACAAGGATCACCAAGTGGCAAAGTACTTCTTCAGTATTTTGAAAATCTATTCTTTTTGGAAAATGAAATCAATCATATGTTCACTGTAAAGCCTAACTTTGTCAAATATACTGAAGTTGATGAAAGTTACAGGAAACTGAAGAATATGAAGATTCCCACAGCAAAACAATGGCAAGAATTCACAGATCTGCTGTGAATTTGATAGAAAAATTACTTGGAAACTCATATTTTACTTTTACCTTGTGGTGAAAAAATCAGTGTCAAAGTGTATCAGGGTTAAAGTGTATCAGTTAAATCAAATTGTTGCTGCTGGTCATTTTTTATTACAACAGTGAAATAGTCAAAAGTACAGGGTTAAAGTGTATCAGTAGGTTAAATAATATCAGTGAAAATAATGTTACTGTTGGTTACTTTTTAATTACCACAGTAAGACAGCTAAAATCAGGTGAATAAAAAGTATCAGCGTTAAAGTCAAAGGAAAGAAAGTTCTTCAACCACTTTCCCCAATAAGATGCACATAATTCCAGTAGTGTTTACAGCACATCAAAAGTCTTTTTAAATGAGAATAAATAGTTCCATTTTCCCTTGTAAAGGAGGATAGCTTGCAAATTGTTTTGCTGCTGTCCCTCTTCTTATGCTCTTTTTTCTATTTTTATTTAAAACATTATCTCAATTTCTAAGATATTTTGTAAACAATTTTTGTGTATAAATACTTCATAATTTGAATTATTCGACGTGGAATAAAATTTCTCAAGATAACTATAGTATTTTTGCTGTACATATTGAAGTTGGTGAGTCAATTAGCGAAGTAGCAAACTGGAAACGAGATTAGAGACATCATAGTTAAGGATTCTTGTGGTGACAAGATAAGTATCATTTTTTCCTGCTTTCAGTGTATTTCTTTTAAAGTTTACATTCATTCATATTATGTGTTTCTATTCTGTAATGATCAATTAAGGAGAAATTAAACAGGATTAGTGATAATAAGCTCCCCGTTTTAAACTTGTTGGCATTTTGATGTTTTCTACTTGATAACCAGACCATAGAATTCTTAATTACTCTAGGTCCCAGTTTGATCCCCTCCTTCAATCTTCTTATCTATATCTTAAGGATTCTTAAGTGCCCTTTTGCTCAGATTCTGCCCACTCCATCAAATCAAGCCTATAAAAATCCTTAGAAGGTCACCTATCTTTCCCTTAGCACATTTGCATCTCTAAGCCTTATTTCTTAGTTTTGCCTGCCTAGAGAATTGACTCCATTGCCCAATGTTCTTGTAGATCCTTCTGGTTTACCTTGAAATCTCTTTATTCCCATCAGTCTTTTAAAACAAGCCCTACTTTTCATTCATAGCTAGCCTAAAATATTTTACCAAAACAAAGCTAAATCATAAGGAGAGATCCCTCTCCGGAGCTCAGGAATGCTAGATCCTGAATTCCCAAAGCGGTTCTTGGTTACCCCTAGTGTTCTTAACTACAAAAATCCCCATCCCACAACTTGAGAATTATTAGGGTGATAATAGTACAGATTCCTATTTTATAGGGTACTAATAGATCCTAACCTCTACATTAAAGTGGTCAAGGATGAACCAATTATCATTCTTTTATATGTGGATGATCTACTTATTACATTTGTGGAACATCAAATTCTAGAATGCAAGAAGCAGTTAGCAACCTAATTTGACATGAAGGATCTTGGGATCATGCATTACTATTTGGGACAAGAATTTTGGAAGAAACCAGGTGAAATATATCTTGGTCAAGGAAAATATGTGATCAAGATACTAAAAAAAATTGGCATGATGGAAAACAAGTGAATGAAAACTCATATGATTACTAATATAAAGAAGTTGAGAAGTTCAAATTCTAGTCCAGTGGAACCTTCTTGCTATAGACAATTTATTGGCTCCTTTATGTATTTGGTAAATACCAGACCTGACATTTTTTTTTCAATAAACATCCTCAGTCAATTTAGATGAAGCCAAGGCATGACCATTGGATATAAGCCAAACACATCCTAAGATATCTATGTGGGACCATACATCAATGCCTTCAATATACTGGTAATGAAATCTAGCTCATATGATATACAAATTCTAATTCGGGTGGGAGTGAGATAAATGGAAGAAGCACCATAGGCAGATCTTTAGTTTGGGATCTTCCATGATATCATGGATGAGTAAGAAGCAAGATACTTTTTCTTTGAGTAGTGCTAAATCTGATTACGTTGTTGCAAGTGAAGCTTGCAGAGAGCCTATTTCGCTGAGGGAGTTGCTATCATATTTATTTGAAGGACCATTAAGCCATACATGTATACATTGTGACAATGAAATATGCATAAAGTTGACATAGGGACCGATGTTTCATGCTAGGACAAAGCATATAAATAATAAGTACAACTACATCAGAAGTCTGGTACGAGATGGAGTCATGAAGCTACACTATATTCCTACATATGAACATGTATCCAACATTATAACAAAATAATTATCAAACAAGAATCCTGAGTACCTAAGAAGCAAGCTTGGTTTGGTGGATATCTCTTCCGTTGTTGAGAGGGAGGGATGATGGATAGTGTATTCTTATCTTTATATGTCATACACTAGACTAGGACTAACAGTCATAACTCTTAGTGAAGGCCATAAATAAAGAATGGGGTCTAGAGGATTGGATAAGAATCTAAGATTGGAGCTTCTTGAGGATTATAAAATTGAAGATAAAAGTGAGCCTATATACTGATACTCTTTACGGATGAGGTAGGGCATCCAAGATAAGAGTATTTGAAGAGGATCAATATTCTTTGAGGATTGGAAATCTGAGATATGAATAGTCCTAAAAGAAAATACATGGTGAGAATTTGGATGGGATATGTGCCTTTAGAGGTAGTGTGGTATCTCACGTAAATCCTTCCAACATGATGCTCTCATATTAGTTGAGCTTGTCAAGTTAAGGCTTTGTTAACAAAGCTAGTTGTAATATAGATGCTTAAAAGATGGCTTATCAATCCAACTCTTCTTATGAGAATACTTCAAGTTTGAGATTCCTTGTACTTCATGATGGGATTTTGAATACCTCCCTAGTTAAGAGGGAGTGTCGGAAAATAAACTAGTTTTGGTCTTCATAATGACCTTTGTAAACATGACATTTTATATTTTGTATATAAAAAGAGAAGAAAAAGAAATTTTATTTGTAAAAGCATAGGTTTAATGCTCAAGTCTATTTCAAAGCATGTTCTTCATGCTTCTTGGACTTTCTAAGTGAAATAATTTTTTTTTTCATGTATTATAGTCCCATTTGGACTCATTGTAACAAAATAAAATAATTAGTTTTGAGTCGAGAAAGAAAAATTATCCTCCAATACCAAGTCGGCCCTAGTAAGAACAAGTCGGCCTAAAGAGGCCTATTCAAACCCTCCAAAAGCCTATAAATAAGAAGTACTTCAACTCATTTGGATCACACACTCGAGCAAGTTTTATCCACAACAGCGAAGAAGAAAGAAGAGCGATAAAGACAAGAAGAAGAAAAAGAAGTCGAAGAAGGGACGTCTATTGAGGAAACAAAAAATACTTTTTTTGTCCACTCGTGCAAAGTTGTATAGGGTTTCTTTGCGAGTTACAGGGGCCAAAATTGCAAGCTAAAGTTGCAGATCTTGTTGCAAGGCCGAAAATCGGAGGTGAAGTTGCTTTGATCTTCACCGTCTTTGGAAGGGCTTGTTTTGTTTGGAAGATATCTTGTTGTGGGGGGGGTGGGGGGGGTGGATTGGTGCTTGAGAGGAATTTTGGATTTGGTCTTAAGTCTTGGAAGTGTCATTTTGAACTGATTCTATAAGAAGAGACATATTACTTTTGGGTTTTCCCCTTGGAGGGGTTTTTCCTTGGCTTGGAGCCTATATCTTATGCACTTTGTCTATCTGCGAGCTTCATTGTTTTTGGTAATTACTTGATGAACAAGAAATAAAGAAGAAATACAAGGTCAGCTAACATTACAAGTAATTATCAAGTAAGGAAAGTGAAACATAATATACAATATCCTTGATTTTCCAACAATATTATGGTCTTGGCCAATATATTTAGTTAGTTTCTCTTTTTTTTTTTAATTTCTTTTATGATTTTTTTATTGCAAATCATTAAAGAAAATTTGTGAATTTTTTCATATTGTTTAATGAATCAATGAGATAATATGTGATCTATTTTGTTGTTTCATATTCTTTCTCGCATTAAGAAATTATTTTTGTTTTAAAGTTCTAGAATTTAAACTCCTTTACAATATTCTTCAATAAATTATATTGAATATCTGCTACACCGGTTAGGATTACCTATGGTGACTATACTTTGTATATTTGTATATAATGCCTATAAATAATACTCTAGGACTTTTAGAAAGAGTTTTAACACTTTATTTTTCACAAGGGAAGGGAATTTTTTGGCTAACGGAGACACTAAACCTATCAGGAATAGAAACACCAAACGAATTGGGTTATTTAAAGAACCTCAATCTAGTTTTTTTCCCTCTTAATGACGAGTGATGATTTCTTCCCATCAACAAAAGGCGCTAGAAGGAGGGCCTAACTAGGCTTTAACAACTAAAAAGAGTCACAAAAAACCTCCAACCACACACTCCCCAATTGTCACTCATAGTCATTTGATTCCTCTAATGACTGAAACTAATTTGATCTCTCAACTTAATTTGGTTTTTGAACCACCTTCTCACTTTGGGTACACTACTAACTAACCTTCTACTCTTACTCATTCCAATATGAAATTTTCGATCTAATTCAAAAATCCCAAAAAGTTTTGTCAAAAACTCAAGTTAGATTAGAAACAACTAGGATTGTTCAGGAACAAATATCTCGACGTCTTGCCTCACACATTGATTTACAACTTGACGATCCTCTTGTGTTTGATCCCCAATGAGAAGTTTCACAAACTAGTGAATTCAATCAAAGATTGCGTGCTATTTTAACAAAACAAATTGATCCAAACCAATATACTGGCCCTAATTAATAGGCCAATCCTAATTTTTAAGAGCCAAAATTACCCTCTGGTGAACCTCTACCACCTACACAAGAACAAACTCAGCTAGAATTAGGCATATTCAATCCACCACCTTCACCACCTAGTTCATCTTCGTCTTCCTCTGGTGAATATTCCTTTGACGAAGAAATATCTTGGCATTATTCATCAATTGAATCACAAATATCAGAAAATTCAACAAATATGGCATATAATCAGGAAAATAACTAGGCCAATAATAAGGCAAATAGTCCTGCTACACCTTGTATTGATCTAGATGCAGTTGTTGTACTAGGTCGCCAACACTCTTTACCAAAAAATCCTCATAAGTTCCTCCCTAAATATGATCCTTATTCTAAGCAACCTGCAAATGACCATATTAAGGGATTCATGTTATCTCTTAGGCAAAAAAATGTACAACATGAAGGTTTTGTCTACAAACTATTTCCTTATACATTTGAGGGTAAATCTTCCATGTGGTATTTTTCCCGACCACCTCAAAGTATATCATCTTAGGGTCAATTTGAGAATGATTTTCTTGAAAATTTTGGTGAAGATAAAACTCCTAAAGTCTTGGTGATGGAACTCTCTGACATGAAAATGGATCCAAAAGAAAGGATCAAATTTTTATTGTGAGGTTCCAAACTTAAAAATAAAATATTCTTAATGAATAGATTCCTCCACAAAATCTTATAGTTTCCTATTATATAAAAGCCTTACATGTTACAATTTCCATGTGGTGAAAAGAACCCAAAATGTTCCTATTCAAGAAGATTCTGATGAAGCTATATCAATTGATAAAGACATGTTGAGTCTTAAGGAAAATCCCGATACTCAAAGAAAACAATATTCTTCTTCTTCTTCTTGGAATAAACTCAAGGTACCCCCTAAAAAAATTCCAAATAAGAAAGATCAAGGAGACTTGGACCTTGAAAGTATGTAGAAGGTTCTTAGCAAATTATCCAATGAGTTTATTTATCTAAAAAATAATGTAGGAGAAGGATCCTCTAATAGGGGGAATTTAAACCTCCTTTCAGGAAGTCATTTTAGTACCCCCAAAACAAATTGACTCCTCCTATTGAAGGATTGAATGCTAGATTATTGGGGAACATTCTCTAAGCCTTGATGTTAGTGACTGACTCATCTTCTAGTGAGAAAGAAAATGAACTAGATGAAGTTGAAGGTAATGAGGAAATGATTTTTTATGATGAATATCAATCTCCTCCTACCTTGGGCCACTTTGTTGATCTAACCCATGATTTGTTTGAGGAAGAATACGAAATTGTTATCACAAATCAACATCCTTATAACAATCGCGGAAAAAATACTTATGATGATCCAAATCCTTCTACCTATGTTAAAACCAAGAATTTAAAGAAACAAGTAGAAACACCCAAAAACCTTTATGTACCAGGTTTGGATAATGATATCATTGAATATCTCAAAATATTGAAAGCCAAATTTCAATTTTTGAGCTATTTGAAATTTCCTTTAATAAAATAGAGAGCTCAACAGAGTTTTGCTAAAAACAAATTGTAAGAAAAAGGCTGATATGAATAATGAAATGGATAATTTTGAAAAAAATGGGACAACCCTAGTCTCTATTATAAAAAACATCCCTTAGATAGTTCCCCCACACAAACAAAGAAAGATAATGTTCCTCCCTTTTTACTTACTTTTGATATTTACAACAAGAATGTACATAACTATATGGTTGAATCTGGAGCCTCCTCTACTATTATGCCTCTTTTTGTTTGTATCAAATTGGATGCATACCTTAAGTCATCCAAATTTAAAACTATCCAACTTGATCACACAAATGTTAAGGTTGTGGAAAATTAAATGATGTGCTTATTAGACTATCCTCTAATCATAGGATTCATTAGATAATATACATTGTTGTTGTTGATATACCTAAGGCTTATGTTTTGTTTTTAAGTATGGATTGATCACAATGTTTGAACAGTTACTTCACTACTAACTGGTCCCATTATTGGTTGCCTTGGAAAGGCGATCCAAAAAAAAAGGAACAATAGGGAATGGTACATGCAAAATAGTGTTACTGATTTCAACTATCCTAATGAACCAATCATAATAAATAATTCTCCTTTGGAAAATTTTGGCATTAACACATTTTTGGCAATTTTTTTGTTAAAATTGATCATTTCCTAAATTATCAACAACAATATGAACATGCATCGTGTGCTAAGTTGGTCACGCCAAATAAAAATTTGATTGATGCTAATATATGGAAAATGATAAAGTGTGGTCCTTATATTTTGATCGATCTAGATCAAAATAATGTGCTATTGTTTGTTGTTTGCTTGATCCTAAGGGAAACAAAATGTTTATTGCATGTAGATTAGAATTCAATCGTACAAATGATGTTGCAAAGTATGAAGCTTTGATTAAAGGACTAAAAAATGCCATTGATATTAATGTTAAAGTGTTGACTATATTTGGCGCTTCTAAAATTATAGTCAAGCATGTACATGATTCTATTCATTTCATTTTTTCTTATCTAAATAATTATCAAAAAAAGGTATGGAACTTGTTGTCTAATTTCCTAGATTTTAATATTATTTCCATTCCTAGAGCTAGTAATTAAGAAGCATATTTATTAGCAAATGTTGCATCTAGATTGATACATGTTGAAGCCTTTGAGCCTGATTCATCTTTTGTTGAGTTAATTTTTAGATTGTCTATTCGTAATAATATCACTAATTTGCGTGTGTTTGATGATGACCAATAGATTATTGATTTTATACATATGGAAGACAATTTCTAGGATGCGGTAATTGAGAAAAGCACTCGCGAAGACAATCTATGGAACTTGTGAGAAGTTCATGAAAAACGATTAGTGGAAGAAGTTTTTAATTTGGTATAACTCTACTCTGAAATTTTTTGTCAGGTTAGAATTTTTTTTTATGACCTTTATGATAAATATAAAGGGGTTGTAAATTACAAAACCAATAGTTCCGCTATGAGATATGAAACCATTAATCTAGGAACTGAATCTAATCCACGTAACATAAATTTAGGAAGTAATTGTACTAGAAAAGAAAAATCATATTTCATATAACTATTCAAGGAGTACAAAGATGTATTCTCTTGGACATACGATGATTTGAAAACTTTTGATCCTAATGTAATGAAACACATGATTCCAATAAAACCTTCTCAATAGAAATTGAGGAAAATGCATTCCACCCTTGAACTTGCAGCTAAAAGTGAATCAAATAAACTTTAACAACTAGGATAATATTTCTTGTCTTTCACACTCAGTGGGTTTCCAATTTGGTGCCCATGAGAAAGAAAATCAGGGATATTCAACTTTGTGTTGATTTCTGCAATCAAAATAAAGCCTCAGATAAAGACAACGACCCTGTTCCACCCATGGAACATATTTTATAGCATGTATCTCGTTATAAAATGCTATCCTTATTGGATGGTTTTTTAGGTTACAATTAGTTTATGGTCTCTCATGTTGATCAACTCAAGAATACCTTTAGAAATCCATGGGAACTTTTTCCTATAGGAATATGCCTTTTTGACTTATTAACACCAAAGCCACCATCCGGAGAGCAATGTACATTGATTTCTATGGCTTGATAAATGAGTCAGTTGTCATTTATCTTAACGATGTCACTATCTAGTAAAAAAAGATTTGATCACTTGTCACATCTGAGGAATGTATTTGAAATATGCCAGGAATTTGACATTTCCTTAAATCCTAAGAAGTCCATTTTTTTTTCACTGAAGGGGAATTGCTTGGTTTTGTAGTTTCAAAAAATGGAATGATGATTGATCCCAAATGAACTCAAGCCATTGTAAATTTATCTGACCCCACTTCTAAAAAATACACGTGATCCTTGCTTGGGAAAATAAATTTTGCTTGAAGATTTATTCCCAATTTTCCCAAGGTTGTGAGGATGCTCCAAAATTTCGTTAAAAAGAACTCTATTTTTTAAGTGGGGTGAACCAGAAAAAGAAGCCTTCCATACAATCAAGAAAGCCATATCAAAATCACTTGATTTAATGACTCCCAAATTTGCTAAAAATTTCACTTTGTACACCATTGCATATGATTATGCATGCACTATTGTTCTCACCCAAAAGAATGATCAAAACGATGAAATTCCTATCACATTTATGATATCTGATTTTAAAGGGGAAGAATTGAACTATTTAGCTGTAGATAAGCAAGATTTTGTTGTCTTTAAAGAAATCAAACATTTTAGGTGCTACTTGTTGAAATCCAAAACCAAAGTTATTATCCCTTATATAGTAGTTAGAAACTTGATAGTCCAAAAAGAGTGGGGTGAGAAAAGAGCACACTGGATGAAAAATCTACAAGAATATGATCTTGAGATAAAACCTACCCAAATTGTTAGGATTCTATAAGCTATATTTTATTTTGTTAATAAAAATGAAGCATTTTTTATTTAGAATGAAATTTTATGTGCCCCAGATAATTTTGATTCATGGTATGCTAACATTATTTTTTCTTTTTTCTTTTTTTCTAATGCATGGTACCGCTCCTCCACATTTCAATGTGAGGAAAAGAAGAGCTTTGAGATTGGAACTAACTCCTTTCTAGCTGATTAATAACATTCTTTTCTGCAAAAATTACGATGAAAATTTTCTTCATTGTTTGGAAAGGGAATATTTTGACTTTTTTTAAAGAGTTACATTCAGGGCCTACTGGAGTCCATTTTGGAGGAGACACCATAGAACATAATGTGTTAAGGGATGATTACTATTGGCCAACACTATTTAAATATGCCAATTACCTAGCTCAAAAATGTGAAATATATTAGAAAGTTGTTGGTAGAGTCAAGAAGATTGGATTTCCTTTGAAACTTTTCTCTGTTGATGCTCCTTTTCGACAATGGGGCCTTGAAATTGTTGGTCCTATAATTACAGCCTCATCTATTAGACAAAATTTCATCATAACAATGAAAAATTACTTTATGATATGGGTAGATATAGTTCCTATTTAAGTGGTAAATACCAATAAGATGATATATTTCCTTGAAACCAATATTATCACTTGTTTTAGTGTTCCAGAATAACTAGTCTTTGAAAATGATTCTTACTTTTCTTCTCTTAATTTAAATGCATACACTTTAGAAAAGGGAATTAAAACCAAATATTAAAAAAACTATTACTTATCGGGAAATGGTTTTTGTTGAATCTTCCAATAAAAACATAATCAAGATCTTGAAAATAATTGTAGTAGACCATCTTAAAAAATGACACTCTGCGTTATTTAATGCATTGTAGGTTGATAGAGTAACCACAATAGTTGCTATTGGAAATTCTCCATTCTTCCTCATTTGTGGGAGAGAAGCCATATGATGCAACCTAAGCCTCATTTACCCACATAATGTATTACTATACATGTCCCAGATTTCATATATCATAAAATAGGTAAAACTGTGATTTTCCAATTCATGGATCTGTGGGTTATGGGCCCACAATCTGGATGAAATAGTTCACTTATGCAACATCAAAATTCTTTCCAACACTATGTAAATTCCTTATTTTAATTTCGATCGGATCATTAGGATAATCACGATCGATCTCTCTCATACGATAGGATCCTTTCACAGAGCTCAACGTTGCTTCACTCGAGGTAGATAACCAACATAGGCTCAATGCAGATTTTAATTTCACCTCCAAAAAAATTTCCTCACACTTTAAAACTCAGAATTAAACCTCCACCTAATCTTCTCACTCCAAATGTAATTTTATGTGAGGAAACAAAGGATTCACATGTTAATCAGCATGTACACGTGGATTTCATATTGGAGGTCCATAATAATCTGACCAATCATGGTCGATCGCCTTTTGACTTTTTAATGCCTCCAGAATGATTCAAATCTCCACTGTCCATTTAACTGCCCCAAATCCAACGAATATCGCGCTCCGACTAGCATGATATTTAAGACTCTGAAAACACGTGATAAAATGGTTTTCCCCACCCATTTCTATGCTACGTGTCACCTCCTTTGGTTGATCGCACACGTTGAAAAAATACCAGTTACTATCTTGAAGCCTTGCGATATACCACTTACTGTTTTGAAGGACCGCATTACTATTGGTGTGCTATTCACTCGATTCATTATACAGTTACCTTAACACTTTTATGGATCACCATCCATATTCTGCTATGTAGTGCACACTGGATATCCTTTCGAATGGCCACATTATTTTAATGGGTCACCGTCGATCCATTCTATGATCGATGGTTTCTTACCTATTCTTTGGAATACGTAATCCCATATGGATTCAAACCTGTACACAATGAAAAATGGGTGTACGCTCTCTTTAAAATACACAATCTCACGGATTCATGAAATTTATAGTTCGTATACATAATGACATAGATTCACACTAACAAACCCAAGGTTTCAGTTATTTTCAAATTCAAATTTCAACAAGGCTTATATGAGCCAGGTCACCCTCTTGGTGCTTGATGTTACATGTCGTCTGGCCTCTCTATGTTCTTCTCACCCGAAAACCTATGTTATGCAAAACCTTTGATCCACACACCAATTACAATTCAATCATTTAATGCACACTTACACACCATATGAACTTGGAATTTGTTCTCTGTAGTAACAATCAAATATTTATACAAAATTTCTCTTCTGGCCTAATTTTCTAATCATTGGCCTTTTCCTTTATTTCCCGTAGGCTTAAAATCAAACCTAACTAATCCTAAATTCTGAATTATGTATTTGATCTGATCATCTTCTAATGCATTAAGGCTTACAATTTTATACAAAAAGTTCTATAACCAATTATGGTTTCAGATCCTCTATCTTCTCAACAAAATATTGAATATCCTCTAAGTCCTTTTTTTACTGAACCAATCCCTAAGGATCCTCTCTAATCCACAAAATCATGAAACCAATTCCTAATCTAATATTTACAATCAATTCCCAAATCGATCAATCTCTCAACTATCCTAATTCTCTCATGTTCTCCAACATTCGAGAAAATTTACAATATGCTAATATCTGATTAATTCTTATTCTAAATACCTCTCATTAAAATCACTCAAAACATTAATAATTACATTAATTTAATACATAGGAAACCAAATTCCTTGAAAACACAAGACCCCATATGTCTACTAAAATACAATGAAATTTCTGAGCCGGATGCTCCTGCATCACCATACTTCCTCCCAACATATTTTTTCCATCATTATAATTGTCACAAATAGTTCAGGAAACTGAATGTCCTACTATGAAAAGCAACATTAATTCTTTACTCAAACTAAAAGAGGAAAGAATGAAAGCCAAGAACAAGCTTAATCAACATCAACAAATTTTTAAATATTTTTTTGATGATAGCTCCTCCTATGATAAAAATTTTGAAGTAGTATATTTGGTGCTTAAATGGGATAAAATGCACGAGGAAAAAGGAGCACATACAAAATTTCAAAAGTTGTGGTTAGGTGGCATTCATTATTACAAAAAAACTCGGCTCTTGTACATTTTGGTTGCAAACTCTAGAAGAACAATTTGAATCCCTTCCAGTAAATGGGAAAATTTTGAAAAAGTGTTTTTATTGATCCCCGTAAGGGATATCAAATTTGTAAATATTAATTTTGTTTGTAATTTGATTTATTTTGTTTTTAAGTGATTATATTTTTGTTGATTCAAGGTTTTGGTTTGATGGAGTTATTTTTATTTGCTTTTCATAACGACTAGAAAGAGAAGAGTCCCTGACTGGAGTCTTGTTTTTAAAAGAAATAGTTCTATAAAGGCGTTCCTTGTATCATGACACCCAAACCTTATATCAACCTATTTTAGAGTCTCTTGAATTTTTTTTATTATCAATTGTATTAATGTTATCTGAATTTTTCTTTCATCATTGATGAAGCTTTATTTAACCCAACAAATAAATTATTTTATTTGGAATTTACTCTAAAAAAAAAAAAAACTTTAGGAAGGCGAGTAATGGTCAACTTCTCACGTCATTCTTACTCTTAATCATTTCTACATGTTCGCTTCCCCATCTGTTAGATGATATCTCTTGAGATTGACAATTAGCAAAATCTGTTCCAAATATAAAAGAGTTATTCTGAAGGATAGGAGGTCCCATCATGAGCCAACCTACCATGATCATAGACTCTTATGGGGATGACATTACCATAACTGGTTACCAAGCTAGGGTAATGGATTTTGGATGCAAAAATTGAAATAGAGGAGGCCTCATCGTGAGCTGGCCTATTCGCCTTTGTAATTTTCTATGAATGGCATTGCTATTAACCAACAACCAAAATAGAACAATGGATTTCAACTAATCTCTCGGAAACGAAATGAAAACCAAAACAAATATTTGACAAAATAGAATTCCTAGCATGAGGAAAAAAATGATTTGGATTTGGTTAAAGCGTATCACTGTTGGGGCTATGGGCATCTGTTGGAAATAGTGGCCATTCCTATGGTATTGAAGTAATATTTGTTGAACAAGTTTCTCCAAAAAATCATTACTGGAAAAATTCATCATTCCTACACTTGTTTAAATAAATTTGGGTTCTTATCTCACTAAGTTTTTGAAAAGTGAGTCATCATATGTTGGGTTCCCAACAATTCTCCTTTCATTTTGTTTAAATGAAATGGGCCCCCCTTTGTCTATATGAGATTTCTAATTTTAATTGATTCCATTGTTTACTATAAACATTATTTTTAATTTTTTAGATCATTGAATCCTTTGATAAACGGAAAGTGTTTTCAAATTTATGACTATCAAAATGTGATTTGAAATATGGTTGCAACAAGATTTTCTATCGCTTTACAATCTTATCCTTGACTCCATGACATTTTTTTTGAATAATTGTTTTCTTTAAATAAGTTGAGGATTTTATTTTGATCCTTTATGATATCCCCAAATTATATTATTTAGTGTTTGATTTTGCATTCTCCAAAGGGTTTGAATGAGCTTTTGTTTGAACATGCTTTATGTCTATTCAAACACCATTTATAATACCTAGACCTACATTACGGATTGAACCCTCACAATTCTTGTCTTACAATAATTCGAATATGAAAAGATAATATGGATGGAGTTAAGCTATATTGGTTTCAATTTCGTGGTATTAAATCCCAATCTGTTCAAGCCTAGAATTGATAGTCATATCACATTATGAACACTTATGGTCAAAAATTTTGGAAGTGAATGTTTCATGGGTTATGTTTATTATGTGGAAATTCTGGTTTCTACAGTGCAATGTATGTCCAACACTTGGACTATGATTATGAGTGAACAAACCTGAGGGCTGAATTTTTTCATTATTTTTAATTCGCTCCATTACTTCCACTTTGTACCACCAATATCTTGCCCATATTATCATTTCAGACCTATGATATAGTGAAATCTTCCATTACCCTAAACTTGACACTCAATGCGAATGTTTTTCAACCCTAATTCAAGTTGTGTCTCGAACTTTCATAGAAGTATTTTTTGTTTTCAGTGTATGAGGTTTTTCTCTGTCACACCACAATTATGTGTTTTACCTTTTTTCTATGTAAAAAATCTGGAACAATGTGATACCCATCTTGTTTAATGACCCCTATGGTAATATTTGAACCCCCTGGTGGTGATACAATTGAAGCTTATGAAGAGTATCTTTCCCTATTCAAAGAAGTAAGATGGTGGGACTTTATCCAAGCCTTTTGAGGCTGCAATGATTCAGGTGGATATTGGTGGCCACCCATGTATTCCACTTGGACCCCCCAACATTGTTTCCTTTAAAATCATAATTTCCAACGCAATTTCCTACTTAATTTTTTTCCTATTTTTGGTATTTTTTCGGATCTTGAACTATTGGAGTCATTTTGAGGCCCTAAACAATGTTTTTTTGGGAAATGAGCGACAATTAGTAGTTTAGATTGCATTTTCAGTCAAAATTTGTTGTCCTTAGACAAACCTTTCCAACGTGTTGTCATGCATGCCAAACAGAGATCGTATGCCGAAGTTACGGCCCTAGGAAGTTGATGTCCCAACTAACCCTGGGGGGGGGGGGGCACAATCTTTTGGTGCTTCATATCCCAGGGTTAGGTTTTTGGATGTTTATGGTTTTCAATTGTTTCTTGGTGATAAAAAGGCTTGAGAGCGTCATTTTAACTGAGTTCAAAATGAATGTAGTCGTCACATTTCTTCTCATAAATGAGCTACCATAACCCAAGCTAGTTTGTTTCCTTTATGCATGTAAATAACTTTTAGCCGTTTCTATTTATTAATTGAATTTATGTTTTTTTGTATCTCTATGTTTTTGTTTAAATATTTATTTAATTTTGTTCCTTCATAAATCTATATCAGTGGTAGTAGAGCGGTCTTCTCTTGCTTTGTTTTTGTGTGCATGTCTCCAACAAGGTTGGGGTATAAGGAGTGGGGAATTGAATTGGTTGAACCCTTGCAAGGTCGACCTTTCTGACCCTGTCAACTTCCCCTGACGGGAGAAAATAAAGACGAGGGAGTATGATATCCTTTCAAATTGTTGCTTGAATAAGTCCTCAAGCAATAAAGGAAGGAGATGATGGATATTTTTTCCTAGATCCTTCGACGGTATCAACATGCCAAGCAACTTCATCCAACAGTCACTTCAGAGGTGCCTCCCCCTTTAAGGTACAAGTTAACTTTGACCTCCCTATATTTGAAGGCTATTTAGAAGCATATTATATAGATATATATTTTTTTGTAAGCTTGGCAGGACTACATCTTGATCATGTCTAATATATTTCCCTGATTGAGGTGGGGAATTGAACCAGTGACTTCACATCAAGGAGTGCCTTAACAAATCATTTGATCACCGTCTATCCAAGGTCCCATGGACAAATTCTGTAGATATATTGTTAAATCTACTGGAAGGATATTTTTCAATCCATAATTTTTCTAATAAGAAAATTTTTACTTTTGCACTACTCAAAGTCACCCCCCATGTAAGGACTAGTGGGAAACTTACTATGAGCAAAGGGAAGAGGAGGAACCCTCACTACTTTCAATTGTACCCTCTAGAATTATTTTAGAGATGTAGTCAAGGAACAATATTACCCTTTCAGGAGATATGAAGACAAGTACATAAAATGGACCACACTATGGAAAAAAAGCGACCAAGATGTGTCAGAGTTCATGAATATTTTACATGCCCTACGCACGAAGTTGGGTATTAATAATTTTGAGTGGCATCAAGTACTCAAGTACCATGGCTATTTGCTCAAATACATTCAGGTAGAAATGGAGTTTGTAATAGCCTTAGTCAGAAATCCATGTAAAAGATAATAAATGAAAAAAATAATACCTTGGTAATGTGACATGTATTCCAAGCTAAATGTTGGGAAAAACACCCTAGTGGGTGTTGATTTGGTTTATTAATGGCTCTGGAAATTAACAAAGGAAATGACAAAGGCTTTGGAGAGGCAAAGTGGAATTTATTGACATTTTATTTATGAAAATAATGGAAAATAGGAGAAAATAAAGGCGAAAGGTCACAAGTTGCATGTGAGGAGGAAAATGGAGGAAAATAATGGAAATTGAAGAAATTAGAGGCCTCGTTAATAAAAAAGGCTTATGAGGATTAGTTCATAGTTTTTTGTTAGTCTAGTTTTGGAGCTCTCATTCTATTCTCTCTTTCTCTCTCTCATACCATTGAACACTTAGAGTTTTCTTGGAGCACTCTTGGTGGATTGTCGCATACTTGGGATTTGGAGCAAGAAGGCAAAGGAAAATAAAGAAAGAAAGCACAAGAGGACATCAGGATCAACAAATAAAACATATTTTTGTTGCAGGTACCAAGTTTCATGTATGATTCTCTTACTAGTTTTGGAATGCATGGAATATGAATGTGGTTATTTGGTTATGATCTATCATTGGCATGGAGGATTGCCTGGATTGGAAATGGTTTTTCCTAGCCTTACCATTTCTTGGATAGCCATGGTTTTGTGGGTTTTACTTTTATTTTCTGGCTGTTTTTCATGTGCCTTTAGATGTGGGTTGAGTTATTAGTTCCTGAAATCCTTGGTTGGACAAATTTTCTTGAAGCCTTGTAACATCTTGGGTTGAGTTACTAGTCCTGGAAGCAGTGGTTGGAGAAACACTCTAGAAGGCCTTGGTGGGTTGAGTTACTATTCATGGAAACCCTAGTTGGAAAAATTCTCTAGAAGCCCGACAATAGTTGTGGGTTGAGTTACTAGTCCTGGAAGCCCTGGTTGGAACAAACGCTCTAGAGCCTTGGATATTTTGGGTAGAGACCAATTTGGTGGTGGTCAGTGATGTTTGGCTATGAAGTGGAATCACTGGTTGAGGGTTGAGGTGGTTTGGCCTCTGGAAGCCTTGATTTGGTTTTGATTGATTTTTTTTATGAGATCCCAGATTCTTGCTTGGAATATGGCACAAGGGTGACTGGATGAAAGAAAGAGTTGGTTCAGCCTAGTCTATGGTTGGGTGGTTCGTTGAAGTCCCATACCTGGTCGGCTTATGCAATAATTAATAAGAGCTCCTTCTCCTTGGTATTTTACGGGTAAATATACTTTTTTGTATGTGGTTTATATGGCTATTATATCCTTGATATTATGTTGGTTATATGTTGGTTATGAGTGATTTTTATGACAATGATAATGTATGGCTCTCATCATGTTTTGGTTAATCACTGAATGTAAAATGAATATATGGCTTAATAGATGGTATTGTAGTTATTGTGATGAGACAACAATGCTTCTTAGTGATTCTTAGATAAGTGTGAGACCCCTATGCTCAAACCTGTTGTTTAAACCTATAGAATGCATATTTTTGACATGTTCGACGAACCACCTATCATGGATAGTAGGGGTTCATTCAAGTACTTGTTCAAGTATTTCCATTTGTATCATTTTTTTGATGTTACTTTTCATTTCTATAAGTTTCATGGAGTTTTGTTCAGTGGCCTGAGTCCTAGCCCTAGAAAAGTGGCACATAATCTAGATTCATTGGAATAGAACTACCTGGAAAAGTTCCAAGTCGTAGGAATGTCTTGTTGTGGGAGAAAATGGAAGTTCCCATTCACATGTATGCCCATGTCAAGGGAGAAATTAAGGCTTTAATGCTAAAAAATGTGAGTTTTTCTTAGGGGTTGGTCACCTGGATGGGTTGGGTGGCTCTTGGGGGTTCTGTTGCATGTGTAGAAGATCAGGTTGGTTGTGTTCCATCGATTCCACTTCCTTAGCTGATATATAAGTATTTGAATCACATCATAGTAACTCTTCATCACGTGTTTACCTCGGTTAGCTGGTTACTTGGGTAGATGTGGGAGGAGGGTGTTATAGAGTGGTATCAGAGCATGTTTTCATTCTCCTTGGGTGATTTTTCGTTTATGTTCTCCTTATATGAATGTGTTGTCGTATGTACATGTCAGTTGCATATAGGTCCTTGTTATTGTGGTCTATGTGCTTATTGCATAGGAAATCCATTGGTCATGATTGTAGTGGTGTCGCCATGTGAAAGTTGATTTTTCCGTTGTTGAATGCATTTGTTGTGAGTGTATGTCAGTCATGCATTGGTTATGTGTGTCAATGTATATATGTTGTTATGCATATATTGGCTGGATAATGTGTGAAAATATGGTTATATGTTGATTTGATTATGCTTATATATTTATTGTGCTAGTCTAGTCGACCTTGCAAATGAGACAACCTCCTCGAATCATACTAAGGTACACTGGTTTGTTTATGATTTGGTTTAGCTAACATAATATGCCTTGTGTTATCACTCTGCCAAATTCCCAAGACTGAGGAAGGAATCCCAATAGAGGTAACCACAAACCAAGCTTTTGACTTGATAGCTAGCCGTATCAAGTTGGAGAGGGCTCTCTCCGAGGGGTCACAGCTAGGAGGGCTAGAGAAATTAGAGTTTTAGGATAGGTATGAAATTCATGGGTTTGTTTTGTTTTGATTGGGGTTGGGCTCATTGAATGAGGAATAGGTCAAGGGGACTAGACTAGGGCCAATGAGATGGAATTGCAGTCCATTTGATGGGGAAAGGTAGGTAGAAGGCTCAACACTTAGAGGTGCTTTGGTGAGATGGAATAAGACATATGAGGAGCTAGGAATAGAATAGGGGATGAGTTCTTCCTAAACTGAAGATAATGGACAGATTATGAAAAATTTCCCAAAACAAAGCATGAAAAACATGAATTCTGCCTTTTAACTTGAAATTTAACATATAATAGACATGAAAAGGTTTATGAGCTTACAAAACATTCATACGAATGATCAAAAAGAAAAAAATATGTCAAACATTCATACCACGTGAATCCCAAAGAAATAGCTGCAATTTTTCATTAATATCCAGGCCAAACTAGTTCTTGATCAATAAACTAATTTTCAAACTGATGCCAAACTTTGAATCCTTCGAAGACCTGAGCTAAATAAACCTCAAAACCACCTCCGCTCATCCATAGGGGTTGAATCCATGAGGTGAGGGAGATATTACACCAAAATCTGAACTGATAGCTAGAGTATACGATGAGAAAAGTGACTCACTCCTATCTCTAATGAACCGATTCATTTCACCTCAACTTATTGAGTTACCTAATGTATCTACCCTAGATAAAAGTAAAAACATGACATTTAAATTCATCTTGACCATTTACATCAGTAATTTCTCATTTCCCAAGCTAAAAATTCAAACTGGAGTGAAAATCAAAAAATTGTTGAAGACTGTGAAAAATGGAATTTCCCTGTCAAACACGCAGTGTCCAAGCATAAAAAATGACCTGTTTTCAAGGCTGGTTTTGAGTGCCTTCCAGGTGTCCAAATCAGCTCCATGATAGCTAATTGGAAATATATCTAAGTCTAGTTTCCAAAAATACCTCTATTTTTGAAAATGGTGCTCATTTGCCCTGTCAAAAACATGTTCTCCCAAGATTGGTAAACACGTAGCGACCAGGCAGAATTTGAGGCAGAATCATGAAAATTTGATGGTTTTTGGCATTTTTGATCGACCAATTCTCCTAAATTTTTTATGAAACTTCCTAGGGTTGATGTCCTCATCAATATTAACATGATGGTGGTGGTCATTTGTCAATTGGAGGCCCCAAAAAAGAGCGCAGCATCCAGGTCGTTGCGCCTTTGGCAAAATTTCTGCATGTAAATATACTGAAAAACACATAAATGACCAAAAGTAAAAAATGTGCCAAAATTTACCAAAATTTGTGAGGGTACTTGCTTATCAAGTGCTTGAGGCATGAAGAGACACCTCAGTAAGTATATCTAACCTCTCTTTCTCCCCTTGCTTAGTCAAACTTTCAATTTTAGCATTGGCTCTTTTGAGCTTGGCTAATGCAATTCTCTCTTTCCGTGCATGAAGTTTGAATCTTTTCCTCAACAAGTCATTTTCCTTGTTCAAATTCTCTAGAAACCTCTCCAAATTTATATTGGCTCTATCAAGCCATGGTTCCCTATCCTTTCCGATTTCTAGGGCAAGCAGTTCATTTGGTGTGAGCTGGTTTGCTAGCTCAACTTCCCTTTGTCTTTCAATGGCTAGAGCTCTTTTCAGCCCTAGTCTTTGGTATCTATCTTGGAGGCTAATCCTCCTCATCATCAAGTTCACCAAACCTTTCCAATGTTTTCTCAAGCAATAATTTATCTTTTTCTACCTCTCTTTGTGCCTTGATACACTTCACCTCATTGATTATTTGCTTGGTTTTCAACTGCTGATTTTCTTGCTCAAGGAAGTCAAATACATATTTTTCCCTTTCAAGATTAGTTTCAAGTTAACTAATATTTTCCTCTTTTCCTTTGATTTTTGCACTGGTAATTTTGTCTTCATCTTCCTCACCTAGGTCAATCAACTGAAATTCATGTTCTATCTCATGTTTTCCCTCCTCATCTTCAATGTTTGGCCCTTTTTCCTTTTCTTTGCCTTTGTCTACCTGTTGTGTTGATGAAGAAGGAATGGCCCCTTTCACTCCAAGTGAAGAAAACACATGTCTATAGCCTCTCTGATAAGTTTTGGGAAAAGGGTGAGCCTTAGTCAAACTAGCCCTTGTTGCCTCAATATCTTCCTCACTGCTGGATGACTCTGAATCATGATGTGATGATGATGTAGGGTTATAGAAAGGTGAAGAAGAAGGATCAATATGGGGTGAATGAAACTAACTTGGTGATGATGTATGAGCAGCAGACTGAGATGGAGGAATAGATGTGGGAGGATGAGATGATGAAGGGGTATTCTGATCATGTTGACTAGGTGGGGTAGTAAAAATCTCATTTGATATGAAGGTGTCCCATGGAATGTTCATTTGATCAAGCTGATACATGACTATCATTTTGATGAGGGAGTGGTGGAAAATACTCTACATTTTATGCCCATACTCTCTCTTTTGTGCAATATAAACCATTTTGTCAATGCTGCGGGAGAGATAATAGGTTATGTGAAGCATTCTGACTCTAGTGAAGTGCATGAGGAGCTGGATATGATAGGAATAGAGTCTAGAAAACCTCCCTTCATAGGTGAAGTATTTCATGATGACTTTCATCATAGGGACATATCTGTCAAGGAGATGAGAGAAAGGGAAAATTGTCTTTTTATCATCCTTGTATCTTGGTTTAAGATATGGCTCATAGTAGGAATGATCAAGGTTTCCTTTCTTAAACCAATTTTCTCCTAAATTTGGGATCCTTGTAGTAGCTGCAATGATATTAGTGGACATAGTGAACTAGACCCCGGTAATAGTGACCTGTCTATCATGAAGATTGGAAATGAACAATTTTGTTAGCATAGGATGATATTGGATCTTTTGCACTTTCTCACAAAATTAAAAACAACCCACATGTTTAAAACATGACACAGTGAGGGGGGAATCCATAAGCTCTTTTGTGGTTTCTGGCTCATGTCTAATGACTTTCCGTCCCTTCTTATATGACTTTTTCTTTGGTCTCTACTCCTCACTAACAACTTCGTTCTCCTCTTCATCCATTTTTGAATTTGAAATGTGAAACCCTAGGGTGAATGGAATGAGATGGAGGGAATGTGAAAGGAAATGATTTGTGAAATGGAGGGAATGAGAATGTCAATGGGAACCTAGGTTTTTGTAAACCCTAGGATTTAGTCATATTAGGAATGGTATGTATTTTAGGGAATATGGGTATGGGAAATATGCATGAAAATGAGAAGGGAATTTTAGTTTTAAAATGAGAACTAGGGATTCTTCTTAGAAAACACTTCTAATTCTTTATAAAACACAAAATATATCAGAGGAGGCATCTTAGGGTTCACGCACTGACCAAGAGAGCCTTGTAGAAAATATATGCCAAGATCTGGAACTTGCTGATGAAGTTTGAGGCTGTGAAGTGTTTTTTCTACCTTGTTGAGAAAACACGCAACGTCCTGTGGCAAACGCGTAGCATCTGAGCAAAGGTGTAGTGACCACTTCCAAGTGCGCAGTGTCCAGACAAAATAGTCTGAGGATTTCGGGAAAACGTGCAGCGACCCTGGAAATTTGTTGATTTGCTCAATGAAAACGTGAAATTTCTCCTTTACTGAGGATTGCTGAAGGTTGAATGAAGGGAATGACTTTGCTTTGAGGATTTTGAATGGATTTATAACTTAGCGGATTTGAATTTTTTATTTGAATTACCCACTTTCCTTATGTTCATTTTTCTCTTCTTCAAACTTTGACACTGGTACTCTTTAACGTTTATGTCTTTTTCTTTGCAGGTTGATCAACTAATGAAGCTTAACTTTATTTGCTTCAGTTTGGCCAGAATGATTGGATTGACAACTAGGGAATAGTTTATTACATATAAAAAAATAAAATTACATTTGAAAAATAAAAAATAAATTACGTATTTGATTTTATATCAAAATAGCATTTTGATACAAAAATCATTAAAATAATTACAAATTGAATATTAAAAATAAAATAATTACAAAGTAATGATCTTCTGTAAAAGAAGATATAATTTTCTTTGAGTCCCTCTCATATACATGCTGAATTTACTTGAATGGAGTAATGACCTTGAAAAACAAAAAACCTAATGACCTAATGAGACTCTTTAGACCTAATTTTCATGACTGACTTTGACTGAGACAAATCATGGTGAAAAGAGAATTTTCATAGGTGTTGTTATGCTCAAGGGGACATGGGAATGAGTCAGAAAATATGTTTCTTTGAAGGAGAGTGAAATTTTATTGAGGAAAGCTACCATCAGTGAAAGAATTTTTAGCATGACCTAATGGAATGATATAAAAAATGCAGAATGAGACACCTAAAATGAAAAATGAAGAGATGATATCAATCACTGATGGCATAATGCATATTCTGACGATAAAATCAGCCTTATTGGGGATGGAAGCTCTGACAGAGGTGTCAAGAACCACAGTTCTCTGAGTTAAGCAGATCAGTGTTTTATTCCATTGGGCCAAATATGGTAAAAAATAACTAAAGCTGAAAGGTAGGACTGATTTTCTGAGAATCAATGGCACAAACTGAATTAAACTGACTCAATTTGATTTAACTAAAATAAAGACTCAAAAACTAAACTAACCCTAATGCAAACTAAACTTGAAAGAAAGTAGAAACTTCAATGAAGCTCCATGGCCTTCACTTTAGGCCCCCGAATTCCAATGCTTGTTTCACTTCACACTTGCAGAATTATTAAACTGATATATACAATGAGGATGAAATTTTTTCTTAAGCTTTAGATCAGAAGAGATAGTGCTTGAGGAGCCTACCATTTACTGGCCCTCCTAAAAAACTTTTCCCGTCCATTTCTTCCAAAAGATATGCATTTTGTCCATGAGAAGCTGCAATTCTGAAAGGACCCTTCCATAGATTATCAAATTTCCCGTGCTTACCTTTGTCTTAATTTCTTGCATCCTAGCAAAGTACCACGTCATCAAGCTTGAAATTATCCTATTTAGTTTTCCTGTCATAAATCTGTTTGATCTTGTCATGAAGTTTAGAATTGTTGTGGAAAAATTCCTCTCTTATTTGCTACAAGTGGATCATTTGATTGATCCTTATTTGAATATCATTTTTTTCATTTCCAGCCTCTTGCAGAAGTTTCATGACTGGGACTGCTAATGAAGTAGGAAAAATTGTATCTACCCCGTAAACTTCTTGAAATGGAGACATATCGATGGATCTCTTTCTACTTACTCTATCTACCCATAGTGCATTTATCAACTTCTTGTGCCAATTTTTTTTATTATCTTCTAGCACCTTTTTGATGATATTGACCAGAGACTTGTTGGAGGACTCCACCAATCTGTTTCCCTGTGGATAATATGTTGTGGAATGACCCAATTTGATGTTGTATTTATCGCATAATTCTATCATTTTCGTTGATTTGAAAGTAGCTACACTGTCTATGATTATCTTTCTGGGACAACCAAACCACGACAAAATGTTAGCTTCAAGAAACTAAATAATGACTGTGTCAGTAGCTTGCCTGGTCAGGATCGCTTTGATCCACTTTGTGAAATAATTTGTAGCGGTAAGTATCCATTTATGCTGAGCAGATGAAGGCGGGTGTATCTCACCAATAAAATCCAAACCCCATTGCTGAAAGGGAACTTCAACTGAAATAGGTTGTAAAGGAAAATGTAAGAATTTACGTTTACCTTGGAAAAGTTGACACTCATGACAACTCATGACTTTCTTGTACAGATTTGTAAACAAATTAGGCTAGTATTAACCCACTCTCATTACTTTATTGGTTGTAGTCTTCTAGTACAAATGACCTCCACAATCTCCCTTGTGAAAATCTTTCATCACTTCTCTAGATTCATCTTCCACCAAACAATTGAGCAATACTCCTCCTGGATCCTTCTAGTAAAGTGCACTATCAAGAACACAATATTTTGAAGCCTTAAATTTTAATGGCCTTGCCTTACTCTTATTCATGTCCGAAGGAGGATTCAAATGTTTTAAAACATAAAAAATGTTAGCATATCAAGGGGATGATGAAAAAATATATGATATCTGAACAAAACTTACATTTTCTTCATCATCGTACAGTGTTGATATGAGATTGATATCAGGCACATGAAAATTAGACTCAACCATGAGCTTGGCTAAGCCTTGCCCTTTAATCAGCTTGGTTGGCTTGATCTCAAGGTCATATTCTAAAAGTGCCCCTATCCACCTACCTCTTCTTCCTTCTGGATTTGTTTGTATAAGTACTTCTTTAATCGCATTCAGAACATATGCTAGAATATGGGAGTGAAAAATGTAAACTCGGAAGTATTTGAGTGCTTTGACTAAGGCCAACACCTGTTTTTCAATTATGTTATATTGGAGAGCTGCATCTCTTATGGTACGACTGAAAAAAGCTATAGGCAGCTTTGTCCCATCTTTTTTCTGCATAAGCATTACTGCTAAGGTATGCTCAGAAGCAAAAGAAAATATGATGAAATCTAAAGAATAATAAGGACTTGTCAACACTAGGGTAGTAGTTAAAGAAATTTTTACTGAGCTAAATGATTTACAGGCATTCTCTAACCATCTAACATCATTTTCTTTCTTGAGCATATTGGTCAATTCTCTGAGATGTTCTACTAGGTTGGGAATAAACCTACGTAGGAAATTCATCTTACCATTAAAGGCTTGAATTTCCTTTTTGTTTTTGGGGAAATCTATTTTCAGAATGGATTCAACTCTAGTTGGATCTATTCGGATTCCATCTTTTGAGATGATGTGTTCCAACAAATTACCCTCTTCCATAGAAAATAGGCATTTTTATGGTTTAGGGAAATCGTCCCAACAATTTACCCTCTTCCATAGCAAATATGCATTTTTTATGGTTTAGGGAAATCCCAAACTTTCTGCACTGCTGGAACACAACTCTCAAATGATGTAAGTGCTTTTCATCTGAATTTGAAAAAATGGTAAGATCATCTAAATAAATAACCAGAAAGACATATTTTTCATTACCAAAATCTATGTCCATTGCTCGCTGGAAAGTGGCTCCAACGTTCTTCAACCCGAATGAAATTTTGGCATATTTAAAGGTTCCCCATGGTGTTGTGAATGCTGTCTTATCCTAGTCATTTTCATCTACCAAGACCTGATTGTAACCTGAATAGCCATCTAACAAAAACATCTTGCTGGCTCCTACAACTATTTTCAGAATATGATCCATCTTGGGCAGTGGATAATTGTCTTTTAATGAGACTTTGTTCAGATTCCTGAAATATGTACAAAGTCAAATCTCACCGGTCTTCTTCCGCACCGGCACCAAATTAGAGATCCAATCTGAAAATCTGATTGGAACAATGACACCTGCCTTATACATCTTATTTACCTCCTTCTCAATGGATGGCAACAATTTTGGATTAATCCTCCTAAGCTATGTCTAAAGGACTTCTAAATTGGCTTGATTGGGATTGTATGCTTAATGATATCCTGATTATACACCTTTAGGTCTGAATACTTCCAAGCAAACACATCAGAAAACTCAGTAAAAAAATCAATATATTTATGCTTTACCTCTATGTTGTACTGTACAACAACCCTCCCCATTTTTAAATTTTAGAATAAATCCCATTTAAAAATAGGTCCCCTTTTATATATCTTTTTCCCTAAATAGAAATAAAAGATCCATGGATAAAAGGATGCATATCACATTTTTATTCACAAAGTGTACAAAATTAAAAAAAACTTTCCAATCCGATGAGTTAGAAGACCTTTTAACATATTTGAACATCTAGAAAGACTTTATACTTAACAATATGTTAAGATGAACAATAATCGCAATCAGAAATTCAGAAAATTTCTTTTAAAGAGTTTTTTTTGCTTTAAAAAGTTCTGATGCGATTGCACTCAATCGCAATCACATTTCGAATTAGTGTTAAGTATTGCATTTTTCTATCTATGACCGATGTGATGTGATTTATTGCAATCACGTTTCGAAAGAAAGTTAAACATTGCATTCATTTCATTGTAAATTCCAATGTGATTGCACTCAATCGCAATCGCATTTTCAAAGATAGTATTAAATGGTCCATTTCATTTTAAATCTCTGATGTGATCGGGATTGGGTAGAAAGCGTTGTCGCATTTCCTTTAAAACAAATTGCGATGTGATTGTCACAATCAGAAAATCGGCATGAATTATGTTGTATTATTTTGCGCACCATTGAAGACTTGTGATGTGATTGTTACTTCACATTTATATTTATTCATCGCATCGCAAAGAATCAAAAGTGAATTTTAACATTTATTCCAAGGATGCGCCGATCTCCGATTGTACGTTACCATTAATTAAAAATCAGACAAAAGATCATGGGATATTTTGTTTTCAATGCGTGAATGTGACCCCTTGGAGGGAATTTATGTTGTAAATACGGGGAGATTAGATGGTAATTAAATAAAAAGATCTTTGGATAGCTGTTCTCATTATTATGTGTTATTTCGGCTGAAGGCATTCATTTGAATTGCAGAAAAAAAATTCAAATCCTTTCATTTGCAGAACCAGAGAGAATTTTCCCGAAACTGAAATGTCAAAGAGAAGCAGAAAATCTAAAGCTGCTTTTGTTACAAAAGCCCTTGTATTAACCATGCCGCCCAAGGAGAAACCGGCGAGGCTCAAGCTAGTCACAGACACCTCCTATCAAGGACTGGGGAAGATGACATGGGAGAATGTATACAATTTTATTGAAAAAGAGAAACCTAGGGTTATTGTGCCTAAGGCAACCGTTCCCGGTGAAGAATATTCAAACTCTGACTCTGAATCTCATCTCAGTGCATTGGAAAATTCATTTTTACACCGAATCGCTGCCTGGGCAAACATTTTTCCCTACTATGATGTTATCAGATGGGTCATTCACAATGTGACCGTTCAAAATAGGACTTTTGTTTTTGCTTCTAGATCAGTGTTCGGGTTATTCAAGGCAGAAGATATTAAAGCAATGTACCACCTTCCCAACCCGCAAAAGATTTACAACAAAGACTTCCTTAAGGAATATGTTGCAGAACATCTAAACTAGGCAAAGACAATCAAAGAATGGAGGAATAACCCTGAAAAGCATAAGAAGGAGGCATCAGGTATGTACTATGTGGAGTCTCTCTCGCCTCCATATTGTTATTCCGCAGCGATGATGTGTAGGTTGTTCGGAAACGATAACTCTACTAGGTTTTCTATTCAAATGGTCCCGTTAATTCATTCTGTTGTTAGTTCTGAAATTATGGATTGGGCTTTCATTTTGTCTGATAAGATAGCCAATCTAATTCTTGAGTACAGAAGAAGACAAGAATTTAAGGAATTCCACCCCTTTCAATTTTTGTGCTTATATCTTAGATGCCCTTTGTTTTAATTATGAATTCCCCATGCTAGGTTGGAAATGGACTCCAAAAGAACTTGTCCCTATTCATGCATATCACAAATTATTATGGAAGGAAAATTTCAAACATCATGTTTACAGAGTCTGCCATGGTTTTCTAATTCCAATTTACCAAACCATTTTTGGCCATTTCCCTCCTAGACTTTCCAATAAAGCCAAGATTGATTTTTCCTCTATCAGAGATTGGTTCGGGGAAGAAAAATTCACTTATATCAGAATTTTTGGGAGTATTTTCGAGCCACATATCCTTCCCCTATACGTTCCAGATAAGCTGTTAGCTCAGGAGATTTCTTATCAACTAACAGTAGAAGGAATGTCTAGAATTTTGAAAAATCAATAAAAAGCTTATGTGGCATACCTTCCCTTTTAAGTATGGTGACTATAATCTTAATAGTTTCGCTCATGCTGAGAAAGAATTTGGTAAGATTTCTGATCTTAAGCTTTCAACAATTCCTAGAAGGCAATACGACCCAAGGCAAGTGGCGTATGATTTTACTACCTCTGTTTCGATTGCTCGGTTCGAACATGAACTAGACATTTTTGATGATTTATTTGTTTCTGTGGATGATATATCCCAAGTTTTTGATTTAGCCATGTCCAGGTTGCAGGCCAAGGACATGAATTTTTGTTTGTTTGTTTAGGATTCAGAGGTTACTTAAAGTGCCTCTTGATCAGTTGAGAGCTCCCATACAGGAGAAAGCATCACAACAGAAAGAAGCAGGAAGTACTTCTGGTAAAGAAGTAACAGGAGCTGATCCTGTTCTGGGGAAAAAGGATGACAACAACAAAGCTAACACTGCCAAGACAGAAACAGCTGCTCAAAAAGATACACATAAGCCTTTAGTTCAAACAGAAAAAGAGAGCACGGGTACTGATGCCCATGTACACATTGAGAAAGGAAGAACTTAAAGTCAAAACACTGAAGAGGCACCCAAGAATGATATAAACAATAATGCAGGTTCTCAACTTGGAGGACAAGTAGATACTGAACTGGTTGTTTCTTCTCATTTGCTGAGCCAATATCAACAATTTTCCCAGCAGATAGGATTGCAAAACACTCCTCAAGTTGATAATCCTAAAGATCAGGATGTAGAAATCATTCCTGAAAACCCCACAAGAGAAATTATGCTAAAGATAGAAGAAATCCCTCCTTTAGATATATTCTACAGTCCCAAACATATGGCTGTGGTGAGAAAACAGAGAAAAAGGAGGAGAACGGATCAAGATGCACTTTTGGCATCACATGGGGAGTTTCTAAATGTTGTTTATAAAAATGCTGAGGTGGATCCATCTGAGGATCTCACCAAATTGTCTCAGTATGCAGGTGCCTATAGTGCTACCACTATAGATAAAGCTTCTGAAGCTACACATCTGGTAAAACAAAAGGATGTGAAAATTGCTATTTTTGAAGAACAGGTTGCAGGAAATCAACAAAAGATTATTCAGTTGGAGCAGAGATTACAGGATGTAGAACTCAGAACTAAACAACTAGAAGAGCAACTCAGCCTTGAAAATAAGAAGATTGATGAACAAGCCTTGTACAAACAGCAGCAGTTGAATCAAGAGGTAGAAAAGCTACAAAATCTTCTACAATGTGAGAGAAATTCAAAGATTGAACAAGAAAAAATGTTCCAATCAACATTGGACAAGTTCAAGGATTATCCTAAGTTAGCTCAATTCATAATTGAAGCTCTTGAAATAAACAAACTGGTATCTCAACATTTAAATGAATTTTGTCTAAAGTTGACACAAATTGAGCCTTTGTGCGAAATAACATCATCTTTGATAGATAAATCAATCACTCTTAGGCAAGAAATTGATGATGCTGATCATCAAATTTCCGAGTTCCTTTCATGGCAGGATACAGAGCAGGGAAGAAAAGCTAATATTCCTAGAATTGAAGAGAGGCACAAGGAAATTTTATTTATGGAATGGGAATAGCAGTTGATGAAATCAGAAAGAGCCATATCAAGGGCTAAAGGTTTAATGAATAATACAACACAATTGATTAATGACAGCTTGTACACTACCAATTTGATCTCAGATTGTACCCCAGGCAAGTTACCTAAAGTAAAAGAAGTTGATTCCAGGTGGAAGGAAGAGATAATCAATAAAAATCAACAGATTAGCAAACTTCAAGGAATATCATGGGATATTATGTGGACTTATTTGATCAAGCCACACAGCCAACAGATGGCCATCAAATTCCTTTCGAATGCTATTCATTGTATTATTCCCGAATTCTCTGATGCTACATACACTGGGTAGTTACATTCAAAAATGAGTTGGCCAACAGAAGTCCAAGATATTCTCAATATTTGCCACCTTTGCACATCCACCTCAACTGATGATCAATGAGCTAGTCTACTACAAGATCGCATTTCTGTTCTAGATTTTTTTTTTAATATTAAATAGATTATAGGAATAGTTTTAGTTATTTTGTTTTGTTAAGTACCTATTTAAACCCCTTTCATGCATTTAGAAAGGGGTCCTGAATTTGTAATATTTTGACTTGGAGATTACATTTATGTAATCCATTGACTCCTATATTTTTATGAAGGATCACATCTGGTGATTCCTTGCAGAATTATCTTTAAGAATTTCATTTTTGTACCTTGGAGTTGATTTTACATTGGAATTGCTGGATTAGAGTATCAGATTGCATTTGAAAGTCACAAGATTGTATTAGAGTATCAGAGTATCTTTTGTTATATGATATTCTCTTTTAAATTGCTATCGTTTATATGTACTTGTTTCATAATATTTCTTTATATATATCATTTCTGAGTATATTGGAAATATTTATCTTTTATAGTATATGCAAGCGATATATAATGAAGAATGCAATATATTATTTTAACTTTGTTTAATTTCTTAAATAGAGTTATCTTTATTTGTTGCTGCACATTTCAATTAAACTTTAATACATTTTCATGGTTATTGATTAATTGAAACAATTTAAAGTTGTATTCACATTTGATGCCCGAGTTAGTTTTAGAGTTATTTCATCAGTATTTAAATTAGATTAGATAGTTTTATTTCAGTCATTTAGTCCCATTTCCCCCCATCCAATCATTCCATTACCAACCCATTTAAATTAATAGGAAACTGGTCTTATAAATCCAGTCGAAGCCAGCATCCCATACGAAAAAGGAGTTGTCTTAAGGTCCCGATTGGGTGGTTATCCCCCAATGTTTGAAGCAGTGATTTTCGAGGCTTCAACACTCTGATGGCAAGGATTTTGAGAGTTTGATGAACTTCGACTAATCGTCGGTTCCTATATTCACATCTTCGACTCCTTTCTCTATGGGAACCAAAGTTGGTTTTCTCGCCACATCATCATGATCAAATAACTCTTCCAAAGGTATGAGACCTTTCGAAATGTTATTGTATTTGAGTTGAAGAATATCAATCTGCTCCGTTTCAATAACCTAGTCATCTTTATCATATACCTAATCCATAGAGAAATTTTCAAATTCTCCTTCACTCTGCAGGAAGTTGTTCACTTGTTTATCATCCCATAAAACTTGCCGGATTTCAAGTTATCTAGAATAGTGGGCCTGTGCTTTATATGGATCTCAAAATTTTTGTTAGAAAACATTATAGATTTGAAATTACTCGCAGCAGAGGCTAATGAATCAGCCATCAAGTTTTGCAATCTAGGCACTACCTTAAGGGTGTATTCAGAAAACATCTTTAAAATGTTAAGCACTACATTCCTATACTGTCTCATTCGCAGGTGATTAGCTTGGTATTCAATTTTAATTTGTTTGAACACTAGCTCTGAATCTCCATAGACTGCAATTCTCTTCGCTCCTAATTTCTTCAGAATTTTCAAACCAGTAATGAGGGCTTCATATTCAGCCTCATTATTTGTGCAGTCAAATGCTAGTTTATAGGAACATAACATTACATTATTTGGGACCTTGTTTTTTTGTTTCCATGGGCTACATATCCACAAACCTATGCCAGCTCCATCTTTTCCAGTGGAACCATTAAAATCCATACTCCAAAGACCATCTTCTTCTTCTTCTAGGTGCTGAAATTCTTGATCCTGATTTGAAACTATTTGGCGGTCTGATTCTTCATGCTGCTCTGAATTTTTATCTACTTTCTCTGCTGGATGTTGGGTTTTAATGGGAAAATTTTGTTTCTCTTCCTATAGCACTGTTCTAATACAATTCGAAACTTTGGGAAAATCCTCTAATTTTACTATTTGACATTCTATATCATTTAAACCGGAATCATTGTACAATATAAAAGACTCTAGATGAGTATGTACAATGTTGATTGGATGATTGTGAGGAATTTTTTTATTTGTGATCATGTACTTCATTTTGGTCTCACAGTAAAGCTTTCTCATTTGACCAAATACAGGGATAGTGGCATAAGAAAAGTCTAATTGCAATGTACCTCTTATTTTTGCCCCCTAGGATCTTGACAACAACATACCGAAGCATGGTGGAATATCAACAACTACCACGTCCATAAGAACATTTTTGGCGGGGATTTGTTCTAAGGAGACCACTAGATCTTTGATCAGACCTAAACAATGAACACGACCAGAATCAAAAGAGTATAGATCATGATAGGGGCGGGTAATATCAAGGCCAATTTTTTCCATGATGGCTTTGGGCATGAGGTTGTGAGAAGCCCCGAAGTCTAAAATGGTATTATAAAGAATACACTGATGAATTTTAAGACTCATATAGAATGGTGGGACTTCACTATCTTCGGATTGGCCATCAATGGAAAGACCAAATATCAACTCAGGCTGGTCATCTTCTACATTAACCATGTCAGATAAAGGATCAACTTTTAAGGTCTTGGCTACATGGTTTTTGAACTTATCAATTTTAACCAACTTGGTAAGAGGAATAGACAATTTTAATTTAGAAATTTCAGACTTAAAATTAAAAGGTTTAGTTTTATCTACCTCTTTCGTGGTAACATCCCTTTTTTTGACATGATATCTGGGTGCAACTTACTTTCTCTGAATTTCTTTTTCTCTGACTGGTGCACTTGTAGCGAGCTGATTATTTCTATTTTGACTCTGTGCTACAATTTCTTTACCCTTATTCTGAACTTGTTTTGGTGCTGATTCTTTCTGATGAACTGTTTTATTGGGGAGTGGAGCTATTGGAACATCCCAACCTATCAAGGTACACTGTCTTTGTTGGGAAATTAATGCATTTAGGTACCATTTCTGATAGTCATCATATTCTACCTCTAATTCATGGTAATTTTCCATTATGAAATTTTTATCATTAGGTGAACTTGTATTCTCCACATATTCTTCATCCTCGGTGAGAAAAATGGGCTGACCATCAGCTGTGAAAATAATATTCTCTTCTATTGTTAGTTCTTCTTCTTCATCACTTTGGGCATAATTCTGTTGAAGTGGTGTTCTTATTTGTGGTTGTTGTGCTACGGGAGGTCTTTGTTCTCACTTCTTTATTCGAAACTGAGGTTGTTGCTGGCCTTGGAAGTTTGGATTTCTTATTTGAGGCTCATACTATCTATATGAAATAGACATCTTATCAACCATTCTCTCCATGGTTTTCAGTAAGGCATCAAATTTGGTATCGGATGAAGTGGAGGTTTCCTCTTTGATAGTCACTTTCAGTTCACCTTTAAGTTTAGCCTTCTTAACTAAAATATTTTCCTCAACACTTATTGATTTCTTCATCATATATTCAAGGGTGGCAACGTTTCATTCTCTCAATGAATAGGCCATATCTTGATCAAAGGCATCAGAATAACGTAGAAGGGCTAAACCAAGAGGTGGTTTCATTCCAGTAGGAATGGAATTATAAATTATGAGATATCGAGCATTGTAATCAGAGATTGATTCATTGGGATTAAGTTTCAAAGAATCATATTCAACAAGGATCTGTAAAGGGTTTTTATTTTCATCCCACCTGGCTAAGAAAGCATCAGTCAATTCAATGGGATTCCTAATTAAATTTACTGCTAGGTCACGAAACCAGACTTTGACTTCACCTGAAAAACTTTGTGAAATGATCCGCATCTTGGCATCATTTGCATCTAACTCCTCCAAATCTATAAAGGTTGTAATTTTGGTGATATGTTGACGAGTGGTGATTTCAGAGTTCTCATAAAAAAAGGTAATTCTTTGACCATACCCTTGAGGCAGTTTAGCCATATTGGCAGGGAGCACTTATGGTCCAGAACGAGCCATGATTCCGGGTAGATGATGAACTGGGTTAACAATCGGAGGGATGGGCTGAATGGGTAAAGGAGCTGAAACTGTTGGTGCTGAAGTAGCTGGTATGTATGATGAAGTCGAAGGTGCAGATGAAGATACTGAGATTGACTGAGTTTGAGGTTTAGATGTAACAAAAACTTCTTTGGAAGGATAAAATTGGATCCACTCTTTAATGTCTAGGTCAGATTCAGGCTTAATTTCTTCATAAAGCCAATCTCTCAAAGAACTTAAATCTAATTCTGACAAAGAATTTATTTCAGATAATCTCAAAGGATCAAAAAATATATCAGACAAGGATGTTTCAGATTTGGACTTGAATAAAGATAATTCAAACTTTATGTCATAGGGTATATCTTTTAGAGAAAGCAATTTTGTAGGTATAAATACTGATCTTACCAATGGAGTTGGTCTTGATTGAATTTGTGGAGTTTGATATCGGTGTCTTCGAAAAAATTGCTCCGGATCATCAATTGGATCAACTGGATCAAGGTCTGGATTCGACCTAGTGTATCTTGTAGAAGCCAGATCTGCTGTGAGGCACTGTACTTATGAAATCGACCTTCTGAAACTCGATCCTATCATCCAACAGATCAGTTTCCAGTTGATATTTGTTGTACACCCAGGGAAATTTTTGTCTCTTTGTTCCCCAGCAACGACACCAATATGTTATCACTCTGCCAGATTCCCAAGGTTGAGGAAGGAATCCCAACAGAGGTAACCAAAAACCAAGCTTTTGAATTGATATAAGCTAGCCCTATCAAGCCGGAGAGGGCTCTCTCCGAAGGGCCACAACCAGGAGGGATGGAGAAATTAGGGTTTTAGGCTAGGTATGAAATTCAGGGGTTTGTTTTTTTTTATTGGGGTTGGGCTCACTGAATGAGGATTAGGTCAAGGGGAATAGACTAGGGCTAATGAGATGGAATTGTAGTCCATTTGATGGGGAAAAGTAGGTAGAAGGCTCAACACTTGGAGGTGATTTGGTGAGATGGAATAATACAAATGAGGAGCTAGGAAGAGCATCGGGGATGAGTTCTTCCTAAACCAAAGATAATGAACAGATTATGAACATTTTTCCAAACAGAGCATGAAAAAAATGAATTCTTCCTTTCAACTTGAAATTTAACATATCATAGACATGAAAAGGTTTATGAGCTTAAAAAACATTCATACAAATGATCACAAAGAAAAAACAATGTCAAACATTCATACCACATGAATCCCAAAGAAATAGCTGCAATTTTTCATTAATATCCAGGCCAAACTAGTTCTTGATCAATACACTAATTTTCAAACTGATGCCAACCTTTGACTCCTCCGAAGACTTGAGCTAAATAGACCTAAAAACCACCTCCACTCATCCATAGGGGTCAAATCCATGAGGTGAGGGAGATATTACACAAAAAAATTGAACTGATAGCTAGAGTATAGGATGAGAAAGGTGACTCATTCCTATCTCTAATGAACCGATTCATTACCCCTCAATTGATTGAATTACCTAATGTATATACCCTAGATAAAAGTACAAACATGAAATTTACATTCATATTGACCATTTGCATCAGTAATTTCTCATTTCCCAAGGAAAAAATTCTAACTGGAGTGAAAATCAAAAAATTGTTGAAGACTGTGAAAAATGGAATTTCCCTACCAAACACGTAGCGTCCAAGCAGAAAAAATGACATGTTTTCAAGGTTGGTTTTGAGTGCCTTCCCAGTGTCCAAATCAGCTCCATGATAGCTCATTGGAAATCTCTTTGAGTCTAGTTTCCCTTTCAGAAACCTGTTCTCCCAAGACTGGTAAACACGCAGCGACCAGGCAGAATTTGAGGTAGAACCATGAAAATTTGATGGTTTTTGGCACTTTTGATGGACCAATTCTCCTCCAAAATTTTTAAAACTTGCTAAGGTTGATGACCTCATCAATATGAACATTATGGTGGTGGTCATTTTCAATTGGAGGCCCCAAAAAAGAGCGCAGCATCCAGGTCGCTACGCCTTTGGCAAAATTTTGCGTGTAAATATACTGAAAAATGCAGAAATGACCAAAAGTGAAAAATGTTCCAAAATTTACCAAAATTTTTGAGGGTACGTGCTTATCAAGTGCTTGAGGTATGAAGATACACCTCAACAAGTATATCTAACCTCTCTTTCTCCCCTTGCTTAGTCAAACTTTCAATTTTAGCATTGGCTCTTTTGTGCTTGGCCAATGCAATTCTCTCTTTTCATGCATGAAGTTTGAATCTTGTCCTCAACATGTCATTGTCCTTGTTTGACTTCTCTAGCAACCTATCCAAATTTATATTGGCTCTATCAAGCCATGGTTCCATGTCCTTGCTGATTTCTAGGGCAAGCAGTTCATTTGGTGTGAGTTGGTTTGCTAGCTTAGCTTCCCTCTATCTTTCAATGGCCAGAGATCTTTTCAACCCTCTAGTCTTTGGTCTCTATCTTGGAGGCTGATCCTCCTCATCATCAGGTTCACCAAACCTTTCCAATGTTTCCTCAAGCAATACTTTATCATTTTCTGCCTCTCTTTGTGCCTTGATACACTTCACCTCATTGATTATTTGCTTGGTTTTCAGCTGCTGATTTTCTTTCTCAAGGAAGTCAACTACATATTTTTCCCTCTCAGATTAAATTTGAGTTCACAAATATTTGCCTCTTTGTCTTTGATTGCTGCACTGGTAATTTTGTCTTCATCTTCCTCACCTAGTTCAATCAACTGAAATTCATGCCCTATCTCATGTTTTCCCTCCTCATATTCAATGTTTGGCTCTTTTTCCTTTTCCTTGCCTTTGTATACCTGCTGTGTTGATGAAGAAGGCATGGCCCCTTTCACTCCAAGTGAAGAAAACACATTCCTATAGCCTCTCTGATAAGTTTTGGGAAAAGGGTGAACCTTAGTCAAACTAACCCTTGGTGCCTCAATATCTTCCTCGCTGTTGGTTGACTCTGAATCACGATGTGATGATGATGTAGGGTTATAGAAGGGTGAATAAGAAGGATCAATATGAGGTCAATTAATTTGACTTGGTGATGATGTATGAGCAACAGACTAAGATGGAGGAATAGATGTGGGAGGATGAGATGATGAAGGGGTATTTTGATCATGCTGACTAGGTGGGGTAGTAAAAATATCATTTGATATGAAGGTGTCCCATGGAATGTTAATTTGATCAAGCTGATACATGAATATCATTTTGATGAGGGAGTGGTGGAAAATACTCTGCATTTGATTACCATAATCGCTCTTTTTTTGCAATATAAGCCATTTTGTCAATGCCGTGGGAGAGATAATAGGGTATGTGAAGCATTCCGACTCTAGTGAAGTGCATGAGGAGCCGGATATGATAGGAATAGAATCTAGAAAACCTCCCCTCATAGGTGAAGTATTTCATGATGAATTTCATCATGGGGACATATCTTCAAGGAGATGAGAGAAAGGGAAAATTGTCTTTTTATAATCCTTGTATATTGGTTTAAGATATGGCTCATAGTAGGAATGATCAAGGTTTCCTTGCTTAAACCACTTTTCTCCTACATTTGGGATCCCTTTAGTAGCTGCATTGATATTAGTGGACATAGTGAACTTGACCCCAGCAAGAGTGACCTGTCTATCATGAAGATTGGAAATGAACAATCTTGTCAACATAGGATGATACTGGATCTTCTGCACTTTCTCATAATTATAAACAACCCACATGTTTAAGACATGACACAATGAGGAGGGAAGCCATAAGCTCTTTTGTGGTGGCTTGCTCATGTCTAATGACTTTCCCTCCCTTCTTATATGACTTTTTCTTTGGTCTCTACTCCTCACTAATAGCTTTGTTCTCCTCTTCAACCATTTTTTAATTTGAAATGTGAAACCCTAGGGTGAATGGAATGGGATGGAGGGAATGTAAAGTGAAAGGAAATGATTTGTGAAATGGAGGGAATGAGAATGTCAATGGGAACCTAGGTTTGTGTAAACCCTAGGATTTAGTGGTATTAGGAATGGTATGTGTTTTAGGGAATATGGGTGTGGGAAATATGCATGAAAATGAGAAGGGAATTTTAGTTTTAAAATGAGAACTAGGGCTTATTTTTATAAAACAACTTCTAATTCCTTATAAAACACAAAATATATCAAACGAGGCATCTTAGGGTTCACTCACTGACCAAGAGAGCCTTGTAGAAAATCTATGCCAAGATTCAGAACTTGTGGATGAAGTTTGAGTTTGTATAGTGTTTTTTCTGCCTTGCTGAGCAAACGTGCAATGTCCTGGAGCAAATGCGTAGCATCCAGGCAAAGGCATAGCGACCACCTTCAAGTGCGCAACATCTAGGAAAAATAGTTTGAGAATTTCGGGCAAACACACAACGACCCTGGAAATTTGCTGATTTGCTCAATGAAAATGTGAAAGTTCTCCTTTGTTGAGGATTGCTGAAGGATGAATGAAGGAAATGAATTTGCTTTGAGGTTTTTGAATGGATTTATAACTGAGTGGATTTGAATTACCCACTTTCCTTATGTTCATTTTTCTCTTCTTCAAACTTTGACACTGATACTCTTTAACCTTTATATCTTTTTTCTTTGCAGGTTGATCAACTAATGAAGCTTAACTTTCTTTTCTTCATTTTGGCGAGAATGATTGGATTGACGGCTAGGGAATACTTTATTACATATAAAAACATATAATTACATTTGAAAAATAAAAAATAAATTACATATTTGATTTTATATCAAAATAGCATTTTGATATAAAAATCATTAAAATAATTACAACTTGAATAATAAAAAAAATAATTACAAAGTAATGATCTTTTGTAAAGGAAGATAGAATTTTCTTTGAGTCCCTCTCATATACATGTTTACTTTATTTGAATGGATTAATGAACTTGAAAAACAAAATACCTAATGACCTAATGAGACTCTCTAGACCTGATTTTCATGACTGACTTTGATTGAGACAAATCATGGTGAAAAGCGAATTTTCATAGGTGTTGTTATGCTCAAGGGTACATGGGAATGAGGCAGAAAACATGTTTCTATGAAGGAGAGAGAAATTTTATTGAGGAAAGCTACCATCAATGAAATAATTTTTAGCATGATCTATTGGAATGATATAAAAATTGCAGAATGAGACACCTAAAATGAAAAATGAAGAGATGATATCAATCACTGATGGCAGAATGCATATTCTGACTATAACACCTTGCAGGAAGAAGAGATCAAAGATGAATAGAAAGATGGTAGACTACAAAGACTCTCCCTATGAATCAGATGAGATGCTTGGTGTTGGGAACTCTATTGACTTAACATACACATTGAGGAGTTTGAAGGAGGAAATAAGGATTTGCAAAGAAGATAATGACATAATCATGCAGGAACAGGAGAAACAAGCAAAATTTAATGCAGTAATTCTTTAGAGTTTGTCAGAATTACAGAGATAGGAACCACTCTAGAGCAACCATGGATAGGAGGATAAGACTAATGGGTCCTATAGTAGTAGATACCATAGTGGGCATAGGTCAAATAGAGATGACATGATCAGGGATGGAAAGTTCTTGGATACTCCAGATAGGAGGGGTGATGGACACATGTACAATTCTAGTTCTGGTTCTTACAGGTATCATGGTCATCATCATTATCATCCTTACAAGAGAAGTGATAGTGGATATTTTACGGATGATTTAAAGAAATAAAAGCCACCTACTTTCGATGGGTAAATGAAGAAAATGCAGGATGCATAAGCATGGTTGTTTGGAATGAATAAGTTATTCAGATTGCACAATTACTTTGAGAACATGAAGGTCATTATAGATACATTTAGTCTTAAAGGTAAAGAAAATATCTGGTGGGAAAATGTAAATAAAATCAGAGATATTTATGAGGAGGAGTTGTCTTAGCATGAATTTGAGAGACTATTCTGGAAGAAGTATCTATCAGAGAGATACTATGACGATAGGGAAAAATAGTTTTATGAGGTAAAGATGGGCTCTGTGATTGATGAGGAATACACTAGCATATTTTTGGAGTTGTTGAGATATATGCCTTACCTCAAGTAGGAGACGGCCAAGATTCAAAGGTTCATTAGTGGTTTGTCGATAAAATTTAAATACATGATTGAGTTTGATGAGCCTAGATCATTGGAGGAGGCCATCCAGAAGCTAAAGCATTGTTACGAGCAATCAAAGTGAATGTCTGAGACTAACCAAGATTGGAAAGGTAATGCTAATAATAAAGGGAAATTGAATAAGAAGCGATCAAGGACTCAAATAGGTAACAAAGAGAATGCAACATCGTACAAGAAGTTCAATGCATCTGAAAAATGGTAGGGATTTCAGTTTGAGCAGCAAAACAAGGGTGAAGGTTGGAATCCTATACAATGTTGGACTTGTCACAAAGATCATTGCAGGAGAGATTTTCCATAACATCATGGTGGTAGACGGCATATCTATAGTGCTCATGAAGCACAAATAGTGGGGGATGTTAGATAGAGTGTTCCTCGGATCTATGTAGCATTTGATATCAGGAAGTTAGATCACTAGGCATCTATTATCAAGATGGAAGGTAATATTTGTGATCAAGTTGTTTCTATTTTGATTGACCCTGGATATAATTATAGTTATGTTAATACTGAATTTGTGGATAAGTGTGGTTTGAATAAATAAGTGCATGCAGAATCTTGGTTAGTACAACTGAATATAGGTACAAATAAGTGAGGTCATCATTGGGTAAGAGCTTATGAATTTTAATTGAATGTTATGTCTACATTAACACATCCGAATGTATTGTCATTGGGTTCGTATAACATGCTTTTGGGTATGGACTGGTTGCATCTCCATAGGACCAAATTGGATTGTTATGGAAAATATATTGAGTGATTGGATGAAAATGGAGAACAAAGAGTGTTACAGGGTAAGAAGAAGGAAACATCAGTTAGAATGGTGACAACTATGCAGGAAAAGTGTAGTTGCGGGAAAGGGTGTGTGTTATTTGCAGTACATATTTCTAGTGAAAAAGGTAAGGAAGTTGAGGATGCAGATGTCTTGAGTAGGTACTCAATTTTACAACAGTTTTAGGATGTGTTATCAGCATGTATTTCAGAATTATAGCCTCATAGGGAAGTAGAATTTTCATTGAGTTTGTACCAGGGCTAGCACCAACATCATACATAATTATAACTACAAAGTTGGTAGAGATGCAGTTGAATTTGAAGGAAATTCTTGACAAGGGATACATTAGGACAAGTGTATCACCATGGGGTGCACCGATATTGTTTGTGAAGAAGAAGGATGGTACTTGAATTTATTACAGGTAGTTGAACAAGGCGACCATTAAGAATAGGTATCTGTTGCTGAGGATTAATGATTTGTTTGATCAATTGAAGGGAGTAGCAATGTTCTCGAAGATTGATATAAGATCAAGCTATTAACAGGTATGCATTAAAGAAGATGACATTGACAAGACAACTTTCTGTACTAGGTATGAAAATTATGAGTTTTTTGTGGTTCCATTTGGTTTGACTAATGCTCCAGCTAATTTTATGTGCTTGATGAATAGTGTGTTGCATCCTTTTCTAGACAATTTTGTTATTATATTCATTGATGATATATTGGTATATTCTAAGAATGAGGAAGAACATGCCAAACATTTAAAAACAGTGTTAATATTTCTAAGAGAGAATCAGTTGTATGCTAAGCTTAGAAAATGCAGTTTCTTTCATACATAGGTACATTATTTGGGGCATGATGTTTCCAAGGAAGGCATAACAATGGATCCAGAGATGATAAGGGTTATCATGGAGTGGGAGGCTCCTAGGAATGTGGATGAGGTAAGATAATTTATGGCATTAGCGGGTTACTATAGGAGGTTCATCAAGAACTTTTCTCGCATTTCATATCTCATCACGTCATTACAAAGGAAATATAAGAAGTTTGGATGGACAAAAGAATGTGCAACAAGTTTTGAGGAGTTGAAATAATTGTTGACAAATGCTCCAATGCTAAAGATTGCAGATCTAGACAAAGAATTTGTGGTATGAACGAATTCTTACAAGAGAGGACTTGGTGGAGTTCTTGTGCAAGAAGGACATGTAGTGTGCTATGAATCATGGAAATTGAATGAGCACGATAATAATTATCCTGCACATGATCTTGATTTGGCAATGATCATTCATGCATTAAAGATGTGGAGGCACTATCTTCTTGGCAGGAGATTTGTACCGATGAGCGATCATAGTGGATTGGGGTATCATTTTGACCAACCAAATTGAAATGCCATGAAAGCTATATGGTTGGCCACAATCAGGGAATTTGAATTTGAGATCAAATGCATTAAAGGTAAAGAGAACAAGGTTGAAAATTCTCTTAGCAGGCGAATACAAGAGAACCACATAGAAACTATGAGTTCTTATGGGACACATTTACAAGCTCAAAACTTACAGGCAGGTCGGCAAGATAACAGGTACATGGAGCTCAGACACATGTTACAATAGAGTACAGGTACAGGCACAAGTGCACATGATGTGGACTATCTTCTCATAGCAGATGGATTGATCAGATTTAGGGACATGATATATGTTCCAGCTGACAATGATCTCAAGAAGCTTAAATTGATAGAGATTCATGCATAATCGTATTTAGGTCACCTGGGATATCATAAGGCATTGATAGCGGTGAAGAAGTTCTACTACTAGCCAAAATTGAAGAAATAAGTGGCATAGTTAGTGGCAAGATGCTTGGATTGTCAACAGATAAGGAAGAGTGTAAGTATCTAGGTTGGTCACAATAACCAATCTCAATTCCAAAGTGGAAATGGGAGCTCATTTCCATGGACTTCATCACAGGTTTTCCGAGGACATATAGACAACATGATTCGATTATGGTCATGATTGACAGGTTGAAAAAGGTAGCACACTTCATCCCAGTGAAGTCCACTTATTCAACCAACGATATAGCATAGGTTTTCATTAGAGATGTGGTGAGGTTGCATGGTGTTCTGAATAAGATTGCGTTAGACAAGGATGCTAATTTTACTTCTAGGTTTTGGAAAGAGTTATTTGTAGGTTTGGGTACAGATTTGGCCTTTAGAATAACTTATAATCCATAGATAGATGGAAAAAAAAGAGGGTCAAAAGGATATTAGAGGACATGTGGAGGATGTATGTGATGCATCATTAGTGAAAGTGGGAAGAGTAACTTCCGTTGGTTGAGTTCACTTACAACAATTGGTACCAAGAGTCATTGACGATGAGTTTATTTAGGGAAATCTATGGGAGGAGTTGTAATACTGCAATTAGTTGGAGTGATTCAATTAATAGGGTATTGATAGGACCAGATATGTTGGTAGATATTGAACAGGAAATTTAAGTAATCAAGAAGAATCTAAAGAAAACACGGGATAAGCAAAAAATTTATGCAAATCAGAGTAGGTTTTTTAAGGAGTTTAAGGTTGGGGAATAGGTGTACTTGTGCATCAATCCAAAGTAAAGCTCCTTGCGGATTAGATCACCTCAGTTTTGTGGACCTTTCAAGATTCTTAAAAGGATTAGATCAGTAGCCTATCGACTTTCACTACCTCCAACATTGAAATTCCATAATGTTTTCCATGTGTCATTGCTTAAGAAGTATGTTAAAGATGTTGATCATGTGATTAACTAGTCTATATTGCAGGTGGATCCAGAAGGAGAATTCTAGCCAGAGTTCAACGCATTTTGTAGAGAAAGATACACATGCTCTGGAACTAAGAATGCAAGAAGGTTAAAGTGTAGTGGAAGCACTTTGGGCTTGATGAAACTACATGGGAGATAGAAGATCAGATGCATGCTATGTATACTTCTTTATTCGTTGGTTGAGATTTTTTTTTTAGTATATTCTTGGTGTGATATTTTGGTATATGTACATATGTATATGGATGTAAATACCGCCATGAGTTGTGTTATAAATCTCCAATAAGCAGTATGGTGTCGTGTAATTGTGGTTTTCATGTTGTTATGTTTTCATGTTGGCTTGCTTCTCAACATGTTGATCATTGTAAATACGGCAACGAGCTAAGTTATTAGTATCCATGGGTTGTATGTTTTTCTTTGAACGGTCTTGTTCATTGTAGGTGCCATTAAACAACGAGGACGGTGTTCCCCTAAGGCAGAGGGTTTTGTAACAACCTTGGTTAAAAATTCATGTAAAATTTAATAAATGAAAAAAATAAGACCTTGGTCATGGGGCACGTATTCCAACCTAAATGTTGTGAAAAACATCCTAGTGGGTGTTCTTTTGGTTTATAATGGTTATGGAAATTTGCAAAGGCAATGGCAAAGGCTTCAGAAAGAAAAGTTCCATTTATTGGCATTTTATTTATGAAAATAATGGAAAACAGGAGAAATTGAAGGTGAAAGGTCGCAGGTTGCATGTGAGGAGGAAAATGAAGGAAAATAATGGAAAATTGATGAAATTAGAGACCTCATTAATAAAAGGGCTAATGAGGATCAGTTCATGGCTTCTTTTCAGTTCAATTTTGGACCTCTCATTCTATTCTCTCTCTCTCATACCCTTGGACACCTATAGTTTTATTGGAACACTCTTGGTGGAGTGTTTCATACTTGGGATTTGGAGCAAGAAGGCAAAGGAAAAGAAGGAAAGTGCAAGAGGACATTGGGATCAACAATTACAACAGATTTTTCTTGCAGGTACTGAGTTGTATGTATGATTCTCTTACTAGTTTTTGCATGCATGGCATATACATGTGGTTATTTGGTTATGATTTGTCATTGGCATGGAGGATTTCCTAGATTGACAATGGTTTTGCCTAGCCTTTCCATTTCCTAGATAGCCATGGTGTTGTGGGTTTCACTTTTGTTTTCTGGTTGGTTTTCATGTGCCTTTGGCTATGGGTTTAGTTATTAGTTCCCAAAATCCTTGGTTGGAAAAACACTCTAGAAGCCCTGTAACAACTTAGGTTGAGTTACTAGTCTTGGAAGCCTTGGTTGGACAAATGCTTTGGAAGCCCTTGGTGGGTTGAGTTACTAGTCCTGAAAACCCTGGTTGGACAAGTGCTCTGGAATCCTGACAACTGTTGTGGGTTGAGTTACTAGTCCTCGAAGCTTTGGTTGGAAGAAATGCTTTGGAGCTCTATACAACTTGGGTAGAGACCAATATGATGGTGGTTAGTGATGTCTGGATGTGAGGTGGAATCACTAGTTGAGGGTTGGGGTGGTTTTGCCTCTAGAAGCCCTGTTTTGGTTTTGATTTATTTGTTTTATTAGATCCCACATTCATTTTTGGAATATGACATGAGGGTGGCTAGCTAAAAAAAATATTTCGTACATCCTAGTCTATGGTCGGGTGTTTCATAAAGTCCCATACCTGTTCGGCCTATGCAATCATCAATAAGAGCTCAGTCTCCTTGGTATTTTATGGGTAAATATACTTGTTTGTATGTGGATTTACGATTTTTATACCCTTGATATTTATGTTAGTTATATGTTGGTTATGAGTGAGTTTTATGACAGTGGTAATGTATGGCTCTCATCATGTTTTGGTTAATCACCGAATGTATAATTAATATATGGATTAACATATGGTAATGCAGTTATTGTGATGAGATAAAAATGCTTCTTATTGATTCTCAGATAAGTGTGAGACCACTATACTCAGATATGTTGTTTAAACTTGTAGAATGAAAATTTGTGACATGTTTTATGAAACGGCTGTCATGGCTAGTAGGGGTTTAGTCAAGTACTTGTTTAAGTATTTGCATTTGTATCATTTTTTTTATGTTACTTTTAATTTGTGAAACTTTCATGGATTTATGGGTGGTCGTTTGAGTTGTGGACTTGAAAAAGTGACATAGAATCCCAAGTTGCGGGAAAAGAACCACCTAGAAAAGTCCCCAGTTTCAGGCATGCCTTGATGTAAGAGTGACTAGAGGTTCCCAGTTGCATGCATGCCCATGTCAAAGGAGCGTTTGAGGCTTTAATGCAACAAATTTTTAGTTGGTCTTAGGGGATGGTCACCTGGATGGGATGGGTGGCTCTTGGGGGTTTTGTCGCATGTGTAGAAGGTCATGTTGGTTGTGTTCTATCAGTTTCACTTCCTTAGCTGATATATTTGGAGTTGAATCATATAATAATATCTCTTTGTCACATGTTTACCCTAATTGGATGGTTACTTGGGTAGATGTGGGAGGAGGGTGTTGTAGATTTCCTGGATATCTCCTCACTTGGCCCAACATACTAATATTCTCTCAAGATCAAGCCTTATATTTAAGTAGAAGAAGCGATACTTGGGACATGTGAATCCAAAGCAGGGAAAAGGAAACTCCAAAAAATAAAACAAAGGACAAAGCCAAGGTGGAGTGACCTAGTACAAACCATTAAAGCCAAAAGAAAAGAATAGCACCATGAAGACAAAGAAGGACACAAGAAAGTGGTGCAAGTTACACAAGATCCCTACCCACAACACAAATAAGTGTCACACCAAGCAGTCACTAGTGGATGGAATAAAATCATTAGATTCATATGCATGTTCCAATTTGAGCCAGAACCCAACAAGGGGATGAAAAGGGGAAGTAGATTATTGATGTAGAACCCAGTGCCATTTTTTCCACCACAAAGTTCTAGAAAATTAATTTTGAAGATCTAAAGGAGTTGGAGCATCTCTTCCAATAGTTCATTGTCGACAACAGGAGCCAAAATAACCTCATCTTGCTAGAGGTCATTAAGCAGATGGGCTTACCAACCACACCACACCTGCAACCACACCATCATGTGGCTCCACTAAGGATGAACTGTCTGTGTCAACCAATAATGTCGCCTTCCCTACAACATTAAGCTCTTCACATATGAGGTATTGAGTGATGTTTCTCCTCTTGAATTTTGTGGTGTTTTATTAGGCCAACCATACTTGTGGAAGTACCATGTTGTGTATGAGTCCAAACCTTGCACTGTTATTATTACTTTGGGAAAAAAAATACACAGGATAGAGGAGGCATCCACGCATATCGCCATTTCACTGATCTCTACTAAGAAATGCAGTAAGATCATCTCCTAGACTAGGATTTTTTTTCTTTTATTTCTGGTTTGCTCTCAAAGTAAGGGGAAGATCATGGCCACACCATGGACCCTATAAAAGGTTCCTCTGTGAAAAAAAAGCAAGTTGATAAGGTCATGGAAGAGTACATGGACATATTCTCCTCACCCACAGGGGTACATTTTCACTATCAGGTCAAGCATTCGATCGATTTGACTATCAGAGCACCTCTACTCAAAGGTCCAATATATTGTTTCTCTCTTATGGAAAACAAGGAAATCAAGCGGCATATCTAGGAATTGCTACAAAATTTAATCACCTTGTGGGAGCCTAATTGTACTTGTACAGAAGAAGGATAGGACCTGTATATTCTGCATTGATTATTGGGCACTGAATAAAATCATTGACAAGAATAGGTATTTGATCCCACATATTGATGACCTTCTCGGCCAACTCAAGGGGATAAAGTACTTCAACAAGATTGATTTGAAGTTTGGCTATCACCAACTTCCATTAAGAACCCACAAATGTGTGGAAGAAAACCTTCAAATCCAAGGAGGGCCTTTTTGAGTGGTTGTTCATTTCCTTCAGGTTGGAAAATGGCCCTGAAACTTTAATGAGAATGATGGATGATATCTTACATCCTTTCACCAACTTGTTCATATTTATATATCTGGACGACATCCTCATATTTAGAAATGGTTGGGTAGAGAAATTGCAGCATATTTAGTAGGTCCTTCAAACCGTGCGACAACACAAAATATGTGATAACTTAGATAAATGCTCCTTTGGCATGAACTGGGTCCAATATATGGGCTACGTCATTGATGGTCAAGGTGTGCATGTGGATCTGGCTAAGATCCAAGTCATTTGGGATTGGTTAGCCTTGAAAACTCTAAAAGAGCTTCGTAGCTTTTTGGGCCATGCCAATTTATATTGAAGGTTCATGTTAGGGTTCTCTCATATCACTTGGAAGTTAAGTTACCAAGGGTGGAGTGAAAGAAAATATTTTTTGGTTTGAATACAAATAGAAGGTATTCATTGAGCTAAAAACCCACCTTTTCTCTATGTCAATACTCACATTTTCAGACCTACAACAACCATTTGAAATTGAGACAGATGCCTCTGAATATGATATTAGTGTAGTTCTCACCCAATAAGGGCATTCAATGACCTATCAGGGTGAGACACTCTATGATATGATTCATAAATACCCACCTTCGATAATGATATGTATTCCATCATGCAAGCTTGTTGACAATAGAAACATTACATTTTGGGGAAGGATACAATCATCCACACAAATCGCTGGCCTATTCAGTTTATACAGACACCAAGGAAGTTGTAAAATGATCACCATAAAAAATGGTCCACGTATCTGCAAAAAATTCATTTGAACATTAAATAGAAGAAGTGTAGCACCAATAATGTTGCAGATTGCCTCAGTTAGCCCTCGGTTGTGGAATTACCCACTGTTTTCAACTCCTGTGGGCACGAGACTTCTAGATGGCCAAAAATATACAAAAGTGACCCAAAATTCACCACCACATACCATATTTTGATGTATGGAAAGAAAGTACAAGAATTCCACCTCCAGGATGCATTGTTATGCTACTTGGGGCACCTTTGTGTTCCTTCAAGTGAGCGTGCCAAGATAATTTTGGAAGCACATTATAGTTGGGTGGCATGACATTTTGGTTTGGAAAAAACCATGGCAGTACTAAAAAAGTATTTTTATTGACCAAAAATCTGACAGAATGTTGGAAAATATATAAGACCCTATATTTCATGTGCCATCACCAAGCCAACCATTAAGAAGCAATGCCTATACACTTCTCTGCATACTCCTAGCTAGACTTAGGAATCCATCTCCATGTATTATATGTCTGGCCTTCCTTCTACCAAGCATGGTAATGATTGTGTATCTGTGGTCATGGATATATTTTCTAAGATGGCTATATTAGCTTCCTATAAGAAGAGTATCAAAATGGAAGACACTGCCAAAATGTTCTTCAAATGAGTGTGAGTACGTTTTGGGATCCTGTAAACCATTATATCATATTGGGATAGTACGTTCCTGAGCACATTATGGTCGAGCCTTTGGTCATTGTTGGGAACCACGCTCACCAAGTCGACTACATTCCATCCCCAGACTAATGGCCAGATAGAGGTCGTCAACATGATGGTAATGCAAATACTACAACTCCAAGAATCCACATACATGGGATGAGAGTCTTCCTATGTGAAACATATCTATAATAGAGCTCTCCATAGCTTGACTGGACACAACCCGTTTCAAGTGGGCCTGGGATTTCAACCATTGTGTCTCATTGATGTTGCAATGCCTCTTGCAGCTACATAGAATGAATTTTCACATGTATAATCCAAAATTGTAACAACCCTAGTGAAAAATCCATGTAATAAAAGTTAATAAAATCAAAATAATAACCACAGTTATGGGACACTTATTCCAAGTTGAATGTTGGGAAAACATCCTAGTGTGGGTGTTCATTTTGGTTTATTATGGCTAAGGAAATTGGCAAAGGCAATGGAAAAGGCTTTGGAAAGGAAAAGTGGCATTAATTGGAAATTTATTTATGAAAATAATGGATATTAGGATAAAAGGAAGGTGAAAGGTCACAGGTTACAGCTGAGGAGAAAAATAAAGGAAAATAATGGGAAAATGAAGAAAATAGAGGCCTAATTGATAAAAAGGCTTCTGAAGATCAATTGGTATCTTTTTGTCAGTTCAGTTTCAGAGATCTCTCTCTCACTCTTGGATACTTAGACTTTTCTTGGATCATTTCAACATTGGATCAAGAAAGGAAAAGAATGCAAGGAATAAGTATAGATCAATCAAGTAAGAGTAGGATCAAGCAACTACAACGAGATTCTTTGCAGGTATCGATTTGCATGTGTGGTTTCCTTGTTAGATTTTTCTTGCATGGTGTTACATGTGTGTTCTTGGTTCTCTTTCTGTCATGGGCATGGGTTTTTCTAGGTGTGAAAATTTTTTCAGCCTATCCTTTCCATTTATGGATAGCCATGGTGTGATGGGGTTCTCATGTTTTGGTTGAGCTGAATTTCTAGATGGATTCGAAGTTGAGTGAGGTGGATCTCTGAATGAAAGAACACATGGCCTAGTAACCCATGAACTAGACTGCGGGTTGCGGTAAAGTTGTATTTTGTGTTTCCTCAATGGGCCTAGGAATACTCAACCGATGTATGGCAGGATATACGGTAAATCCTAGAGGTGAAGGATCTCCATTAGGCCTAGGAATCCCAGGATGGTATATACGGTAACACATGGAGAGTGGAGTCTCGGTTAGGGATGTGTGATCCAGTGTGGATTGCAGTAAAGCTTAGAGACTAGGAGATAGGAAAATTCCTCACGGTGTAGGTAGAGAAATCTGGTGGCATCCATGCTTGTTTTGGGCTAGCACTAGTACATTTGGGGGAAATTCTAACACTTTTGACCAAATGTTAGAAATTTCCCCAAATTTTTTCAATCCCGCCCGAAACCGTCGCTATACCAACGTTTAGAGAAAAGTGTCACAATACCGACACTTGGACAAAATGTCGCAATTGCGACGTTTGGAGGAAGACGTCGCAATTGCGACACTATGCCCCAAAGCGTCGCTATTGCGACAGCTGCCTCCAAACATCGCAATTGCGACACAATGTCTAAGTGTCGCAATTGCGACGTTTGAAGGCATCCGTCACAATGGAGACGCTTTGGCCGCCGTCGGTATAATGACACTTATATGCAATAAACGACACTTATATGCCTTTGCAAAATCCGTGTCACTTATGGTTTATTTTTTATTTTCTTTTGCTTGAACTAAGTCTTATTTCCATGTGGATTGTGTAATTTAACTTTTATTTCATATTATAGAATGTGTTTGTTTATAAGATTATATGATACATGTGAGATAAAGGTTTATTATTTATCATATATAAATAAATTTTATCAATATTGTACATTTACACTTTTATGAGGTGATGTTATAAGTAAATTCATAAATATCTCTTTTTAATCCTCATTTTACTCCATGAATATGTTTGGAAATGAAATTTCAATAGATTAATTTTCTTGCTATTATATGTTTTACAAAGATATGGTAAGGAATTCTCTCTTGTTCTTCTAAGAAATAGTTATATATAATTTTTTTTTTTTCAAAATAGATTAAAAAAATTATTAATTGATCAATATGTGTGTGTGTGTGTTGTGATGAATAATTTCATAGTTCAACTTAATGGTTCATTATATAATCATGTGACCATCACCAATGATATATCTTAAAAAGCAACTGAAAATCCATGTGTACAAAATCAATGTATACTCTAGAGAGTGGTTCTCATATCACTATGTAAATTGTTGTATGCTACTTCAATAAAATTATAAGATAAACTGTAATACACATCATATATGCACCATAACAATTTCCATACAACTAATTTGTTTTAGGATACATGTGGCATTCTAGGGGTAAATTCCATATGATGTGTATATCAATCTATTAGGTGTTGGTAAGTTGTTAGTATCTAAGAAATGATAAGGAATATCCATACATAATGATCTTGTAATGTGATTATAAATTGTGTCTATAATTTCCATAAAATGTATAAATGATTTGTTTAAAAAAAATCAACACAATCAACCCTAAACAATGCTCATGATGTGGAATGTCATTGGTGAAACCAAAATTATGGTCACATGTCCCAATTCTATGGTAATGGTGATCATATATATGTTGTAGCGACACTTGATGAGTAATTAAATAAATATCAGAGTGTGACTCATTGTGCCATATTTTTTTAAAGCATGATTTGTTTTCCTAGTTTTTACTAATTTGTTAACATATTTTATTCATTTGGAAAGATAATTAATGATGCTTTAAGTAATTAGGACCTAATGAGAGATCATCTTCACATCTTCACTGAAATATATTTGGTAATTGTAGTCACTATATGAATCGCACATGCATGCTACTTAAGAAAAATTGAAATATAAACTATAATACACATCTTATATCTGCCATAACAATTGTCATACAACTTATTTACTTCTAGATACATATGAAATACTTTAGGTAAATGCCATATTATGTGTATACCAATATAGTAGGTGTTGGTAAGTTATGAGGATCTAAGAAATGATAGGGTATCCACACATTAGTGCCTTGGTGAATTTTTTGCATAATTTTCTATTTGTTGTAATTTTGTTGCCTGGATTTGTTATAGATTTCAAATAATACAATTATCTACCAATTGTTCTTTATAAAGAAGAAGTACAATACGTAGTCACCTAAAAGTGAGCCATGTGAAAATATTGGTAACATGAGTAACCTGGTAAGCTGTAAATGAAAAGTGAATAACCTCCACTCACCAACAGGTGGCAGGCAGGGTTGGAATTTGGATTTCTCTTTACCCATCACACAATTTTTTTTGACGTTTTGGTCATTACTTTTCTAGTCAATAAATGTTACGTTTAAAATTTTGCACTTCATTAATGACGTTTTCGTAATAAATTAACCCTTCACCAATAAAAGTTTGATTAAAAAATTGAATGCTCTTCCATTTTCTTTGGATTTTGGAGTGTGATATATCTGTGTCATGGACTTTTAATACCTAAAGTTTCAAGAGAAATAACTGATTCTTGTCAAACTAATATTTCCTCAATATATGCTATGATATACTAAAAATTACTTCAAAAAGAAATTAACCTTCCAATATAAAGAAAAAACATGAACGAGCTTTCGCTAAATTGCAATAAATTTATGTTTATTATTAATATTGCATAATCTGTCTTATAAAAATTGCATAATCGGACTAAGAACAGATCCTCAGTGAATTTTTTATTGTTGTTGTGATTAAAATAATGAGCCAAAGAATGCTAAGGCACTCAGAGAAATTAATCTATGTATTATTTCACACAAAATCATGTTGAGTAGTGGAGACTAAGAGCTAGATTTTTTTTTGTTCTCAATCTCTCTATTAATTATGTCTATGTAGTTATAAGAATAACAAGCCAAAGAAATCTCAGGCTTCCAGAGAAACTAGTCTTTGTGTGCAGAAATTAATGATTATTTTTGATTAAATGTTATACCATTTGAAATTGTTGAGCGAAATTAATCAGGCCATGATGTACCATTTGTCAGTATCTATTTTCTCATGTATGAAAGTTGATGTACCATTGAAAGTTTAATAATTCTACTGAAAGTCTAATAACTATAATAACTATAACTATAACTATAACTATATATATATATATATTAAATTTAATGATTAATAATAATTAAATTAAAATTATTAAAAGACAAAATAAAAGCCTAATAATCACGAACTATTATGATAATTTAAAAATATAGAACTCAGGCTGAACATAGTTACAAAGATACCAAGAAAATAAGAGTGCACGTGCATGATAACCTCTTTCTTGACAACCTATGAATGCCATTCTCAATGAAGACTCAAGACTCAACTGGATTGGATTGTGTATCAAAACAGTAGGAATGAATCAAAGTTCAATGAATGAATAACTTGATCGAGAAAATTTATAGGGAAATGTAACTTGACTATAAATCTACTAAACCTCACTTCCATGATTAAAAAAACACCCCCACCTTCTCAGTGGTCCCATCATGGTCCATCTATTTAAAAACAACCAACAAATATTATTTTTTATATATTTTTGCATGGCCATTGGACAATGATTTACTATGGTTTTCCTACTAAATTCCAATGAATGATTATTTAAAAATATTGAGAATTAGTTTAGTCTCAAGGCATAGCCAAGAGTCTTACTGGATAATTATAGATTACCTCTCCATTGGATGATTGTACATTTTTCATCTACTTTTTCACGTGAGTTTCAATTGATGCTAGATCTTTGCCTTCTATTTCTTTAGTGAAGCTAAGAGTTAACTTTGATCTTACATTAATAACTATATTTGTATGAATATCCATGCTTTTATACTTCCCCACTGTGGTCAATGTTGATGTATGGCCTTGGCCCATTGATCTTACAATTAACTCACTATTCATATTCAATTTTCTCCAGTTCAGCCCAATAAAATAAGGAAAACAGAAAATGAAGTCTTGATTTTTCTTTCCAGTGCTCCTACATAACAGAAAATGAAGTCCTGATTTATCTTTCCAGTGCTCCTACATAATACAAATACTCTTAAAAACCAATTAATATATAAATTGTCATCAGTCACGCTAAAATCAGTTTGAATTTTTATAATGAATCTACTTACAATTAATAGATTACATTGCTCACAGAAAAAGAGATAATTTAGAACTATGATTTCAATAATTTTTTATCTCTAGCAGCCTCAAACTTCTGAACATACCATGAAATTAAAATAAAGGGTAGTTTAAAGAGCCAATCTTAGTTTCTGGAGCCAATCTTGAGCTAATGGTCTCAATGCCTTGAGAGGCGCAGTGGTTAACTAGACTTAAAGCTTCTTCAATTCAGTTTGTGTAATTCACTGCTTATCTGATCGCTCTTGCCACCAAATGCATATTACCATCATCATACAAAGGTATTTATCTAATTGTTAGTAGCCGATTTCCTTTTTCACCGCTTCACTAATCACAACTCTGAAGTTTGCAGTAACGAGCTTTATTCTTTTGGTATATGTAAAAGAAAAGGATCAGAACTTTTAATTGATAGAAGGGGAAAACTAAATTGATTTAATTTTAAATATCAATAATGATAAGTACCTTTATTAAATTTTTAATTTTGAGTGGACAAAAAGTAACTTTCCTTACTTTTTGAGTACAGCCTTGCAATTGCGAAGAGGACTAGTGTTGCAAAATTTTTAGTAAGTGGAAATTAAAGGGCGTAAGAACGTTTTTGAAAAAAAATTTAACATCAAAATTAAGTCTTCTATCCTTCCTAGCACCTCACGGAAAACGGGAATCCGCAAATTCTAGTCATCAAATATGAGAAAAATGCCTTATGACGGGCAAAATGGAGGACTGGTCCTATGCTACTACATGAGTTAGGGGTTTCATGGCAGCAGGAACTAGGTTTTACTGGAAGGATGGGGAAAGGAGAACATCGTTATTAATCATCATGAAACTTCATCACGTATTGAAAATTGTGTTGTAACGTGAAACAATAAGATTACCCAACTATTTCATTATTTAATTTTGATTGTGTAATACAAAAAATATCCTAGATAACTTAAATAATGTAAGCACTTTTGCAAAAATTTAGTGGAGAGAACCTTCAATTACATTTATTTTGAAGTTCCACTTGCATTTTAAGCCATTTTAATTAGTCTTTCATGGCTATTCTAGCAAAAAACTCAACCCTCTTTATAGAAATCTGTTTGTCACTGGGAAGCTGAAATGAAAAATCAAACATATAAAAATTATTTGAAATGAAAAAATCAATAAAGGCCATATAAAAATTATTTATTAAAAACTACATTAATCAAGCCATCAGCGCTTATTCACCTCGCCCTCTTTAACATATTCACCCCAGCCAGAGAACAGAATTCACCCTTAGCTCTTGCAGAACAGCATTATCCCTCATCATTTTCCCTCAGCTCTTGTAGAACATCATTTGCCCTTAGCATTCACCCTCATCTCTTGCAGAACAACATTCGCCCTCAACTCTTGCAGAAAAGCATTCGCCCTCAACTCTTGTAGAACAACATTCGCCCTAAGCTCTTGCAGAACAACATTCGCCCTCAGCTCTTGCAGAACAACATTCACCCTCAGCTCTTGCAGAACAGCATTCACCCTCAGCTCTTGAAAAATGGTAAGTTCTTACTGTAGGCCCTTCCTCCTATAGTAGGGTTGACTCTATTTGGGTTTTTTTGGTCAATTCCATTGGATTTTGTTAGCCTATAGGGTTCTCTCTATATGTCTTCCAATGTTCTTTCGAATGAGTTTCAAAGAGGATGTGTAAGATGTGTTTGTGCTTGCATGAATTTGACTCCACCAGTTTCATGAAGTTTAAGCTATGGATTTTAGTTCGACAAACTCATCCATCTCAACACCCAATAACGAATTGCCCTTGGTCTGATCTATATTGAAGGTGAAGTGAAAAGTGGTAGAGAATGGGAGATCGAAAGTCATCAACTTTATCACAAGGGTAGTACTCCAGATCGAAAGTGATGAGATTTAGTTCTCTAGATTTGGGGATTTTATGATATTTGGGGATTTTCTGATGACATACCAAAGGTCACATCCATACAACCATATCAAGGTCAATGTTGAGATCATTCTCATATAGATATAGGTCATTGATATATAGGGTTAATATCATCATCACTATCCATGGAAATCGAATGGTTACAAAATCTGTGATTGTGGTTGGCTCATTTATAATTATTACCCATTTACAGTAGAGCACAGAAACACTAAATATGGCCCGAGCAAAGCCTTTACAACAGGCAATGGAATTGCAACTGCTTCATCAATAACCAATAGCTCCACTTGAGAAAAAATTTCATAATCTTGGGGCTGGATATATTGCAGAGCAAACAATTGTAGTTAGCAATTGTGTTGGTTGTGTTCACTATTACATATAATTTTACATTGAATCACAGGTGAAACAAGTAACAAGCAGCTACATCATGGTACAATGCTTGGACATAAGAGTTTATGATATACTTTGAAATAATAACTATCCAATCATTTACAATCATTTGAGTTAATCTAAGTTAAACACAATGTCAAGAATCAAGATTCAATACCCTCTATTATCCTCATCACCCAATACAAGATTTAAATTTTTCCCAAAGAAACGCTTATTAAATTGGTAGCCATTATTTCTCCCTGCTTTAAAAACCCTACATTTAAATGAAAACAAGCATTGCATTTCAACTACAAAAATCTATTTGTGTTCAAGTGTACATGTGTGCATCACTTGTGTAGGGTATTCCTTTTCCACTTTCACATTATCCAAGAATGTGTGCAGTATAGTTCATATTTTTTGTAGATTATCTTGAAAAAGGAAAGGTAAATTATTTCCCATGGAAAAAGAAGGTTTTCCCTTTTTACTACTGGAAATGGTACAACAAAGTTCCATTTCTACCCGAAACTCCTATGAAACAGGAACCAAGTAAAGGCCATGTCCTCAATGGACATCATTTGGCTTTTAAAATGGCCATTGCACCGTGTTGTTTCTTATATTACATCACGATAGTTTCTTAGGTCATTTCTTGTTTCTTGAGATGAAAAACAACCAAAGAAATTGTGAAGATCTTTTCAAGAAATAAATGACCATTTCTCAATCATATCTCAACTATTTTTTATTTTATTCAGTGGTTGCTTACTTTGAGAGAAATTTGACACTTTTATAAGGAACATAACATAAAAACACAAAATGGGAAGGAATTGATGAGGTAGATGACCTTTAGTTGTTGTCAATTAAGAATTGATAATACACGATGCATGTTCTGTACTACAAACTAGATTCCTTCCTGGAGTTAGGACACAGAGTATTGAATCAAAGCTGTAGTTTCTAACTTCTTGTATTGGTTCATCAATCTTGAAATTCAGACATTGCATGTCTTCATTGCTTCATGTTTGAATAATTTGCATTATATTGTACAATAGGAAATTAGGAATTATGATTATTATTACTTTATGGATCTGTTAAGTTACTTTTAAGTTTTCATGGTTTAGTGTGAAATTATTCTTGTGTGCCCCTAGGCCCAGGTGAAGGAATGCCAAGGACTGAGAACCATAGTTTTTAAATGGTATTGTTTCTTATACCCAAAAAACCCTCAACATCACTTCTTATTAGTTCTTAACAATAGTGTTGTAAAAAATTTGAGAATTGATATAGCAAAATCTCGCACTTCTCAAGATAAATTCCTAAAGCTAAAGTGTGATACCATGTGTAATTCAATAGCCCCATTGTTACCTCACCAACCTCTTTTCACTTCGGGCTAGCTCTCCTCCAACTCAAGGGGGGTTCACCCTAGTAGATGTTAGGGATCTAATGGCCCAACCAAACCAAGTCAAGAGCCCCCTAACTCTCTATGTTTACTACTATCAATCAAAATATTGAACAATAGGGTCAGACATGCATCCTAAAGATAAAATTGCCAGGGTATTTTTCGGTAATTTCAAAGGGAAAGTCCTCAAACACATATAATCAAGGAATTATAATGTGATTTCAAACATTAAATATCAACAAAATCGTTTAAAGGATATTGAAAGGAAAAAGGTGATGGAAGATAGAAAGTGTCTTACTTAAATGCTCTAAGGATTTTTCTATAGTTGCTCCAAAAGCTTCACTTCAAGGCCCTTCAAGATCGTCTCCAACAATGTTATACCATCAGCTTCAACAATGTTGCTCCAAAAATGTCCTCATGGTCTTCACAACAAGTTTACTAGAAGTTTCTCCAACAATATATTCAATAAGGTCTTCATTGTCAACTCGTCTCTTGTTTGGGTGCCTTAATGTGCAATGACATGTTTCCAGGACTGAATTCAATGCAAGACATATTTGAAACTCTAACTTTGTCTTTCGGTGTCTTATTAGAAATTATTTCAGTTTTCATTTTGTGTTTTCAAGTTAGATATTGTTTTCAATTTTTTACATTTATAATTTTATTGCAATGTGGCAGACTGATCAGAGCAGTGCAGGAACAACCCCGAGATAGGATGATCGCGGAAAGAGGCCAGTGGAAGAACATGTAAAGTGCCAGCATTGCTCTATCTTCAGGTATTTTAGTTATTTACATAATTGAAATAATATTAATTTTGTTCAAATATGCAGACACCCAGCCATGGTACGCCTGATGATTCCCTCTTTGAGGAAGAGCTTTCTTCATCCCTATCTCCAGTGTTCTTGTTGCGAAAAAAGGCACGAGATGCAAGGTCGGAATTTAATACTTTGATAGACACGCCTCAAACACCTGAAACAGAAGAGAGGATAAAACATCTTATGAGCCAGCTAGAAATATATCAGGTAATAATAAAAATTCAAAAGGATATTTTTTTTGTTCTACATGAGATGAATTGTGATAGTTTGATTTTTAATTTTTACATTGACTAAACTAACAAAAAGTTCTTTTGTATGTAGCATTTTCTGGCACTTGCTGAACCCGGTGTTGGTGGTAGTGGGACACAAGGGCAAGAGATTTCCCAACAACCCTCTCATACACCTTCTACTCCTTTAGGTGCTAGCCAAGAAACACACCCTACCCAAGCAGACACCCAGCCAACCGCTGAACGTGTTGGCAATGATGAGGCCGATATGGCCAACTACATTATTGCGTTTCCTGGAGCTACACGTGTCAGCTCCACAGGGACCATTAATGGCACGTTGTTGGTGAATGATGAAGGTGTCCCTATAAAGCACGTACAACTCCTAGGTAAATTTTAATATTTTAACTATTTCATGTACTCTATCTAAAACATATTTATCATGATTTTTATTTTTAAATTAATGATAATATCTTTTTTTCTGTGTAGGAAACAATGAGTTCTATAGGTTTTTGGAGAGCCATGCGTTGGTAATTTTTGGCCCAACCATACGCACAAGGTGGAATTCCCAGAATTCCAACCTGAAAAAAGAACTTCTAGATTATCTAGAAGCCCTTTTTGGGGTCGGCACATTTGACAGAACAGCGATGGCTTGGGTAGCCGGAAAATATTTGAAATATACCAGGGACACCTATAGGACGCAATTGAAATTTAACCCTAGATACGATCATCCTCTCACAGTTCCAGAGAGTGAGTGGAGAGCACTCATTGATGACAGAAAAGAGAAAAGGGCAAGGAAAGAAGGAAAAATGCCAACTGGGCCCGCAAGGTAAATTACAACTTTAATTCAATAACTTTAATTTTCTCTATGTCTAAAATAAAAGTGTGCTATGTCATATCTGACTTCAATATTTTGATGATAGGTTGCCTGACACCTCGAAAGCAACCAAAGTTAGGATTGAAAAAAAAGGGTCATCACAAGCTAGGCCAGGGCGGCTACTTGAAATTAGCTGCAAGAATTGTAATTAAGTAGCTAAACATCTTATAATTAATTGTATCACCTTCCAAAATTTTGTAATCCTATCAAATATGATTAAAAATACACAATAATATGTAATGTAGGGTGATGAATTCGGAACAAAAACTACAGAGGAAGATAAAAATATCGCTTTCCATTTCGGCTATCAAGCCATAGTTGAATGTCGCAGAAGCTTGGGGCAGGTCCCAAGATCCAGAATGCCTGATAAGGTAAAAATTTAACCTTTAAATATGTTTGTTTTCATCCATAAATCTAATGTCTAATTTTTTTTTTTTAAATCAGGGGAGAAGCACTACTGACGAGGCAAATAACCCAGTTTTACAACCAGATGTAGATGTTCCTCACGTGCAACCTGATCATTGTAGTAAGGACCAGGCCGACAATGCTACTATCAGTGAGGGCCGTGACGGTAGTTAATTTCCACTTATAATTTTTTCTAATTATACCTTGATGGTTTTCCTTATAACGTTTTTTTTTTAAATGACAGAGAATGTTTCCCTTGAGGATCTTACCACCAAAGAGGAAGACAGGGCAAGAATCCCAACAGTGACAACTGGTGCACTAGGTAAATAATCTCATTGCAATTCTTTTTATTAATATTACCGAACTAGTTCAATGATACTTAAAAACTGACAATTAAAATTTAATATTATCTATTTTTGTAGGTGATGCCCCGTCACTGGATGAGACCAGACATCGTGACTACGCAACTAGGTCAGCAGTGCGGGTTGAAAGGCACGAAACAGGAGCAAAGCATGATGATATTGATGATGTAATTAGGAGCTTTAGAAATAGGAAGAAGAAAAAGAAAATTTGATAATGTAAAATATTGTATTATTATAAGACAAACGTTACCATACTTGGAACGTTTTTTGCGTTATATAAAAAACTCATTTATCATACTATTTTTATGTCAAGCATTAATTTCAATGTTTCCTTGTGTACTTTTTGTTGAATTATATTTTTATTAGTTATTGAATATTTTTTTTATGCTCATGAAAGTAAAAAATGAAATATAGATTGGGTATTGGAGAATTGAGAGTGATGTGAGGGGGGGGGAGGGGCCATAAGAGCTTCCACCTTCACGTGGTTGGCCCTGTTTAGTAGAGAATAATTTATTGGAGCAATTTAATCTTGGAGCAAACCTCCCTCGATCCAGCGTAGCAACAAAAAAGTCACCGTTGACTTAGTTGCTACTCTTTCATATCGTGGGAGGCTTGTTCCAAGTTCATGCGACTCTAATAAATTTTTCTTGAAACGAAGAGGAGCTTATTCAGGTATGTTTTGACATTTTCAACATATGTTCTAACATTATCATAAGAATGCATCTTAGAGTAAAAAATACTACATCAATTACTTGTATTTATTGTGTAGATAATGATGGATTTTGATTGACTTGGCAGTGTAGGTACAAATCCTCTTGCATCATGAGCAATAAAACTTGTCAACCAGGGTCATGTCCAGGATATTTTTGCTTGTGCGCTTGACTAGGTTCGTAAAGTCACATTTTGTAAGTTCCTTTACAGTTCATAATTCAATATTAAGCTTGTTCATGATTATTATCTAGGTTTTTTGTATGTGTTTTTTCATCTATTTGATTGTAAGCAACTCTGCATGTTTCCTGTTGTTCACTATGATTTCTCCCATTACCACTCCCAGGATGAATCTAACTTTATTCTTACATAGGCTACTTTATTATTACTATGATTTCTCCATTTACGATTTCATAGGTTACATCATGTAAAGTTGTCAATCTCAGGTTGGTGATGAGCTTTAGTTCTCCAGATTTGGGGCTTTTCTAATATTTTCTCCCTCGTGTCATTCCTGCATCACCTCGTTGTTTGAGCATGCCAATTGTCTACCACTTGTACCAATTGGCACATGTCAATCTCTGAGTGGTGCCACATTTCACCTATTTTCTACCCACTTGACCACCTGAAAAACTCAAATCCACACACCATGTGTCTTTATCATGGAGTGCCACATGTCCTAGATATTTAGGCCAATAGGCCTTCTGTTATGAAAGAGATCAATTTTTTTTTCGTCAACACTTCTTGTCTAGGCACGACACCTGTTACTTGTTTAATCTGACGGTCACAGTCTCTCGGGTTACCTTCTAGGTTTGACAAACCACTGATTTCTAGTATATTTCCATGGAATCGTTCTGAAAATACCAGCAACAATCCACACACCTGCAACCGTTGACAGACCTGCCGTTTTAGTAGCTACATTTCTGCAACTTCCAATACACTTGCCGTTTTAGTTGCTGCATTTCGACAACTGCCAATACACCTGCCGTTTCATTCTCCTGGACTCTGTGTATGCATATTTTTCATATAATTTTATCACGAAGTTGGTTGCAGTGATTTAACATGCCTTTGAATATTTTTGCAGGTTAGAAGACATTTCAGGCCAGAGCTATTGAGTAGACTTGATGAGATAGTTTTATTTGATCCTCTTTCTCGTGATGAGCTCAGAAAATTTGCTAGACTACATATGAAAGATGTAGCAATTCGTATTGCAGAGAGAGGTGTTTCTTTAGGGGTTACAAATGCTGCTCTGGATCTTGTTCTTCAGGAAGCCTATGATCCTGTAAGTAATCACTTTGTTTTGCTTTCTTTCTTATTCAGAGTCTATCTTTCCAGGGGATGTGCCCATTATGGTTTGTTATGAGACCGTTGTCAATTTCATCACCGTCCCTCATAATATGTTTGATTGTGTTTATAAATAATAAACAATTATTACAGCAAACAATAAACAATTAACCGTACTATGAGTAATATGATATCTTGAAATAATTCTCATTATAATTTCATAACCTCTGCTCTCACTTGGTGGTGTCTATATCACTAAGTGTGTCTTCTTTAAAATTATAGTTACAATAGACAATGAACAATCAACTGCACTGTGAGTGATATCTTGTAATAATTCTTATTATAATTTCCTAACCTCTACTCTCACTAGGTGTCTATATCACTAGGTGTATCTATTTTAAAATTATAGTTTAAATGGTAGATAAATTTTTATCTTAAAATTATAGCTTTGATGGTGATACCTTGTGATTGATAATGCAGTTTGAAGCAGCTTTGGCTTTGACTAATATAGTCTCAGGAACCTCTGAGAATACAAAGGTTGTGATTGATTATGGGGCACTGCCTATATTTGTGGAACTTCTTACCTCTGGGAATGATAATGTTCGAGAACAAGTAGCATGTTTATTTTAGAGGCATAAAATTATTCTTCCCAACTATCTTTATATGTCTGTAATTTTGGAATTTGATTTAAAAAACTAGTACCCAACTTTGAGTTCAACTGGTGTTTGTGTAAGGCTGTTTGGGAAATATTGCTAGAGACTCTGCAACATTTAGGGATCTTGCCCTCAGTCATGGAGCTCTGAGGAAGGTGCTTGCCTAGTTGAATGATACTGCCAAAATTTCAATGATAAGAAATGCTACATGGGCTCTGTCAAATTTTTGCAGTGGTAAACCCCAACCACTATTCGAACAGGTAATCAGAATACATTTTCTGCCTCTTCTTCTTAGTTCGCAAATACTGTGGATTTTTTTTATAGATCTTGGTGCTTGGTAGATTTGGATGTAATATGGACCTAGGCGCTTGTTCATTACAATGACTCTGTCATTAGGTTTTAGAAAATGCTCAGAAATTTGGGTTTCACAAGGGGATTACCCTTGCTTGCAATTATCGATTATCAATCACATTCAAAAAAAGTCTTTCGTAGAATTGTTGAGCTCTTTGTAGGTGAATTTCCGAGGAAATTTCACAATATCTGAGCTAAATTTGTCTGTCCTTTTCAATACTTTGCGCTTGTAACAGAACCAGACAAAAAATCTAGTGGCCATTGCAACAACAACACCACCTCCTGTTGCAATTCCTGCAATTCACCCTCTCTGCACGCATGAATGACTATGGCACCCTCTTTTGTGAACAGGTACTGGAGCTGAAGGTACTGGTTTCCATTAGGATCGTGGAATTCAACATCCAAAATAGTATCAAATTCCACTGCAATAGTATTCCCCGGTAAGGGAAACAGTTCATTGAGACCTATTGGACTCATCACCTCCAAATAGCCTCTAGGGCTACCTAGAGTGTGATCATCTGGAGCAATAAAAAATTTTGATCCATCCCCAATTGAAACAAGAACAGGACCCACATTGGTTACAGAAAACAAGAAACACGTTTTGAAAGAAGAAGAAAATTTTGTATTAGGGTCCAGAAATCTAACTGGTCTATTGTACAATGCCCTACCTGCACTTCAAATTGGTACTCCCAACTCCATGCTAAGGCTCACTATGCCATTCTTCAGATGAGCATCTTAACCTGAAGTTTGATTCCAAAAAACCCAAGTCCCCTGTTCTATGCCCAAGACCTCTGTTACAACGAGTAGAGTTATGAGCGAAATACTTCACAATAGGAAGCAAAAGAAACATTGCAAAATTGCTCGCTTTATACTGATAATTTTCTGTGCAAAAATTCAACTGCGGACAGTAAAAACATAATATCAAACACAACCAATTCACAATGGAATTTGAACATGAGGATTTATAACCAGAGAAAACCCTCTCCAGGTTAAAAGAATTCCAAAATGGCTTTAAGATTCTACTAATGAGCGCTTACAACACCATATCAATTACTGTCACAATGAAATCTGCTGGAAGCAAAGCCCTTGTACAGTTTCTACATTTCCACAGTGGAAGCAAGAATCTTGCTATCTCTCATGATCTGGTTCTGTGGTCAAATCCTTTGCTATGGTTGTCTTGTTCTGCTAAACATGGATATGTCTTAGCTTTGGCTCTGGTTCTCATTTAGGATCGTGGCTATCTGATCTTGCTGTGGCTTTGACTATACAAACTTGTTCAATAGGAAAATGTTGACTTTTCTATATATAGGAGCTTCAATGGGTGCTCTCAAACTTCTCTACTATAGTAGTTGCACTCTCAATGGACTTCTACAACAATTGGCACCATCAATCTGCTTTGTTACAATGATGGCTCACGTCAACAAACTGTGCTACAACCATTGGCACCATGAATCTTCTCTCTGCTTCGTCAAATGGTTGGCACCATCAACTGACTTTGCGCTCCTCGGGGTGATGACAGTGGCAAACACTTTTTTGGGCAACTTTGTTTTGTCTCTGATTCAAGGCAGAACTATGTTGGCCTTGTTTTTTTAGTCCTTGGAACTTAGTTCTCTCATATTTTCCATCCTATCCCCAGTTTGCTACCGAGAAAGACATAACTTCATGATATCAAAATTGACTATTTTTGGCCATTTATCTTTAGTAATGGTACAACTTTAATTTGGTGCATTCGTACAGTATTTGAAGAGCACTCTCAAGCTGTTATTCAGTATTTTAGCATAACTACTACATTTAACTGCCATGCTCTAATATTTATATCAACCATAAGCATTCTTAAGGTAGTTCCACATTTGTGAAGTAGAAGGAATGCTTCTGACAACTTCTTATCATAGTGGTACAATTCTGTTCGTAGTTTATCTTTTATAAACCTCCAATTTTCCAAACATAGTAGAGACTACAGTTTGCATCTCAAATTTTGGACAAACATGTTTAGTATTCTATAGAAAATGCATTAAGAATATAGTGCTATGTCTACTAAGCACAAATAATTGTTGTACTGAGTCATCTAAACATCTTGACATCCTCGTTTTATATTCCTTTTCTGTTTTCGCAAAGTTTCCTCTGCTACGGAAAAGGTAATTATATTAATTTTTTTCCATCGATATACGGATTGGATCTAATTAGATGTAAACCCTTGCTATAGTAGTTATTTGAATGGGTTAGAATGTGAATTGTTATTTGTTTCTTTTGAAATACATGCATTGCCACTACGCGAGATCTTTGCATTAATTTTGAAATGTTGAGATCTTTGCATTGATGTTGCCTCTGCTTGGTGGTGTCTCTGAGATTGAGCTGATCCAAAGGCAATGGATGTGCATCAGTGGTCGATTGCGCTTTGCTAGTACTGTAATCCAAATCCTCTAGCATGCAAATAGGTGCCGCAGCAATTATATCTAGGATTGATCGTTTTTTTCTCACCTTCACTTTAGGCTCGGAAAACTTTGTTCCAGATTTTTTAGCATTTGACTCACCTGATAGACAATGATCTATGTGGGCATTTAAGGCTATATTGGATGTAGATGAGAAAGATCTACAAACAGGACAAAGCTTTGGTATCATGCCCTCTAGAAGAGATCCCGGATTCCCAAATTCTTCGTTCTTCCCAAGATCTGCCTTGCTCTTCTCCAAAGTTTGGATCTGCCTTGTAGGCTCCTGCCTCTTCTACAATACTTGAATTGGAGCACCTCCATTATGATATCAAATCATCCGCTACTATGAAATGACACAGGTCGCAGATGCTTTGATAGACTTGCCTTTTGGGCACTTCACTGTGAACCAAGTTTTAAAATGTCACAACCCACTTGATATTTATCCCTAGAAAAAGTGTCACATGTGAAGATCAGGTTTTTAATGAAGCGAATAACTTGGTAAAGAGAGTTTTTTATTACTTATGTATTCGGCCCAACAATATAGATTTTGATGCACTATCATTTTTAACCATGTGCTGAAAAACATACAAAAAACTATGTTTTTAGTGAAATTTGAGTTCACAAGAATCGATGCCAGTCAAAATCTAGACCTTGCTCCCAGCTTACTGGTAAAAGGCGGTACTCATATTTCATGTAAGTAATGGAATGCCTTTTTCGTTGTTTTATCTCGTCTTATTCGAACTTCCAAGTCTAGCATCAATGATTGTCTTATGCTTCAGAAAAATGGTTGTTGAAGAGGTAAATCCCCTCTGCGGACAGAGGCGATCCCTACTAGCCCAGCAGGGGTCTAGCAACAATCAAACAATGTTATGACGCAAGTTCCTAGTTACGAATGGAAAGACTAGGAATAGAAGCCTACCTGGATTCCAATGCTATGATCTGAAGAAGAAGCGTCCTCGTTCCTCAGCCCCGGCAGATCACAATCCCTCCACGATCTCTGCGGATGAACACCAAGTTCTGACGTCGCAGCCTCTTTCGGGCGGGTCTCCGGTCGTCCACGTCTCGCAAATCTCGCCAAGGAAAGGGAAAACCTCTCCGGAGTCTCTCGACAATGGTCTCCTTACTTGAGTCGGCCTTAAGGAAAGAGGATTTTTACAAGACAAAGGCTCTTGGAAACATGGAGATTCAAAGCTAGGCACTTCAAGATCATCACTCTTTCACATCCTTCATCAATGGATGAAGGCCATATTTATAGAGGAGAGGATGAGATTGGGATCCCTAAAATAGTGGAAGGGAGGCCTTATCCCTTGGGAGGTTCCCCATAAGGTGGAAACAAGAGGCCAAAGGAGGAAGGCCGTGGTTATTCAGTCGAAACCACTCCGATGACTCATCCACGAAGTTGTAATCGAAACTTCGCCTCCTTTTTTAAAAAACTTTCCAAAAGCAGATTGGCGCGGGTGCTTAACTGGGACAGAGCGCCAATTGGCGCGGGCTCAGTGTTAATTTTCCTCATTGGCGCGAGTACTACTGAACTGGCTGCCTGGGCCAATGCAAAACAGTGTTTTTAGGGGTCTGCTCAGGAAATGATCAATAGAAGGAATGTTGTCCTCATGGAAAGGGATGCAATGATGGTATTTGCAAGGCATGACACTGCTTATTGGTCACAGAAACGACCCTCCAATGGGCGAGATGGTGATTGCAGGGACGGTGACAAATTACTGTGTAACAGATGCCCCCTAAAGCATGAGGCCCGAGAGAGAGAGAGGGGTGAAATGCTTTACGAGAACGTGTCCAACTGAAGCTCCGCCATCGGAAAACCTGCGCAGAAAGATACAACTGATATCTCAAGTACATGATGTATAAGTGGTATGGACGCAACCATCCGAAACAGAGTATGTTATAATCCGGATCCAGGGTATGGGCGCAGCCATCCAACTAAGATCAAACAAATAGACTCAGGTATGGTCGCAGCCATCCAATCAGTGAGTCATGCACATAATGATAATAATCCACAATCGCAACCTGGTTTACAACAGACACAATCCAGGGTCTTGCGCTCCATCTCGACCCAAACAAAGTACAAGTTTAGGCATGTGAATATGTGAACTGAAGTCGAACATGCAAGAACATCGTCTGATTACCAGCCGATGATGAAAGCTGTTAACAGACGCGAGAGAAACCACCAATAATGACAATGGTCCTCAAGGTACTAAAGTACAATCTACGGCGTGTGAATAAATGAGTTGACGTCGAACACCCGCAGAATCACTCGATCGGAGGCCAATGATGTAAACCTCACGTCAAATGCGACGAACCTGCCATTGAGGCATGCAGGCTCCAAGGTACCATAAGGAGTCTCTAGACCAACTTCCTGGATAATGAGTTGATGTCGACAGGAAGTGACCTTGATCGAAGGTGGGCCATAATGATTCCCACATCATCGACACGAGACAGAGGAACATGATGTTTTTGTTGTGGATCAGGATCGTATGAGAAACAGAGGAAGGTTGATATTCGCAGAGGTCAACTTATCTTGAACATATTGGTGGCACGACAGTGGATTTGGCAGTATTTGACATCAAAAGATCAAAGGTCATAGTGACGAGGCAAAGAGCAGATGAGAGGTCAAAAGGGATCATCCAAACCCATGGAGGCAAAGTGAAGCAACGAGATGAGATGTCCCCAACCCGACACGAATGCAGACAAGTGCCATGTTCAAGAGCGACATACTGCCAATGACAACGACGATGGTTCCATTTTTCCTTACTCATTTCTGTGAGTACTCTTTTATTTTTTACACAAGCTTGAATAGCATACCATGCTTGTTTATCCGATCCAATTCTGGCTTAATCCATCCTAGTACATTTAACAAGCCCTAGGAAGGAGGAACTCAGGAATCATTATTTCGACACTGAATCCGAAGTCATCGGGTTTAACGAGTTCCGACAAAGGAGAACTCGCGCTTTTCATATTTAGAGAGTTTGAAAAGACAGCTGAAAAGAAAACTCACAGTCCCTTTTTCGTGAAATAGTTCCCGTATCCGAAAGGTAAAAAACAATATCCGGAAAAACCCTCCAGTCGCGAGAGGTTAGGGGTATCTTTTCGAATCAATCCATCCTGCCCAAAAAGGGAGCAACCATAGGTGAATGCTGACTGTGAGTCTTCATTAACGAGATCGAAATGACAAGGGTCTCTACAATCTTTTCATGTTTAGAGTCGAAAGAGCCGAAAGGTGACTTCTCCCTGATAACGAGTGGTATAAAGGGTAGCAACTGGTTCCGGTGATGGTGGAACTGCTCAAAACAAGATAAAGGTCAAGAGGCTGGCTAACATGACCACTCATCGCAGCGGTTCCTCAGGAATGGGTGGAACAACCAAGTGAAGGCATATGATCGGCCAAGTAGATAGTGACAATGGAGTGAGAAAACCAAGGCTCATCTGGCAGAAATAGGCTGATAAAATGGCAATCACAAGAGGTAAAATAAGAATGGTTTCATTTTTACACAAGCTTGAAACAAAGATAAACTATGCTTGAAACCGGTTTCATTTTTACACAAGCTTGAAACGGAAACAAACTATGCTTGAAAAAGTAAGCATGCCCCCAGCATGGTGACTCAATTCAAGGTACATGCCCCCCAAGCTTCAGTCCATATGGAAGGAAGATGGAGTGAAGGTTCAAAGTACGAGATCTAAGAAAGACTCGACTGGGATTTTACGAGAACTTATCAAAGACTTGAATTGAACAGGAACGTGTTTCATTGTTTTAACGAGGTTGACACATTAAAATAACTATCCTCAAGACACCTTGTTTCATGATTTAAGGAGCTTGGCACAAGACAAGGAACTCTGCTCCGAACACCCTTGTTTCATTTTTTAAGGAGCTTGACACAAGAAGAACGAACTATGCTCCGACCGGCTTGTTTCATTTTTTAAGGAGCTTGACACAAGAAAATGAACTGTGCTCCGACAACCTTATCACAATGAACAAGAAGTCATCGCTTCCAAGAGTTCCCCTCTCGATGGAAGGAAAACATCCTGGAAGTCAGGACCCAATGCCCCCAGCACTCGATGCACGACGACATCATCACTGAGCACAGGCATGGGGTAAGTAACCACATAGTTGATCTGCGGTGGGGCAGATACAACGGGTGGATAAAAACCAGGAGGGGGTGATGGCGAACCAGATACCATATTAGGACCAAAGAACGAAAGCTGATCAATGGTCACGATCCGTCCTTCATGTGGAAAGCACATCACGCGAAAGAGGGAGGAGACAAGTGCTCCCATGGCATAGGTGTAATCGCGCCCCAGGAGCAGATTGAAATCCAAAGGGCCTGGAACAACCATTACGTCCATATGGACGGTTTTACCTCCCAAAGTAACAGGTAACCTTGGAAGTATCCCTAACGGTTGACTCGTTCTTCTGTTAAACGCCAACAGATTCTGTGTAACAGGCGCAAGCGGCGGCGAACCGAAAGCTTGTCAGGTAGTCGAGGATAGCACACTAACAGAGGAACCTTAAAGTACATAATGGTGAGTCGGTACGGCGGGCCGGACAAGAGGCTTTTATCTTGTGATCTCGAAGGCACATAAGACGGAAGGCGGTATCCTGCAAATCGACTCCAATCGAAGGAAGCGACCAAACTACTTGGAGGGGCTACCATCGAACCAAGATGGTCTTCCCCTGGTGTTACGGAAGAAGAAGGAGCATCCTCCACGACCTCCATCTCGACGGTGGGAGGAATATCCTCCGGAACCTCGATTACAGGAGGCGGAGGAGCAGCTTCTTGAGGTGTAGGTACAGGAGAATCTTTCTCCAAGTCCGAAGAATCTGAAGAGATCAGAAGGACATGGGGGGTGTGAGATCCACTCTCGACAGAAAAGACCTGGTGTACCGCGGACGGGACCAGTTCAACCGATCCTACGACCAATGGTTGGTCAGGGATGGATTCGTGAATTTGAATTTCTAGGGGAGTGGGATCGACCAAAGATGACTTTTGACCAATCGTAGGATCAGCTAGTGGAGGGCTCAAAGAAAGCTGTTTATAACCAGCCGGGAGGCGTGGCGTAGAAACAGTCGGGTTGTCCAAGACTTGCTTGGCTTCATCCATATAAGGAAAAAGGTGAATAGCATGGTGCCCTTCACACAACTTACAGGGATTGGTGATCCTACCCTGCTTATTAGAGTTCTTATCAACAGCAGTTGAAGACGTGCCCCCAACTTGACTCCTGGAAGCCAAAGGCAACGGTGGGCGGCCGTTGGACCATACTTCGAGCACCTTGGGAATGCCAGGGCAGTCTCGAAGAAGATGGTCTCCTGTGCACAACAGGCAAGGGAACTTGACTTTCCGTGGAGGGTTGGAAGGTTTATCAAGAGGAGGTGCATTAGAAGCAGTAGCTGCAGCCTTAGCCTCTCTCTTATCAGACTTCTTCTTCTTTGTCTTCTTCTTCTTCTTCTTAGCCACCTGGTTACTTGAATCCATGCTTTCACCAGGCGAAGTAGAAGATGAGGACGCAAAAACAGGCGAAGAAGGAGAGAGGTCCACTTTAGAATCAACATGATGTTGTTCAGGTGGAGAAACTGATTGAACAGTAGTGGAGACATTCGGGACAACAGAGGTTGAGAACAACCAAACAGGCAACCCAATAGTTAACCCAGGAAGGGACAACGTCGCCATATAAGGAGCACCAACATTTCCAAAAGGAGGAAAAGGACCAGGATTCCCATCGGAGGGGATTCCTTGGTTGGTGAACTCCGGAAAAGTTGCCAGCAGAAACGATCTTCAGAACAACACCCTAAGGAAGCTAACTTTAACCAGGAATATTTCGTGGGCAGTTAATTTTTATGACATTGAAACAAAACTCTACCGTTTCATCTTTTAAGAGTCGAGAAACAGGCGAAAGGTGACTCTATCTCTTTCAGAGTTGACACAAGCGTGAAAGGACAAGCGCTTGACGGTCTTTTCAAGTTTAGGGAGTCAGAAAAGACCAAATGACTGCTCAGGAAAAACTAGGCACAAAGGGTGTGCCAAATATCCGTGAACTGCAATATACACCTTGGTTTCAAAAATGAAACAGAAATCGACCAAGGACTTTCCGTACGTGCAGGTAGTCTCCCCGAATGCTGTGTTCGGTGTATCACGGGTATAGGGCGGCAGACTCGGCTTCCTGTGGATAAAGGATTGAAAACCTATCGGGGTCTCCCTTTATATACGCGACGGTACGGGGAGCACAAGTCCGTACTAGCGCTGTCTAAAGCCAGAAGGCGAATGACAACTGCTAGGTTTAACGACGCCGGAACACGTCTCTAGCCTAGACCTCTAAATATGTTTCGTTAAGTTTCAATGCTTCCTTAGGTAAATTGAGTAAATTTTATGGTTGTTCTTTAATTATGTTTCGGTTTTAGGCCCTACCGTATGTCATATGATAATCTCCTGTATGCAGCTACATGAGAAAAGAAAACTTTTCAATTCGATGAATGCTATCTAATTAAGGGAAGAGCTTCAAACAATGATGCAACAAATAGCAAAACTGAAAACGAAACTTTTCCAAACTAGATGACTTTCACTATCCAAAAGTATTTTAAAACATTCAACGAAGCAAATTATGCAATGTAATCTATGCAAAATTCTTTTTCCGAAAACTATGCAATTGTAATCTATGCACAATTTCCTTTTTCTTTTCAAATAATAAGAATGCACTCAATGCATTTTTCGATGAAATGAGAATCTACTTAATGCATGCTTTCAATGAAAGAGAATGCACTCAAAGCGATTTTTAGTTTTCAATCATTAAACAATGTGATCTAGGTTCAATGATAAATCTCAAAACTACTTTTCAATGCAATGTGATCTAATGCATTTTAACGAAAAGAAAACTATGAGACGAAAACCAAAACAACGAAAATCTTCTTAATGAAGGATGAAAGCAAAAGGGATGCAAACAAACACTAAGAATGCAATCGTTGTTTCAAAACACTTTGTGACAAAATTCCTCAAAAGTTGACAAAACACAAAGAGGACTTCCAAAGAATGAGATCAAAACAAGGCATTCATTCCCTTTTACATCAAGCAATCATGGAAATAAGACATCCCAAACAATGAGCAATGTAATCTATGCTCATACAAAGGAAAGGCCGGAAGGGAAAGACACACTGGTGAAGGATTAAGGGAAAAAAAAAAATCTCAAATTTCACACATCCTGAAATTGGCCCGACTTGTACATGGACAACTAGCGCCAACTGGCGCGACTTGTACATGGACAACTAGCGCCAATGGCCAATTGGCGCGGGTTGCTAACTGACAACAAGCGCCAATTCCTGAAAATGAAAAAACAAAGAATTTCTCCCAACCAGGACCAGACTTCCCACTTCAAGAAGAATCTAAAACAAACCCAGAAGCAAAGTACTGACCAAAAGAAACTTCCGAACAAGGATAACCCTACCACCTATAGGAAATGGCGCGACTGTCTGGCTGTAATCCGCGCCAGACAGGGGATGGCACGACTGATAAACTGGCAACCTGCGCTAATTGGCGCGACTGTCAGGGCTAAACTCGCGCCAATCAAGCCAACTATGAAAAGGTGAAAATCCAGAAAAGCAGAGGTCAGATATGATCCTCTGGGGGCTGAACCAAAAGCCAAAACACAAAAAGAACCCAGCCCAGAAGGCCAACCAAGCAAGGAAAATCATAAAACAATCAAAGAGAGATGATCCAAACGAGACAATGAAAACTAGACGAATCCCCAGCGGAGTCGCCAAATTGTTGAGGAGGTAAATCCCCTCCCGGACAGAGGCGATCCCTACTAGCCCAGCAGGGGTCTAGCAACAATCAAACAATGTTATGACGCAAGTTCCTAGTTACAAATGGAAAGACTAGGAATAGAAGCCTACCTGGATTCCAATGCTATGATCTGAAGAAGAAGCGTCCTCGTTCCTCAGCCCCGGCAGATCACAATCCCTCCACGATCTCCGCGGATGAACACCAAGTTCTGATGTCGCAGCCTCTTTCGGGCGGGTCTCCGGTCGTCCACGTCTCGCAAAGCTCGCCAAGGAAAGGGAAAACCTCTCCGGAGTCTCTCGACAATGGTCTCCTTACTTGAGTCGGCCTTAAGGGAAAGAGAGGATTCTTTACAGCACAAAGGCTCTTGGGAATATGGAGATTCAAAGCTTAGGCACTTCAAGACTATCAGCCTTTCAGCCCCTTCATCAATGGATGAAGGCTATATTTATAGAGGAGAGGAGGAGGTTGGGATCCCTACAATAGTGGAAGGGAGGCCTTATCCTTTGGGAGGTTCCCCATATGGTGGAAGCAAGAGGCCAAAGGAGGAAGACGTGGTTATCCGAGCGGGAAAACTCTCGATGACTCATCCACGAACTGAAGTTGTTGTAAATCGAAATCTAGCTTCCTTTTTAAAAAACATTCCATAAACAGAGTGGCGCGGGTGCAACATTGGGACAGAGCGCCAATTGGCGCGGGCTCAGTGTTAATTTTCCCCCATTGGCGCGAGTACATAACGGGCTACCAGCGCCAATGCAAAAACAGGTGTTTTTAGGGGTCTGCTCAGGAAATGATCAACATAAGGAAAGTTGTCCTCATGGAAAGGGATGCAATGATGGTATTTGCAAGGCATGACACTGCTTATTGGTCACAGAAACGACCCTCCAATGGGCGAGATGGTGATTGCAGGGACGGTGACAAATTACTGTGTAACAATGGTATTATGCTTTAGAGAAGTGTATCTACTTCTTATTATACTTCTTAACTTCCAAGTCTAGCATCAATGATTATTTTATGCTTCACACATAATCTAGTTTTCATTATACTCCTTGAAACATTTTTTATTAGTTGAATGAGACAAAGTTAAAAGGAGTAAGCTAATATATTAGCAAAAGGATTTCTGTCACAAATTTAAGATTATTATAGGAATTCAATGGAAATTTCTGGCATCACCTGAGTAATCTTCAATGTCTGCAAATTTTGACATCCAGAGAGAAGTTTGTTACAAAATTAGGCAGCTCCTACTTGAAAACATGTTGATGTTGATGCGTAGCAATCTCCTTCATTTATAGCCATGTGTTGGAATATTTGAAAATTCCATAATAACAATGGAGAGAGTAATACTCTCCTCTTCTAACATAGAGAAAATATTGAAATTTCTTCACTGGAAACAGAGTTCAACACTTTGAAAAATTTCTATTCCTTCAAAAAAAAACTATTACAAATTCTTCCTCACTGAGAGGGATTACAAAATGTGACTGCTGCAAAACGCAGTGCACTCAAAATTCTTCTCTGTCTCTAAAACTATGCACTGTTGTTCTCTTCAAAACACTTACACTGCTATTGTGTGTAACAATAAACTTTACAACTACATTCCAAAACAGGCTCACAACCCTTTTCTTTTATATGCAACGCATATATTAAAAACATAACAAAACTATGCAAATAACAAATCTATTAAAATGCTCCTGGGGTCCACAATTTATAAATGTTTTAATATATATATATATATAACATATATACGTCACATTTAAAACAAAATATTACCAAAACCAATGTGGAACCTTAACAAACAATAAAACTATTTCGCGCGCGTTATATAAAACATATAACAAAACCTTTTTCAAAACTTAAAACGAACCCTTTAGCCGTGGAGCCCGCCAGACTTCAAATGGTGATAAACCATAATTCAATCCAAATTCGCGTTCCAAAATAGCCTGCTGACGTCGGCCAATTTTGTGACTCGAAAACCAAATGAATTCCGCCCTAATCTTTTTCGGGTCCGAATTTGGGCTGGCGTACGGAGAGAGAGTTGTGACGGAATTTCTTATCAAATTTTCCCTGTTCTTTTTTGGGTCTGGATTCCCACTGCGCGAGCGGCCCAAACAAAGATCCGCTCCAATCAATTTCTGCCACATGTCCTCCTCTGGCTTGCCGTGGTGCGGGACCACCAAAATTTTAAAAAAACCCGCGCTTCGATCAAAAGTTGCCCTGTTCCCGAATGCGGGTGCATTGGATGGTGTTTAAGGCGATGGGACATGGGTGTGGCAAAGTGTGGAGACACCTGCCCACCCATGTCACGGCTGGCAGATGATATTTAAGTTCCAAGGTTTTCATATCAATCGCATTAAGTTTTAACGTTGTTCAAGATCGGACCTCCACTCCTGTTAGTGATTCCGCATGCTCCAATATGCTCCGGCCTTCGGCTCTCATCAATGAGAGATTTATGACGGGTTTTCTTTGATGCCATTGCAGTCGGGTCAATAAAATGGCGTTTCTCTATGGTTTCTCAGACGAGCTGCAACCTTTGAATTGCAGATGCTCTCCGGTTGCTGGGTTACCCTGCCTACGCACTGTGACGGGAAGGAGAAGCCAACTGAACTGCTACTTAGACCTTGGTGAAAATATGCATTTCTCTCGGTCTGGTCTGTGTCTATCTTCCTTGGTTTCTTAGAATCCTACTTCTCCGTCTCGTCTTATGCCCACTACTGAGACTACACCCATGCCTCGCCTGCGTCAAAGGATGCGTTGCCGCAGGGGTAGCACCAGAGGCCAACCCCTGCGTGCTCCCTCCAGCCCCTCAACTGAGTCGTCTTCCCACTCCAATGATTATTACGCAAGCCGCTATCCAAACACTAGAAGTGGGTGGGGTCAGGTTCTAGGATATGTCCACCGTATGGGCTCCCCTACTCCTCATTTCCCCACTGCTTCAACTTCTCCCACGACGGGCACTGCGCTTTTTTCCTTTAATTGCTCTCTGAACCACCCATGAATCACAGCTTCAATCACCATGGTTTTCCATGAAGAGGCCCAAGTGGAGGAACAATGCACCCGTCCAGCGGGTCTGAGCTCAAAAAAAACCCAGCTTTCGGGCCTTCAGGAGGGGAGCGGTGGCGTGAATGTGCAGGAACTGGAGGCTCAGGTCCGTAGGGCTCATGATGTGGAGATAGTACCTGGAGATCATGTACCTTCCGTGTCTGAAGCTACTCCCACCATGGACAGTGACATGTTTGCCGAAGGATGGTGTTGAATTGTCGAAGAACCACCGGATGAGTAGCTGCTTCCCTTTGGTTTGGTTTTCTTGCTTCGCGGCCCACTTGATTGGGCATGTTTTTGCTTATATTACTGTGTTGGACCTGTATTTTATTTTTGAATTATGTAAACACTGTAATCGTCAAAGATATCAAACGATGGTTCCCTTGCGTGGGCAATGCAATGACCTGAAAAACATTCAACACTGGTTTCCCCGTATGAGGGCAGTCTTCTTTTTTTATTTTTTGACAAATTTGCCATAAGTCTGGGAAATGTTTTTGACTTCGGTCATGCTGTAATTTTATTCCC
>CM076572.1:1053363162-1053471217 GCA_034641835.2 Pinus albicaulis | reverse complement strand
ATAAGGTTGCAAAGGCAACGAGGATATTACTGGAGGGAGTACGAGACCACATTGTATCAATTCTCCATGGAAAAGCGACACCATCTGCAATGTGGAAAGCTTTAATAGATTTTTTTTAGAGCAACAATGATCATAGAAAATTGGCACTGAAGGACAAGCTCAAGAAAATCAAAATGGAGAAAGGGGACACCATTCTGAAATATTTAACAAAGTTTTTCCAATGTTGAGATGAGCTTGGGAGTGTCGGAATTACTATCGCGGATGATGATTTGGTGAGCCTTGCTCTTCTCGGACTTCCCAAGAGTTGGCATATTTATCAAGACTATGTTAATGGGAAGGATAAGTTGCGAGATTGGGAACGACTTTGGTTAGACTTGGTGCAAGAAGAATTTAGGCAGAATACCAGGGATGGATTTTCATCTTAGAATGATGATGAAGAAGATTTTGCTTTAGATTCCAAGGCAAGGAAGGGGAAAGGAAAGAAATTTCATTCCAAATCCGAGTCCGGGAAATATGGAAAGAAGCACAACATCTCCAGAGTGACGTGTTCTCACTGTCACAAGCATGGACATTGTTATTGCCTAAATCTACCTTAGGATGAAGGAAGGCAGAGTTTAGGGTAACATCATACTACGCTCAGTCTGGTAGCTAGCCCTACCAGAACAAGAGAGGGCTCTCTCTGGGTCAATCTCAGCGGAAAGTAATCAATAGGGCTTGAGACGACTAAAATGAAAGCTAATTTTAGGCTAGGTATATAAGAAGGAGGGTTTGATTGAAAATTGTGGGTTGAAAAGAGCAAGAGAAGGGACTATTAGGCTATGAATTTGGGGCTAGTTTCTGCCGGAAAACTTGGGGCAAAGTAAGTGAAATGTACAACCAAATTAAAGATGTAATGAGAGAATAAAATAGGGAAAATACCGCTGCCTTGTAGGCATCAATCAGGGGATGGATCTACAGTGACAACTTTAAAATAAAGAGAAGCATCGGGTTACTCAACAGAGTATCTAACAATGAATGGATTCTGAAAAGATAACCACTACATCAAACAACATAATCATTGTGAGAGGAGCCTCATGCGTGGATGGATTCCTAACACTTCCCTTAGAGAATGATGTAAACAAATTATAAGAAAAAACAAAGCATGGAAATGAATTTACAAGAAAAACATGCTGCACATTAAACACCGTGATGAATCCCAAATTTAAAGAGCAGAAAAAAGCTTTATTAAACTAATATTCGAGGAAAACTTTACACAATCCAATAGCAGCCTCCCTCTGCTGAAAAAATCCAACCCCTACACTATGAAATTCATAAAATATATACATTTTCTCATCCTTGTACTAAGGGAATTGAGCTCAACCATTTTTTTAAAAATAGAATCAGTTACATTAAACTTGGGCCGAATTTCTGAAAATAAGTGTTGAAGATGAACTCGTATCTCCTAAACCATAGCCCCTGTTACAAAAATGAAAGAGGTTTTTGTAGATAAGGTCATGTTGGAGAAAACACTCTCTTAAATGTGAGAAATTCGTTTCCAGTTGATTGCAATCGGTTCCACAAAATCATCTCTAAAACAGAAAATCATTAAAAATTTAAATCTGTAAAAATGAGCTGTAAATATCTGGTCACATATCCCAATTCGTGACACATTTGAAAAAATTGAAAGTGGTTGTTGTTATATTTCTCGTGGATAAGAAAAACCTCCTTGGGTTTTTCATAATTACTTTCCATCTGTTGTAAAATGGCCACGTACTAAAATGACTAAAACAGTAAAAAATATGAAAATTTGCTTTGTTTTAATGTAGGCTTCAAATATCACTGTATATCTCCCACATAGTAGCACCTGTACATAAACTGAAAGAGGTTTTTGTTATTTGATATGTGATGAACAAAAATGTCTTTCACTTTTGAAAAATTCATTACCATTATTTCACAAACTGATTTTTTACTAAACTTTTCATTGTGTGCAACAACTAACGTCATAACCAAGAATCACTCATTCATTTTGATCATATCTTCTAATCCGAGAGCCGGTTATGGGAGTGTGATATACAGTTGGAAAGGTTTTTCTGAGATTCTTCTGATGGAAACACTTGTGACATGTTTTGTGCTGAACATCATGTGCAAAACATCTAACAAAACCAGACATAGTAAGAGCTCATGTTGATCTCTGGCGACAGGCTGCGAATACTGACACTAACACTGGCTCCAATGGGGATGGTATCTCCTTCGAGGTGCCAGGAATGGAAGATCTTTGGGAGAGAAGACCAGTGCCTTATCCATTGGGCAATGGAGTCAATAACTGCAAACCCAAAACAACTCATACCAATCCAAAAACATGTACATACTGCAACATGTACATAAACAAATACCAGAAACTTAAATGTTGCATTTGGCAGCTTAGTTATTTACAAATCTCCCATAATTTGTTGAAAAACCAATAGATCAAGTAACGTTGTAATGCCAGATCAACCAATCAAGTAACTGTGACAAGGATGTTGCTTGAAAGTGCTTCAACCTGGACACAAATGTAAATGCTGACAGCCATACATGCACATAACAAGTCTGGTTATGTAAAAGACAATTTGATCTATCATTCAAACTGAAAAACATTTCCATGTACGTTGCAATAGGATCGAAAAAACCAGACAATGTTTACTGCCCCAACTCCTCAATACATGTTTCCAGCCGCAAACTACTAATGCAAATATCCACGGGCAGCTCTATTGTTTCTTGTTTTGAAGGAGGGAGAGTTTCCAGAAACTTTTTTGGATCTCGGAATTCATATGATTGGATCTGATCATTTAAATAATGAATCTCCTTCTCAAATTTTTCAACAACTAACTCAAAGAAACCATTTTTAGCTTCAGAAGGAAACTTCAGAGATCTCAAACATTGAAGCACGACAATGAAAAATACTTCATCAATTTCAATATCCACTAACTAATCTCTAAATTCTTTTAAAGCTTCACAAAGTGCAGGGTCTGCCACGTACCCTACCATTTTATTTTAGTGCATGAATGGATCAGTGAGCACTGGAATCTCTGGATTGAGTTGGAGTCACCAGGTGAATGTTTCAGCCTTCATAAGTCTGATCGTTGTCCACCATCAATAATCAGATCGAAACTTGATACACGTACTGGGGCAACTTGTAAGTCAGATGTTACGTTTACAAACTAGACCGGAGATTGACTGAAGCAGAATTTATCTACTTTCGCTAATGCAAAACAAGAGCGTCTCAAAGGCTATCTGGCATAACTTCAGGCTCTGTCTGTAGCTTATAAAACAAATAACACCAAAAATAAAACCATTTTCTTCCCCAGTATGGTCGCCAATATGTTATTGCCTAAATCTAACTTAGGCTGAAGGAAGGCAGAGTTTAGGGTAACATCATACCACGCTCAGTCTAGTAGCTAGCCCTACCAGAACAGAAGAGGTCTCTCTCCGGGTCAATCTCAGCGGAAAGTAATCAATAGGGCTTGAGACGACTGAAATGAAAGCTAATTTTAGGCTAGGTATATAAGTAGCAGGGTTTGATTGAAAATTGTAGGTTGAAAAGAGCAAGAGAAGGGACTATTGGGCTATGAATTTGGGGCTAGTTTCTGCTGGAAAACTTGGGGAAAAGTAAGTGCAATGTATAGCCAAATTAAAGATGTAATGAGAGAAAAAAATAGGGAAAAGACCGCTACCCTGTAGGCATCAATCAGGGGATGGATCTACGGTGATAATTTTAGAGGAAAGAGAAGCACCGGGTTACTCAACAGAGCATCTAACAGGGGATGGATTCTGAAAAGATAACCACTACATCAAACAACATAATCATTGTGAGAGGAGCATCATGCATGGATGGATTCCTAACACTTCCCTTAGAGAATGATGTAAACAAATTAGCAGAGAAAACAAAGCATGGAAATGAATTTACAAGAAAAACATGTTGCACATTAAACACTGTGATGAATCCCAAATTTAAAGAGAAGAAAAAAACTTTATTAAAATAATATTCGAGGAAAAATTTACACAATCCAATAGCATCCTCCCTCTGCTACAAAATTCCAACCCCTACACTATGAAATTCATAAAATATATAAATTTTCTCATGCTTGTACTAAGGGAATTGAGCTCAACCATTTTCTTAAAAATAGAATCAGTTACATTAAACTTGGGCCGAAATTCTGAAAATAGGTGTTGAAGATGAACTCGTATCTCCTAAACCATAGCACCGGTTACAAAAATTAAAGAGGTTTTTGTAGATAAGGTAATTTTGGAGAAAAACCTCTCTCAAATTGGGGAAATACGTTTCCAGTTTCTCGCAATATGTTCCACAAAATCATCTCTAAAACAGAAAATCATTAAAAATTTAAATCTGTAAAACTGAGATGTAAAGATCTGGTTACGTATCCCAATTAGTGACACCTTTGAATAAACTGAAAGAGGTTTTTGTTATAAGGCTCGTTTTTAACAAAAACCTCCTTGGGGTTTTCATAATTACTTTCCATATGTTGTAAAATGGCCGCGCACTAAAATGACTAAAACAGTAAAAAATATGAAAATTTTGTTTTGTTTTAATGTAGGCTCCAAATATCGCTTTATATCTCCCACATAGTAGCACCTGTGCATAAAATGAACGAGGTTGTTGTTATCAGCTATGTGATGAACAAAAACCTCTTTCATTTTTGAAAAATTCATTACCATTATTTCACAAACTGATTTTGTACTAAACTTGTCATTGTGCGCAGCAACTGACCTCATAACCAAGAATCACTCATTCATTTCGATCACATCTTCTAATCCGAGAGCCGGTTATGGGAGTGTGATATACCATTGGAAAGGTTTTTCTGAGATTCTTCTGATGGAAACACTTGTGACATGTTTTGTGCTGAACATCATGTGAAAAACATTTAACAAAACTAGACATAGTAAGAGCTCATGTTGATTTCTGGTGACAGGCTGCAAAGACTGACACTAACAGACATTATGCCACTAGTTTTCCACAAAAGAAGATGAAAAAAAAGGCTTCAGGATCTAAATATAGTGATCCTTTCACCTCGTAATTCAAGCTTGATCACTTCTCGCTCATTGGATGAATGGTGTCAAGTGAAATGGGATCGGTGTGGTACTTGGATAATGGTGCATCCTTTCACATGAAGAGAGACAAAGAAATTTTCAGTAGCTTGAAGGAGAAGGAATTCCATATGCATATCGAAATGGGTGATGAAAAGCACTACAGTGCTACCAGGATTGGTACAGTTACCTTCCAGAGAGAGTCAAATAAACCCTTTCTATTAAAAGATGTAATGCATGTACTAGGCTTGAAGAAAATTTTTGTCTTTCTCGCAATGTTGGAGGATGATGGCTATGATGTTTTTTTCAGTGAGAGAAAATATTTCCTTTGACAAAATTAATAGGACAAGCCAAGAATATTGGGATTCATGTGAAGAATCTATATAAAATTTATGTAGATGGTTGCGCATCATTAATGGGTAAGGCATATGAAGTGGTGAGCTGGGATGAGGGTGAGTTATGGCACAGGAGATTGGGCCATCTAAACCATGGAGCCTTGAAGATCATGCAATATATTTCTAAAGGTCTTCCGAAGGGTACTCTTGCACAGTTAGACACATGCAAGGGATGTACTACGAGGAAGTATGAAAAGGCCACTTTTCATGAGAAGGAGAACCGAGCCTCATAAATCCTTGAGAGAGTTCACTTAGACGTGTGTGGAGAATTTTATACTGCTTCAAAAACAAAGCATAAGTACTATGTGATATTTGCTTATGATTTTTCTAGAAAGCATCGGATCTACTTCATGCAGAAGAAATATCAGACATTCTCAAAATTTCTTGAGTTCAAAGCACTAGTAGAAAAATCAATGGGGAAGCATGTGAAGGCTCTACAGAGCGAAAATGGTGGTGAGTACATCTCAAATGAATTCGACAACTTTTGTAGCAAAGAAGGAATTTAGAGAGATTTTATTGCGCCTCATAACCCACAACAGAATGGGGTTGTAGAAAGAAAGAATAGAACAATTGTGGCTATAGCATAAGCAATGTTGCATGATCAAGGCCTACTGTTGCATCTGTGGGTGCAGGAATGCAACACAACGGTATTTGTGGAAAACCATTATCCACAACTGAAACTTGGAATGAGTACACCAGAGGAGGTTTTTACTGGTAAGAAACCTGAGGTTTCTCATTTTAATATTTTTGGCTCATTTGTTTATGTGCATGTGACCAAATACGCCAGGAAGAAGGTTGAACTAACAACTGAGATTGGGATATTTTTGGGGTGCATTGATACTCCCCACAACTATCAGGTGTATTTGCTAAAAGAAGGAGGGTTGTTGTGAGATGAGATATAAAATTTGATGACGGGAAAACCATGATATTTCTCATTGAGAGATATTTGGACTTGCATGAAAAGGAGTAACTCTTGGTTCCAAAGGACGAGCCTCAAGATGTGGAGCAGCCACATGCGAATGATCATGGAGTGTCAGAAAACACTCATGCAGAGCCACCCACCAAAAAAGGTAGAAGGCGCACCATAGAAGATGATAGATTGAGACTTCATGTGAAAAATAATGTAGGAGCACCTACCTCACTATGCAGATAGAGACAATCTCCAGACAAGTTTGTTGGATACATGGCTCTTATGAGCAAGTGTATTGTGACAGAACCATCTTCCATTGAGAAAGTTGTGCAACAACTAATTTGGGTTGATGCTATGGTAGAGGATTATGACTCCATCGTTAAGAATAGTGCATCATAAGTTGTCCGAAGACCAGTTGGAAAATAAGTGGTTGGATCTAGATGGATCTATAAGGTGAAGAAAGTAGGGGATGGGAGTGTGGAGAAGTAGAAGGCCAAATTTGTGGCTCGATGATTCTTAAATGTTGGGGAGATTGATTATGAGAATAATTTCACACCAGTCGCAAGGTACTCTTCTATTATATCTATCACTGCACTCTCAGTGCAGATGGGGTGGCACATTCATCATATGGATGTGAAAATTGTGTTTCTCAATGGAGTTATTGAAGAAGAAGTGTACATAGAGTAGCCAGAAGGTTTCGAGATATTTTACAGTGAGTCGCATGTGTGCTAACTCAAGAGAGAACTATATGGGCTGAAGCAAGCACCTTGTGCTTCGTACACTTGTATTGACAGCTATTTCACCAGGTTGGGCTTCACCAAAAAGGAGGTGGATGCGAACATGTACCAGATTGTAGTTGATGGTAAGCTCTTGTTTATCGTATGTTATGTAGATGATCTAATTTTGACAGGTGATGAGAAAATGATACATTCTTGCAAAGAGGATCTTGCAAGAGAGTTCAAAATGAAGGACATGTGACTCCTTCACTATTTTTGTTGTTTGGAAATATGGCAGGGGGATGGTGAGCTATTTGTTTCTCAAGGTGAGTATGCCAAAGAGATTTTTTGTAAGTTTCACATGGAGAGCTGTATACCCATGGATACTCCTCTTCCAGGAAATTGGATGAAAGAGGATGCTACTTCAGGAGAAGTAGTGGACGCTACTGTGTACAGGTAGCTAGTGGGTTCGCTGATGTACTTTGTGAGCACTAGAATATACATTTGCTACGCAGTTAATCAATTGAGTCAAGCTATGGTTAAGCCGACCAAGATCTTTTGGAAGGCGGGCAAGCATGTATTGAGATATCTCAAGGGCACTACAGAGTATGGATTATGGTACATACAGATTGAGGGAGTTAAGCTTGAAGGCTTCATGGATGAAAATTGGGTAGGTAGTCTGTTTATTCAATTTACTGTCTTAAATTTCTTACATAAATTATCAACCGAGGTTTGTAAACTGATGAAGTGTGGTGCACTATATGTGCCTAGTTAATCTTCTTCTTACTTCGTTGTATGTATTTTTATGTTGTTTTGGGGGTTTTTTTCTTTATATGTAAGGGTGTTAATCTAAAACTATGAGATAAATCAAATGAATCCTAATGAATTTTAAGAAGGAAGAAAAGGAATTATTTCTAAGTTAAACTAATTTGCATAAAAAATAAATCAAAGATTTATTGACTGGTAAGAATTTGATCTGAAAAATAGAATATCTATTCTAATGAGTTCTAATTTAACATTATTCCTATAACATGGATATAAATTTTATAACTGAAATTGAAATTGCAATGTTATTCTAAGTGAAAGTAGAAAAATAAAAAAACTAATGTATGTCTAGTTACTCCAACATTCAAGATGAAGTGTGACCTTCATGAGATGATGTGTAAGTAACCAATTATACCTTAGTTTCTAATGATCTAGAAAAGAAAGTAAAGTGTGTAGAGGAAAACTCAATAATTGCATGAATTAAATATTCAATCATTCAATCTAGAAATATGATAAGATCATCTTCTTGAAAGGACTTTGAAGAACATCCAATGTTACAATTAAATGAGGATGTAAAAGAAAATGTGAAAGCATGAAAAATTAAATCTCAAATGATTGTAAACAACTAATGTATGTTTGATTACTCCAACACTCAATATGAAGTATCACCCTCTTGAAATGATGTGTAAGAAACCAATTATACCTTAGTTTCTAATGTTCTAGAAAAGAAAGTAAAGTATGCAGAGGAAAACTCAATAACTGCATGAATTAGATATTCAATCATTTAGTTTAGAAATTTGATAAAATCATCCTCTTGACATGAATTTTAAGAACATCCAATGATACAGTTAATTGATAGTTTTAATCCAATAAAGTAAATAACAAAACAATAAAGGAAACTAGATAACTATGAGCTCTATCACTTCAAACTTAATCCAATTTGAAAATAAATAGATTTATTATCACCAAAAAATTTTAGAAGATAAATGATTACACAGTTATTCTATTTATGCTAGGAAGACATTCATGATCTAATTATATGCTACTGATCAAAACTGCAATGCAATATTAATCTATTCAGAAAACATAATTGACAAAAACAGAGTAAAGAATTTAAACTAAAACAATGAATGAAAAACCTCCTCCTGTGCAAGGGCCCTCCACAATAGATTCAGTTGAGATGATAGCTGATTATATAGAAGCTAAGAAATCACTAGTACCATGAACACAATCCTTGTATTATAATAGAACGGAGTTTTAAAATAATACACAACGTTTCAGCAAAAGTTCGACTTCTTCTCGGTTCTGTACAACCAGTATTCATTAGGGTAATTTTTAGGTTTAAAATTGGCCTCCTAAGGAAATTATAAAATAATAGTGGAAATAATAAAATAATATTTTATTACATCGTCAAATTTTAGAGGGAAAAAAGAAAAAAACTATTTTTTCAACTCGTATTTTCAACTTATCTCCAAACGTTTTAACTCAAATTTCAAGCAGGAGTACTCGTCGGATGCATAATTTAATTCCTCATCCAAGGAGTAGCCATGTTGTATACTTTCGATGAACCTTGCTACACGAAAAATGAGAAATACATGAAAAACATGATTTCAATCACGTTTTTTAATGTGTTTATCATTTTTCATGTAGAAGGGTCCATCGAAAGTATGCAAGATGGCGTTGGGTGCTAATAGGTGTCTTTAAAAACTCCTAATTTCCTCACATTAATTATCAAATAGGTTAAGTCATTTTATCTCAAGCGTGTACACAATATGTGCAAGCTATTCATACAAAGAGTAATGCTAAAGCCAATCGTTTAATATAGAAGCAATCATAAATCTTGAAGCTTTAAAGGAAGTGATTCATCTACGCATTATAACCCAAAACTGTGATTCATTCTTAATTCAACTAATTCAAATGATAATCAACCGAGAGCACTAAAGCATTAACCGAGCTCTTTTAGCTGGATCTAAACTATTGAACAAAAGGAAAGTATTGGAAATAAATGTCTATGCTTTAGTAATAAAAATTAGTTCCTTTAACTAGAAATTAATTCCCTAAGGAAATAAATTGGAAATTCTTATTCAATGGAAATAACTACCAGAAATACGAAGTATCAACTGCAAAGCGAAAAAGCAGAGTACACTTGCAATAAATGGAAAAGTATAACACATGGAACAATAGTGATATTCACTAGAGACCGGGCCCTTATCCACCAGTGAATACTTCCTAACTACTCCAGAATATGTGAATGAACAAAAACGCAGATTATATATTAATCATCGCAGTCCATTAACATCACAGTCCGATATTTTTGTTCAGAACTACGTTCTGTGATTTACAATTATGAAATATGTAGAAATGAAAGATACATCATATCGATATCCGAGAACTAGCTCTCCTTGTCCCTTTATAGATAAAAAGGACGGATAAATGTGATCCCTCAGGATCATGGGATCTTGAGGGATCCATAAAAAAATGCCATCCTCAGACAGTTTGTTCATTCTTTTGCTAACCTTGATTGATTTGTCTTCTTATTCGATCGAGTTCAACACGTCTTCTTTCCTGTGATTAGGTCTTACTATTCCTTCTTGTAAACAACCATTGTTTCATCTATTATTTTTAGCATAAAAACAACGGGAATTAGTTTAGATGGTTAGATCATATCAGGATCATTTTTCATTCATTCTTCATCAAAATATTTTCATTATATTATTATATCATGGCACAAGATGGATAAGGAAGAGGAAAAAGGACAGTAATCAAGAGTAAATACATACCTATTGCAAGGCTCAAAATACTCCCCTTCTTACCTCTTTCATGTCCTCATGAAAAATATATAATTATTATGCAAAGAAGTTAAAGATTAGGCTGCAGATTATCTGTCCATAATAGGCCTGAGACCATGATGTCATTCCAGGTTTGCAAAGGCTACTGCTTCTTGTCCTTCAGGTAACTCATAGTCAGGGTGATACCCTTCAAGAGGATACCAAATAATGGGGCTTTTAAAGCAACATCCTACCCAATAGGGTCCTTCTCTTAAGAGAAGATTGCTATATCAGACTAATCGTCTTGCAACAGCTTTGGAATTTCCATAATTAAATGGTTCTCTTTCCTTACCATTGTTGCTTGAAACCGTCCATCTCATTTTGGATGCAACCAGGGATCTTTCCTGAATGGAGAGGAAATATGTTGTTCCTTCCAACACAATTTCCTTATGTATGGGCCCTAGAATTTTAAACACGCCCTCCTATTTCATCAGTATTTTATTCTTAGTAAACAATTGCAGAGGGTGAGTAGGTTCACTTCTTACCAAAAGATCTAAGTTGTGTTATTGTATTTGGAACAAATTATTAGCCTTCAACCACTTGAGCTGGTTGACTGCAAAAGAGATAAAAGCCTGAAATTGAATATCTCCAATAAAAGGGCTAGGATTCACATCCACTTCTTTATCTAATATAAAATTATGCAAATAAAATTCAAAAAGAAGCCTTTGGAATTTTACTCCATGTGTCTTACAATAATTTATAAAATCCTCCATTGTCTTCAGTTCAACTAGATTGCTGGCTCTAACAACTTTGATTTTTAACAATAAATATCGTTCTAATAAAAACAAGGCATAGTTCATAGCAGGATATCGACAGGTCAAGATATTCGAATATAATGAACAAATAGTGTCCAACTGATTCCTGATGCTGTTCAGCTTAGTTTTCATCCTCTTCAGTTTTTCTTCTTGCTGTCTAGCCTTATCAAAAGCCTCATTCTCTGCTCGGGCTAATGCTCTCAATTGTTTTCGTAACTTCTAGTATTGTTGCAGGGAAACTGTCTGTTGTTGATGTTTCTCTAAAGCAAGTTGGGCTTGCCTCAGTTCTTCTCAAAGTTTTAAAATAATAGGGTCATTCCTTGACAAGAAGTCCTTGGATTTCCCTTCTCTCTGAGTGCCGATGTTGTGAGAGAATACCTCTTCAGTTTTTATTTCCTTATTGTGGGAGGACCAACCCTCCATTTGAACATCCTCATTTACCAAGTTTTCATGCAAATTAACCTGGGTGGTTATTTTTCGAGTGGGAGCGAGTTCGGTTTGAATTTCTATTGATTTATTCTCACATATTCTTGTTTCTGTAGCTACAGAGTTTACCTCAGGAGCAGTGTTCTGAGTTTTACAGTTTTTAACTTCTCGTTGTAGCCTTTTGACTGTCTTCTAGAGCTTTTGGTATTTTTTTCGCAACTTCTTAAGTTTTTCTCCGGCTCCCTGACTCTTTTGAGGAGCGTCTGCTCCACTAACAGGTTTATCAATGGTTTCTAGAGCTGCTTGTTGGTCATTAGAGCTACTAAACTAATTGAAACATTGATGAGAATGAATTTGTCAATTTTGATTGTATTTTAGTTTAGAAGTCAAGGGGTATCCCTGATGTGTGGTATGAATTAGACCTCACATCATTTGGGTTAGGAGCCCTATCTGGAATATGTCTGAATTACCATTTTCTTAAAGGTTTACCTTAGCTCTAAATATCAACAAGAGAGAGTTGTGCATATGTGCCTTCGAAAATAAAGTAAGTGTGTCTGGTGGGTATTCAGTTATAGGTGTGTTGACGTTCTTCTACTACGGAGGGGAAGAAAAGTGAGCCCCTAAGAGAGAGGTAATAGTACCACCCTAGTAGAGACACACACAAAGAAGAATTATTTTTCTAACATCTAGCAGAATAGTCCAAAAATATGTGACACATATTGCAATCAACAAAAAAAAAATGTACGTCTAACATCCATCGGAATAGTACACAAATATGTGACAATCATAGAAACCATTACAACACATTTTCAATAGGATAAGCACTAAAATAACCAAAATAGTTCAGCTACTTTAGCACAGTTGAAAGAAAACATGAATTACAAACTTTCATAGAACAATATTACAAATATTCATAATCCATGCATGAAGAATATGTTGGTCATCAAGCTTCAGATATTAAGTAAAAGTACCAAGACACATGTATACAATGAACACCACTAGCTCCAACAATTGAGCATTAGAGCCACTCTTTGCTCCCCAAAAGAACTAGCTTGTCTCTCTAATTCCTTGCGGGAGGAGCCAAAGTGAAAAGTCCTTTGTTCTTACAATGAGGGTGTATATATCACCAATGGGTTGGTGATGCTTCTCCTTCTTTGTGACTCTTTGACCACCCTCATGACTCTTTGACTTCCTATGAATTTTCAAGTTTACATGACTCTTCAAATTTTGTACATGTTGTTGAAGTCCAATAAGAAATTATAGCACACAAACTAGTGTGGGACTAACAGGTCCTAGCGATATATTAGTGTGAAGGAAATTTAATTAATTAAATTGGTGCAGTGTCTAATTTAATTTTCCCTTAATTAAGTTGGACAATAAATTGTAATCTTATCTGAAAATCACTTGTAAAATTTAACTGAGTGTGATAAACTTAGTTAGCTCATGAATTTCGAGTTGAGGGAAGTTGGTGAGGCATACAGAGTGATTCTATTAGTTATGGAGTTTGAATTGTAGTTGGTGCATTAGTTAATGCATGAGAAATCAATCAACTCAATCTTGGTGAGTTAAAATAATTTGAGCTAGCTGTAATTGATTGTTGCACTAGTGAGAGATCAAGTTAATTAAATATTATTTAATTCACAATTAGTGATCTAACATGCAACTCATGATTTACTATTAATAACTACATGCATGTCAATTCCAGTGGAGACCCAGTTGAGACAAAGGTTAAAGGGATTTTAACTATCATTTGTAACATTAATGGGTTACACACATGCAACCAAACACACATTGCATTTCCCATGATGCTTGCACAGTTTTGGAAGGCTAAAATTCCTAAAGAATAGGGATTGTATTCATCAGGATTTTCACAAGCAAGGCAGGTTGTTTAGAGGCTGAGAATTGACTAATTGTTGGTCAATTTTGTCTGGGGCAGTGTGAGACAGTGGTGAGACTGCAAGAGACTCTTGTGAGAAGAGTTCTTTGTAATTGTTTCATGATTCCATGGTTAATATACAATAGAAGATAGGGGGATTTTGAGCAGCAAGCTTTCCCTAAGAAATTATTTGTCTTGTGGTTTGATTTGATTCTTTCTTTAATTGTCATGATTGGTGATTGTGCTTATTTTCTCCAATTGATTTGTAGAAGGATTGAGTATATAGCTTTAGTACATTTCTTGATCGCATTGAATATATTGATATGCATATGTTTGTATAATTTCTACATGGTACTAGGTCACATGAAATCACTATAGTGGAGGAGAAGCTGAGTTTGTGACTAAAGAGAATTTGAATTTGAAAAAGTATTATTGGTGCAATAGGTGGATCAGGATCTCAATTTTGTACTATGAACCATATAAACTAATTCAAACATTGATGATAATGAATTTGTCAATTTTGATTGTATTTTAGTTTTGACACTGTTGCACCTAAAAAAATTCAAGGGGTCTCCCCGATGTGTTGTATGAATTAAACCTCACATCAATTGGGATAGGAGCCCCATCCGGAATATGGCTCGAATATTATTTTCTTAAAGGTTTACCTTAGCTCTAACTATCAACAAGAGAGAGGTGTGCATATGTGCCTTTGAAAATAAAGTAAGTGTGTCTGGTGGATATTCGGTGGTAGGTGTGTTGGGGTTCCTCTACTATGGAGAGGAAGAAAAGTGAGCCCCTAAGAGAGAGGTAATAGTACCACCCTAGTAGAGGCACACAAAAACAAGAATTATTTTTCTAACATCTAGCAGAATAGTCCAAAAATATGTGACATATATTGCAGTCAACAAAAACAAAAATGTACGGCTAACATCCATCGGAATAGTGCACAAATATGTGACAATCATAGAAACCATTACAACACATTTTCAACAGGATAAGCACTAAAATAACCAAAATAGATTAGCTACTTTAGCGCAATTGAAAGAAAACATGAATTACAAACATTCATCGAACAATATTACAAATATTCATAATCCATGCATGAATAATAGGTTGGTCATCAAGCTTTAGATATTAAGTAAAAGTACCAAGACACATGTATACAACGAACACTGCTAGCTCCAACAGTTGAGCATTGGAGCCACTCTTTGCTCCCCAAAAGAACTAGATTGTCTCTCTAATTCCTTGCAGGAGGAGCCAAAGTGAAAAGTCCTTTGTTCATACAATGAGGGTGTATATATCACCAATGGGTTGGTGATGCTTCTCCTTCCCTGCGACTCTTTGATCACCCTCATGACTCTTTGACTTCCTATGACTTTCCGAGTTTACATGACTCTTCAAATTTTGTACATGTTGTTGAATTCCAACAAGAAATTATAGCACACACACTAGTGTGGGACTAACAGGTCCTAGTGATACATTAGTGTGAAGGCCAATTTAATTAATTAAATTGGTGCAGTTTCTAATTTAATTTTCCCTTCATTAAGTTGGACAATAAATTGTAATCTTATCTGAAAATCACTTGTAAAATTTAACTGAGTGTGATAAAATTAGTTAGCTCAGGAATTTCAAGTTGAGGGAAGTTGGTGAGGCACACGGAGTGATTCTATTAGTTACAAAGTTCGAACTGCAGTTGGTGCATTCGTTAATGCATGAGAAATCAGTCAACTCAATCTTGGTGAGTTAAAGTCATTTCAGCTAGTTGTAACTGATTTTTTCACTAGTGAGAGATCAAGTGAATTAAATATTATTTAATTCACAATCGGTGATCTAACATGAAACTGATGATTTACTATTAATAACTACATGCATCTCAATTCCAGTGGAGACCCAATTGAGACAAAGGTTAAAGGGATGTTAACTATGATTTGTAGCATTAATGGGTTGCACACATGCAACCAAACACACATTTCATTTCCCATGATGCTTGCACAGTTTTTGAAGGCCAAAATTCCTAAAGAATAGGGATTGCATTCATCAGGATTTTCACAAGAAAGGCAGGCTGTTTAGAGGCTGAAAATTGGCTAATTGTTGGTCAATTTTTTCCAGGACAGTGTGAGAGAGTGTTGAGAGTGCAAGAGACTCTTGTGAGAAGAGTGCTTTGTAATTTTTTCATGATTCCATGGTTAATATACAATAGAATATAGAGGGGTTTTGAGCAGCAAGATTTCCCCAAGAAATTATTTGTCTTGTGGTTTGATTTGATTCTTTCTTTAATTTTCGTGATTTGGGATTGTGTTTATTTTCTGCTATTGATTTGTAGAAGGATTGAGTATATAGATTTAGTACATTTCTTGATCGCATTGAATATTTTGATATACATATGTTTGTATAATTTCTACATCATACCAGATCACATGAAATCACTATAGTGGAGGAGAAGTTGAGTTTGTGACTTAATAGAATTCGAATTTGCAAAAGTATTCTTGGTGCAATAGGTGGATCAGGATCAAAATGGATTTCAATAGCTTGAGATTGGAGTATACAATCGAGGGAAGCTCTAACTATATTGCATGGAAAGAAATAATGGTGGAAGTACTATAGGGAAATGGGTTGAAATAATTCATCGACAATGACATTCCAAAACCTGCTGCAGCAGATGACACAAATCTTTATGCTTGGAAAAATAAGGTTGCAAAGGCGACGAGGATGTTACTGGAGGGAGTTCAAGACCACATTGTATCAATTATCCATGGAAAAGCGACACCATTTTCAATGTGGAAAGCTTTCAAAGATCTGTTTTAGAGCAATAATGATCATAGAAAATTGCCACTGAAGGACAAGCTTAGGAAAATAAAAATTGAGAAAGGCGACACCATTCTGAAAATTTTAACATAGTTTTTCCAATGTCGAGATGAGCTTGGGAGCGTCCAAATTACTATCGCGGATGATGACTTGGTGAGCTTAGATCTTCTAGGACTTCCCAAGAGTTGGCATAGTTATCAAGACTCTGTTAATAGGAAGGATAATTTGTGAGATTAGGAATGACTTTGGTAAGATTTGGTGCAAGAAGAATTTAGGCGGAATACCAGGGATGGATTTTCATCTAAGAATGATGATGAATAAGATTGTGCTTTAGATTCCAAGGTAAGGAAGGGGAAAGGAAATAAATTTCATTCCAAATAGGAGTACGGGAAATATGGAAAGAAGCGCAACATCTCCAGAGTGACCTGTTCTCACTATCATGAGCATGGACATTATGCTACTAACTGTCCACAAAAGAAGACGAAAAAAAAGTCTTCAGGATCTGCAGTTGGTGATCCTTTCGCCTTGTAATTCAAGCTTGATCACTTCTCGCTCATTGCATGAATGGTGTCAAGTGAAATGGGATCGGTGTGGTACTTGGATAATGGTGCATCCTTTCACATGATGAGAGAAAAAGAAATTTTCAGTAGCTTGGAGGAGAAGTACTTCCATATGCATATCGAAAATGGGTGATGACAAGCAGTACAGTGCTACCAGGATTGGTACAGTTACCTTCTAGAGAGAGTCAAATAGACCCTTTCTATTAAAATATGTAATGCATGTACCAGGCTTGAAGAAAATTTTTGTCTCTGTTGCAATGTTGGAGGATAATGGCTATGATGTTGTTTTTAGTTAGAGAAAATATTTCCTTCGACAAAAGAAATAGGACAAGCCAAGAATATTTGGATTCATGTGAAGAATCTCTATAAACTTTATGTAGATAGTTGCGCAGCATTAATGGGTAAGGCAGACGAAGTGGTGAGCTGGGATGAGGGTAAGCTATGGCATAGGAGATTGGGCCATCTAAACCATGGAGCCTTGAAGATCATATAATATATTTATAAAGATCTTCTGAAGGGTACTCTTGGACAGTTAGACACATGCAAGGGATGTACTACGGGGAATTCTGAAAAGTCCACTTTTCATGAGAAGGATAACTGAGCCTCATAAATCCTTGAGAGAGTTCACTTAGACGTGTGTGGAGCATTTTATACTACTTCAAAAACAAAGCATAAGTATTGTGTGATATTTGCATATGATTTTTCTAGAAAGCACTGGATCTACTTCATGCAGAAGAAATATCTGACGTTCTCAAAATTTCTTGAGTTCAAAGCACTGGTAGAAAATTAAATGGGGAAGCATGTGAAGGCTCTACGGAGCGAAAATGGTGGTGAGTACATCTCAAATGAATTCAAGAACTTCTACAGCAAAAAAGGAATTTAGAGAGATTTTACTGTGCCTCATAACCCACAACAGAATGGGGTTGTAGAAAGAAATAATAGAACAATTGTGGCTACAGCACGAGCAATATTGCATGATCAAGGCCTACTGTTGCATCTGTGGGTGGAGGCATGCAACACAACGGTATTTGTGGAAAACCATTATCCTCAACTGAAACTTGGAATGAGTACACCGGAGGAGGTTTTTACTGGAAAGAAACCTGATGTTTGTCATTTTAATATTTTTGGCTCATCTGTTTATGTGCATGTGACCAAATAAGCTAGGAAGAAGCTCGAACCAAAAACTGAGATTGGGATATTTGTGGGGTACACTGATACTCCCCACAATTATCGGGTGTATTTGCTAAAAAGAAGGAAGGCTGTTGTGAGACGAGATATAAAATTTGATGAGGGGAAAACCATGAGATTTCTCGTTGAGAGGGATTTGGACTTGCATGCAAAGGAGTAAATCTTGGTTCCAAAGGATGAGCCTCAAGATGTGGAGAAACCACATGCGAAGGATCATGGAGTGGCAGAAAACGCTCATGCAGAGCCACCCACCAGAAAAGGTAGAAGGCGCACCACACAAGCTGATAGATTGAGACTTCATGTGAAAAATAATGTAGGACCGCCTACCTCACTATGCAGACAAAGACAATCTCTAGATAGGTTTGTTGGATACATGGCTCTTATGAGCAAGTGTATTGTGACAGAACCATCTTCCTTTGAGGAAGCTGTGCAACAACTAATTTGGGTTGATGCTATGGTAGATGATTATGACTCCATCGTTAAGAATAGTGCATCGGAAGTTGTCCCAATACCGGTCGGAAAATAAGTGGTTGGATCTAGATGGATCTATAAGGTGAAGAAAGTAGGGGATGGGAGTGTGGAGAAGTAAAAGGCCAGATTTGTGGGCCAAGGATTCTCAAAAGTTGAGGAGATTGATTGTGAAGAGAATTTCACAGCAGTCACAAGGTACTCTTCTATTATATCTATCATTTCACTCTCAGCGCAAATGGGGTGGTGAATTCATCATATGGATGTGAAAATTGTGTTTCTCAATGGAGTTATTGAAGAAGAAGTGTACATAGAGCAGCTAGAAGGTTTCGATTTATTTTACAGTGAGTCGCATGTGTGTTGACTCAAGAGAGCACTGTATGGGCTGAAGCAAGCACCTCGTGGTTTGTACAGTCATATTGACAGCTATTTCACTGGGTTGGGCTTCACCAAAAATGAAGTGGATGCAAACCTATACTAGATTGTGGTTGATGGTAAGCTCTTGATTATCGTATGTTATGTAGATGATATAATTTTGACAGGTGATGAGCAACTGATACATTCTTGCAAAAAAGATCTTGCAAGAGAGTTAAAAATGAAGGACATGTGACTCCTTCACTATTTTCGTGGTTTGGAAATATGGCAGTGGGATGGTGAGCTATTTGTTTCTCAAGGAAAGTATGCCAAAGAGATTTTTTGTAAGTTTCACATGGAGAGCTGTATACCCGTGGATACTCCTCTTCCAGGAAATTAGAGGAATGAGGATGCTACTTTAGGAGAAGTAGTGGACGCTACTCTCTATAGGTAGCTAGTGGGTTCGCTGATGTACTTTGTGAGCACTAGACTAGACATTTTCTACGCAATTAACCAGTTAGTTATGGTTAAGCTGACCAAGATCTTTTGGAAGGCGGGGAAGCATGTATTGAGATATCTGAAGGGCACTACATAGTATGGATTATGGTACATAAATATTGAGGGAGTGAAGCTTGAAGGCTTCATGGATGCAGTTCGGAAGGTAGTCTGTTTAGTCAATTTAATGTCTTAAATTGCTTACATGTAAACTGATGAAGTGTGGTGTACTATATGTGCTTAGTTAACCTTCTTCTTACTTCGTTGTATGTATTTTTATGTTGTTTTGGGGTTTTTTTTTTATATCTAAGGGTGTTAATCTAAAACTATGAGAGAAATCAAATGAATCCTAATGAATTTTAAGAAGGAAGAAAAGGAAGTGTTCCTAATTTAAACTAATTTGCTTAAAAAATAAATCTAAGATTTATTGTCTGGTTAGAATCTGATCTGAAAAACAGAATATCTATTCTAATGACTTCTAATTTAACATTAGTCCTATTCCATGGATATAAATCTTATAACTGAAATTGACATTGCAATGTTATTCTAAGTGAAAGTATAAAAGGAAAACAACTAATATATGTCTAGTTACTCCAACATTCAATATGAAGTGTGACCTTCTTGAGATGATGTGAAAGTAACAAATTATACCTTAGTTTCTAATGATCTAGAAAAGAAAGTAATGTGTGTAGAGGAAAACTCAATAATTGCATGAATTAAATATTCAATCATTCAATCTAGAAATATGATAAGATCATCTTCTTGAAAGGACCTTGAAGAACATCCAATGTTACAATTAAATGAGGATGTAAAAGAAAATGTGAAAGCATGCAAAATTAAACTTCAAATGATTGTAAACAACTAATGTATGTTTGATTACTCCAACACTCAATATGAAGTATCACCCTCTTGAAATGATGTGTAAGTAACCAAGTATACCTTAGTTTCTAATGTTCTAGAAAAGAAAGTAAAGCATGGAGAGGAAAACTCAATAACTGCATGAATTAGATATTCAATAATTTAGTTTAGAAATTTGGCAAAATCGTCCTTGTGAAATGAATTGTAAGAACATCCAATGATACAGTTAATTGATAGTTTTAATATAAGAAAGTAAATAACAAAACAATAAAGGAAACTAGATAATTATGAGCTCTATCACTTCAAACTTAATCCAATTTGAAAATAGATAGATCTATTATCACGAATTTTTTTTAGAAGATAAATGATTACATAGTTATTCTATTGATGCTAGGAAGACATTCATGATCTAATTATATGCTCCTGATCAAAACTGCAATGTAATATTAATCTATTCAGAAAATAAAATTGACAAAAACAGAGTAAAGAATTTAAACTAAAACAATGAATGAAAAACCTCCTCCTGTGCAAGGGCCCTCTGCAACAAATTCGGTTGAGATGCTAGCTGATTATATAGACACTAAGAAATCGCTAGTACCATGAACACGATCCTTGTATTATAATAGAATGGAGTTTTAAAACAATACGTAACTTTTCAGCAAAAGTTCTACTTCTTCTCGATTCTGTACAACCAGTTTTCATTAGGGTAATTTTGAGGTCTAAAATGGGCCTCCTAAGGAAATTATAAAATAATAGTGGAAATAATAAAACAATATTTGATTACATCATCAAATTTTAGAGGGAAAAAAGAAAAAAACTATTTTTTCAACTCGTATTTTCAACTTATCTCCAAACGTTTTAACTCAAATTTCAAGCAGGAGTACTCGTTGGATGAAGAATTTAATTCCTCATCCAAGGAGTAGCCATGTTCCATATTTTCAATAAACCCTGCTACACTAAAAATGAGAAATACATGAAAAACATGATTGTAATCGCGTTTTTTAATGTATTTCTCATTTTTCATGTAGAAGGGTCCATCGAAAGTATGCAAGATGGTGTTGGGTGCTAACAGGTGTCTTTAAAAACTGCTAATTGCCTCACATTATTTATCAACTAGGGTAACTCCTTTTATCTCAAGCATGTACACAATATGCACAAGCTATTCATCAAAGAGTAATGCTAAAGCCAATCGTTTAATATAGAAGCAATCATAAATCTTGAAGCTTTAAAGGAAGTGATTCATCTACACATTATAACCCAAAAATGTGATTAATTCTTGATTCAACTAATTCAAATGATAATCAACCGAGAGCACTGAAGCATTAACCGAGCTCTTTCAGCTAGATCTAAACTAATGAACAAAAGGAAATTATTGGAAATAGCTGTCTATGCTTCAGTGATCAAAAGCAGTTCTTTTAACTAGCAACTAATTCCTTAAGGAAATAAATTGGAAATGCTTATTCAATGGAAATAAATACCAAAAATCCGAAGTATCAACTGCAAAGCGGAAAAGCAGAATACACTTGCAATGAATGGAAAAGTATAACACATGAAACAATAGTGAGATTCACCAGAGACCGAGCCCTTAGCCACTAGCGAATGCTGCTTAACTGCTCCAGAATACGTGAATGAACAACAATGCAAATTGTATATTAATCATCAAAGTCCATTAACATCAGAGTATGATCTTGCTGTTCAGAACTACGTTATGTGAATTACAATTATGAAATATGCAGAAATGAAAGATATATCATATCGATATCTAAGAACTAGCTCTCCCTGTCCCTTTATAGATAAAAAGGAAAGATAAATGTGATCCCTCAGGATCAGGGGATCTTGAGGGATCCATAACAAAATGCCATCCTCGGACAGTTCGTTCATTCTTGCGCTAACCTTGACTGATTTATCTTCTGATTCGATTGAGTTCAACGTGTCTTCTTTCCTATGATTAGGTCCTACTGTTCCTTCTTGTAAACAATCGTTGTTTCATATTTTATTTTTAGCATAAAAACAACGGGAATTAGTGTAGATGGTTAGATCATATCAAGATCATTTTTCATTCATTCTTCATCAAAATATTTTCATTATATTATTATATCATGGCACAAGATGGATAAGGAAGAGGAAAAAGGACAGTAATCAAGAGTAAATACATACCTATTGCAAGGATCAACATACTCCCCTACTTACCTCTTTCATGTCCTCATGAAAAATGAATAATTCTTATGCAAAGAATTTAAAGAGCAGGCTGCAGACTATCTGTCCATAATAGGCCTGAGACCATGAAGTCATGCGAGGTTTGCAAAGGCTGCCGCTTCTTGTCCTTCAGGTAACTCATAGTCAGGGTGATACCCTTCAGGAGGATACCAAATAATGGGGCTTTTAAAGCAACATCCTACCCAATAGGGTCTTTCTCTTGAGAGAAGATTGCTATATGGGACTAATCGTCTCGCAACAGCTTTGGAATTTCCATAATTAAATGGTTCTCTTTCCTTACCATTGTTGCTTGAAACCATCCATCTCATTTTGGATGCAACCAGGGATCTTTCCTGAATGGAGAGGAAATATGTTGCTCCTTCCAACACAATTTCCTTATGTTTAGGCCGTAAAATTTTAAGCACACCCTCCTGTGTCATCAGTCTTTTATGCTTAGTAAACAATTGTAGAGGGTGAGTAGGTTCACTGCTTACCAAAAGATCTAAGCTGTGTTATTGTCTTTGGAACGAATTATAAGATTTCAATCACTTGAGTTGGTTGACTGCAAAAGAGATAAAAGCTTGAAATTGAATATCTCCAATAAAAGGGCTAGGATTCACATCCACTTCTTTATCTAATATAAAATTATGCAAAAAAAATTCACAAAGAAGCCTTTGGACTTTTACTCCATGTGTCTTACAAGAATTTATAAAATCCTCCATTGTCTTCAAGTCAACTATCTTGCTGGATCTAACAGCTTTGATTTTTAATAATAAATATCGTTCTAATAAAAACAAGGCATAGTTCGTAGCAGGAGATTGACAGGTCAATATATTCGAATATAATGAACAAATGGTGTCCAACTGATTCCTGAAATTGTTCAGCTTAGTTTTCATCCTCTTTAGTTTTTCTTCTTCCTGTCTAGCCTTATCAAAAGCCTCATTCTATGCCCGGGCTAATTCTCTCAATTGTTTTCATAACTTCTGGTATTGTTGCAAGGAAACTGTCTGCTATTGATGTTTCTCTAAAGCAAGCTGGGCTTGCGTAAGTTCTTCTCAAAGTTTTAAAATAATAGGGTCATTCCTTGACAAGAAGTCCTTGGATTTCCCTTCTCTCTAAGTGCCAATGTTGTGAGAGAATACCTCTTCAGTTTTTATTTCCTTACTGTGGGAGGACCAACCCTCCATTTGAAAAGCCGGATTTACCAGGTTTTCATGCAAATTAACCTGGGTGGCTATTTTTCGAGTGGGAGCAAGTTCGGTTTGAATTCCTATTGATTTATTCTCGCATATTCTTGTTTCTGTAGCTACAGAGGTTACCTCAGGAGCGACGTTTTGAGTTTTATAGTTTTTAAATTCTCATTGTAGCCTTCTGACTGTCTTCTTGAGCTTTCAGTATTTTTGTCGCAGCTTCTTAAGTTTTTCTTCGGCTCCTTGACTCTTTTGAGGAGCGTCTACTCCACTAACAAGTTTATCAATGGTTTCTAGAGCTGGTTGTTGGTCATTAGAGTTGTGTTCCAAAAGAACCGTATCGCCTGACTGATTGTCCAACTGGTGACTAAATTATATGTTTTTAGACTTCTGCTGGTCCTCATGGCTGTATTCCAACGGAATCATGTCACCAGACTGATTTTCAGATTCCTGAACAATTTATGTGTCCGCAACCTCTAGATATGGCGGTGTTTCTATATTTCTGGAATTCTCCGGGACTTGTGTTTCCATTGTGTTGAGACCAAGTGTTCATCTAGGTTTCATATATACATTAATATTTGCTAGGACCTCGGCCATCCCTGTCTCGAAATCTTCCAAAGGATCATCCGGTCCTGCTTCACTTCCCAGTTCATTATTATAATTTTGTTCTTGTTCTTGTTCTGAATTGGCCTCTTCTTCGGGATCTTCTTCGGGTTCTTCTTCTGAACCAGGTGCCTCTACTTCAGGTTCTAATTCTAATTTAGCCTCTTCTTTAGGCTCTTCTTCAGGTTCTTCTTCTAAACAGGGTGCCTCTTCTTCATATTCAGAGTCTCTTATCCTAACTGGACTGGCTGTCTCCGCAGGTTGATTACTTTCATCCCGAAGATTCGTAGACATCCTCTGGGCTAGTTCAATTCTTATAGAATTCCTGCGTTTATGGGGTTCAACCTTTGAATGGGTAGTCTTTTTTCTTTTTGAAACAGGGTTCTGTTGGCTTGTCTCCACAATTTCAGGATGTTGGATTACAGGGTTTTGCATGCTCTCTACGGATGTTATGAAACCATCCCAAGTTAAGTTGTATTGAGACAAGCTATGACTGATGATTAATCTAATCAATCCATGGTGACTTATTACAACTTTAGGGTGTCTGGCCCATCTTATTCTAAAAGCAGTATCATGCAGTAAAGAATTCAAAGGAGATGGCAGATTAATAGTGAGTTTTTGTTTCAAGATAGCTAATAGTTTAAGTTGTCATGGTCTTACCACATCTTGGAGTCCATCACAGGTAATGTATCTTTGGATAATGCTTGCTCACTCTCCCCATGGTTCTGCCAATAAATATGGTTTGATGCCTTTTCCTTTCCTGATTGCTTGGTCACCTTCATCTTTGAAATTTTCCACTGCGTCTTGCATCAATACATGTTTTTTTGACCACATAGTTCCTTCCACCGACAGCCCAGATACTTCAGCTATTACAACATCTGTGACCATAATTCTTCTACCTTTTACCATGGATTCCTCATTCTACAGATGTTGTAGAAATTCAATGGAAATTTCCTGATTCGAGGGCTGAAATCTTGTGAGATAGGATATCCACCTTGTACGGATCAGAATTTCCCTGGCTCTATCGGAAACTTGTAACACTAAAGGTTCGTGGAGCATTTCCTTACCACCCATAATTCTTAAATTCTTCCTACTATTGCAAACGATGAGTGTAATGGAAAAATGCAGCAATACTGAAAAAACACAGAAATACTAAAAACACAGCAACACTTAGAGCGATAGAACAACAAGTTGTTGTAATAACTAAGTTTAGTTGATATTAATTGTGTTATCAAATTCTCGCATTCTGCATGGTCATGGAATATCTTATCAGTCAATGAAATAATGACAACACATCCCCCTTTGAAATGAGAGGTCGCCTATGACCGAATAGACGGGGAATGGTTGTTCCAATGACGGAATATAACGATGAAGGGTACAATGGTAAATGGAATAGAGTACATAAATAAATGACAGGACAATAAGAGAGATGTATAGAATAAAAGCCTGGTGTATAATCATAGTAAATGACAAGAGACAAGATGCTTTGGTTGATGATAAGTTATGTGATAAGGAAATAGCACAACAATATGTACAAAAGGAGGCTTTGCCGACGATATTCTGGCTGCACATGATATGATTGAGTAAAAACATGAACGCATGCATAAAGTTTCAAAGTAGGGAAGTGTTTAGAGGAAATAATCTCTCGGATAAAAAGATAAATGGGAAGAGGGTATTATAAGAATTATTGATTGAGGAAATAGAACTTCAATACCATAAGCAGAGCTTCTGCTGCCAGCATGCATCCATAGCCTCGACAGAGTTTCTTTTTAACCCTTATGAGCTAGGATCCTCAATTTATAATTGAAAATTTTCATTGTTGTTTCTACAGAAGAGACCAGTGTGCTGGCATGGTAAGCAGATAACCATACTGCCATTCACTGGGAAGTAGCAAAAGTAAGCAGGTCAGCTCATGATGAGACCTCCTGTTCCAAGGATGTTTTAGCCATCCAATGGATCATAACCCTGGTGTGGTGGCCATAGTGGGAATGTCACATTGCTAGATCCTTATGAACATGGTAGGCTGGCTCTTAATGAGACCCCCTATCCTCTATATGTAGATAAAATTTAGTTGTCATTACATATTTTTATGATAAATAGAGGGAGGCTCAGTACTCCTTAAGAGTAGGGATGGTGTAAGAAGTTGAAGCATGTCAATAATAAGTAAAATTATACCCATAATCCCATTGATAATAGACAGAGAGAATTATAACCAGGGAGAGTAGAACCAACATGGTAAATATGATTAATCAGTATCATATACAGTAGAAATTAGTACAGTAAAGTGAAATATAAATAATTGTGTCCCTTTCAATTGTTTTAAGTCTATCATCAAGAATTTGTCTTTTTCAAAGATCATAACGTTAAAAATATTCACCTTCTTTAATAAAATCCATAATTTTTATCCGAATGAAAGTACTATACTTCAGGCCGTAAAATAAATCAAAGAAATAAGGCTAAAATAAGATAGGAATAAGTCGATAAGAGAAAAAGAGGTGTTCATGAAATATATAAAAATGGTGTTGTTCAAAACACACTAAAATTTTACAAGAAACAAGAGTGCTGGAATAACAAAAAACAAAAGAGAATGTTGTTCCAAAGATGGAAAAGCAAAATGAAAAAGTGTTGTTCCAAATATGGAACAACAAAACCAAAAAGTGTTGTTCTGAAGGTGGAAGAACAAAACCAAAAAGTGTTGTTCCAAAGATGGAATACTAAAACCAAAAAGTGATGTTCCGAAGGTGGAACAACAAAACCAAAAAGTGTTGTTCCGAAGATGGAACAGAAAAATAGGAAGAAAAACAAATTGAATCAACAATCCTATTTACAGTTTAGAAAAGAAATGAATTTTTACAAAGATGAAGTTGTCAAAGGATTATCTTCTGTAGCTAAAACTTGCATGATGGAGTCCTTGTGTATCTATTGAAAAAAATATTCTCTTATGAGTGATCTTTCATAGAGGCGCACTCGATGCCCATTTGCTTTAAAGGAACAATCAAACCCATCAATGGTGGCCAATGTAAGAGTGCCATTGTCATGTACTTCCTTTATTTCATAGGGACCTAACCACCTAGTCTGCAATTTACCAGGGAAGTCTTGAAACCTGGAATAGTAGAGAAGCACCCAGTCACCCTCATGAAATGTCTTTTTCTTGATCACATAATCGTGCCATTTATCTCTTTGTTGTTGAATGAGTGCAATATGCTGCAGATCCAAAAGCCAGATTTTGTCTAATTCATTTATTTGTTGTTATCTACTAATTTGGGCTTCATCCAAATCCAGTCCCACTTCCTGGGCTGTCCTTAGTGTTTGTATCTCAAAGTCTATGGGAAAAATATGTTCCTTACCAAATAGCACCTGATATGGGGAGTATCTAGTAGTGTTCCTCCAAGTTGTGTGATATTCCCACAAGGCTTCTCGCTGTTGAGTAGCCCAGTCTCGTCTGTGTGACGAGACTATCTTCATTAGAATAGCTTCAATTACTTTGTTGGTGTTTTATACCTACCCATTTGCTTGCGGGTGGTATGGAGAGGTAATTCTGTGAATAACATGATGATTTTTTAGTGTAGCAATGATCTTGTGGCCTACAAATTGCGGCCCTCCATCAGTGATTACTTCTTTGGGTAACCCATATCGTACAAAAAATTCAAAAAGAAAGTTTATCACAGTTTCTTCTATGGCTCTTGGTAATGCTACTACTTCTACCCACTTAGGTACGTATTCTATTGTAACCAATATATATGATTTATGGTTGCATGATGGGTTGATTGGCCCAAAAAAATCTAATTCCCAATGCTCAAAAGGTTCCATGACTAGCTATGGATGCAGGGGCATCTCATTAAATTGGCTAGGGCATCCCATCCTTTGACAAATATCATAGGCCTGAACAAATTTCTTATCATCCTTAAAAATCGTGGGCTAGTAGTAGCCCATTTGTAAAATTTTATGTCCAGTTCTGCGGTCTGTAAAATTTCCACCGCAAGGTCCATCGTGGCAGGATTTTAAGATATCATAAATTTAGTCTTCCCTGATACACCTGTGGATGTGCATACTGGCCCCTGTGTGAAAAAGGTATCTTCCAATCTAGGAGAACCGAGTGTTCCGCTGTACTATCGATTTCCTTTGTCTGGGTGTCAGATGTTTAGGTAGTTTTCCCACTGCTAAATAATTTTCCACATTTGTGTACCATGGCATTTCCAGGGTTACAGCAAACAGGTGTTCATCCAGAAATTGATCCTCTACTGCTATTGTGTCATCTGTTCTTGGCACTTGGGAGAGGAAATTTGCCACAAGGTTTTCCTTCCCTGGTCGATCCCTTATAGTTATATCAAATTCCTGCAAAAGTAGCAACCAATGTGTCACTCTTCCATTTGTAATGGGTTTATTAGCTAAGTATTTTATAACAGAGTGATCCATATATAGAATTATAGGGTATCCATTTATATAGTGTCTGAACCTGTTAATAGCATAAATAACAACTAAAAATTCCTTCTCTGTTACTGTGTAATTCAATTCAGCAGGGGTTAAATTTTTGCTTATGTAATATATAGCGTAGGGTTTGTTGTCTTCTTCTTGGCCAAGAAATACTCCAATGGCTTTGTCTAATGCGTCTAATGAAATTTGGAATGGTATATCCTAGTTCGGGCCTCGTAATACTAGTGCTGCTGATACTAGCTGTTTTAAATCTATAAAGGAAGTTTCACATTTGTCACTCCATATGAAATAACTATTTCCTGTTAAGGCATATAATGGTGCATCAATATGTGAAAAAATATTGATAAATCTACGATAATATCTAACAAATCCCAGAAAACTACATACCTCTGTTTGAGTGCAAGGATTAGCTAGTAAGAGAATTACCTGTATTTTTGCCAGATCTACCTGAATTCTAGCTGCTGAAATGTAATGACCCAAGATCAGTCCTTTTTTCATCATCATATGGCACTTTTCGTGGCTTAAACATAGGTTGGTAGCAATACACCGTTCCATAACATTTTCCAATGTCTGTAATGCTTGCTCGAAGTCATCTCCATAGGGTGTGAAATCATCCATGTATACTTCCAATCCTTCATTTATCAAGTCTGCAAAAATACTGAGTATAACTCTTTTGAATGTGGTAGGTGCGTTACAAAATCCAAAAGGTAATACTCTGTAAGTGAATGCTCCCCACGGGTAGGTAAAGGTAGTCTTATCCTAGTCTTCACGGGCAATTTGAATTTGGTTGTAGCCATTGAAGCCGTCTAGGAAAGAAAAAAATTTCTTCCCTACGAGTGTATCTAGGACCTGATCAATAAATGGAAGGGGAAAATTGTATTTTTGCGTTGCCTTGTTGAGTTCTCTATATTCAATGCATATTCACCATTTCCTATTCTTTTTGGGAACCACAGCTAATGGAGACACCCATTTACTGCCAGATATAGGATAAATAAAATTCACATTTAATAGTTTTTGAAGTTCGTCTTTAACAATATCTTTTAGGTGAGGATTTAATCTACGCTGAGGTTGTCAATTTTATCTTGCATCCTTTTAAGTGTATATGTGATGCATGCATAGCTGAGGGTCAATCCCTTTCATTTATGAGTAATCCCAAGCGAAAGCCCCTTTATTTTTCCTAAGGACTTGAATAAGTTTCTGTTGTTTTTCATCACTCAGATTACTATTTATGTTCACGATCTTCCCTGGCTCAATTTCGATAGGTTTGCTATTATAAACAGTGGTTGTTGGTATTGTTTGGTCATTGATATCTCTCAGGGGATCTTCTTCAATTTCGTTGTCAAGGACTGCTTTAAACATGTGGCATTTCTAACTTGATACTGTGGTAGGATGATTAATAAAAGTATTAATGACATCATCTTCAATTTGGTTTTTGAATTCAAGGGCATATACCCTAGTCAATGGTAACCGAATATTTTCTATAAATATGTTGTAGGTTGCTTCCTAGTTTTCACAATAGTCAATCTTGGCTGAGCAGGAGGGTATAAAGCTAATTTTTTCACATCCTTCCCCCTAGTTATAGTCATACTGCCTATCCAACAACTGATATAAGCATCAACAGTCACTAGCCAAGGCCTTCCTAATATTAAGGGATGTCCATCTAGCTGGTTCCTAGGGTTAATAGTCAAAAAATCCGTCGGGTAAACCCAAGTGTCTACAGAGACCATCACATCTTGTAATTTTCGTTCTGGTCTAATGGCTAAGCAATCAGTGAGTTCCAGTAATTTAGTTGTTGGTTCCAAGGTTATGATGCCATGAATGTTGCAAGTTGTAGTTGTGAGAATATTAATGGCTGCCCCTAAGTCAAATAAAGCATTGGGAAAAGAACGACCATTTATCTAGACTGTGACAATGGGGTTCCTAGGATCCTCATATTTTAGAGGAGTCTCGTTGCCTAGTAATAAATCAGACAAAGTCCTAACAACATGGACAGTAGGGGTTGTTTTTGTTTTTCTTACAGAATTCTTTATAATATTGTTTTTGTTTTCCTTACAGACTTGTTTTTGTGTGATTTCTAGTATGCAATAGAATTGTTCCTTTGTGTGTAATATTTCTAGCATGTCTGATCTACCAAATTATTTCTTTTGGGTGGTTTGAGATAGGTGTTGAACAAAACAAAATTTTGTGCCCTTAGGGTTTTTTCTTGGATGCTCTAGGTAACTAATTTATGGAGGCCTTGAAGATATGGTTCACAGTAGCTATACACTAAATAATGCAGACAACAAAGTGTTCCCTTTACCTTAGGTATCATCTATAATTGTTTGTTAGGTCCCTATATTACTAGTATAGTACCTTATTGTTGTTAGTGTAACCCTTTTATTGTTATTATTGTACCCTTGTAACCCCCATTTTGTTATTATTGTGCCCTTAAATTATTATTGTTAGGTCGGCTAGGATTACATTGTGGCCCACTAGGATTACATTATGGCCCCATGGACTCCTATATATAGAAAGGAGGTTTTGTAAATTGTATCATCCAAGAATTGTTCATTTATTTAATGTATTGGAGGTTTCCCCCTCGAAGTGGCTTATTTCTAAGGCGTTCATATCTCTTTTCTTCTATTTTTGGAGCTGGTTACACAACATTTGGTATCAGAGGTTTGGATTCTAGGGTTTCGCTGCTCCAAACAGGTCATCGTGGCATTTTCACTATAAATTTTTTTCCTACGAAGTTTCAGAAGCTGAAATTTTTAGGGTGTGAGGCTGAAATCCTGACGAAGCTTTTCTAAAAATTTCAGAGCTTGGTTCGCAATATTTGCGGAGATATCATCTGTGGAAGTTAGGTATTTTTTCAGGCTCCTAAACAGGTCATCGTGGCATTTGCGCTATAAATTTTTTTGTACGAAGGTTCAGAGTCTGAAATTCATATGGTGTGAAGCCAAAAGCTTGAGGAAATTCGTCAAAAAAATTCAGAGCTTGGTTCGCAATATTTTTGGAGATATGATCTGTGGAAGGTAGTGCTTTTTCAGGCTCCTATATTTCATCTCAAAGAGGTGATCGTGGGAAAAGTTCAATAACTCTCTCTCTGGGCATCGGATTGGAGTTCTGTAAAAATTTGTCGCAATTACACATACTTTAGTTTCTTGGATATCAATTTCAAAGACAAATAACGAAACAGTGACACGTGGCAAGTCGTACAAGTTCGCACTACTGAACCAGTCCATAATTAGGTCATTGTGGGAGATTAGACACAACTTTGTCTTGGAGAATCCAAATCAGGTCATACCTGTGGCATTCGAAAGATAATTCAGAGGGATATGTTGGTACTGAAATTTAGATATTTAAGTGCTTCAATCACAGAGATAATCCAATTTCAATATCGAACTCCTCAAAAGCAAGAAAAAGGTGTGTATTTTTTTTTCCAAATTGCATAAGTCTTGTTTTAATAATCAAGTTAAATTGATCCCAAGAGCATATTGTAGAATAGATATCAGTATTAGATTCTAAAATGGCCCCTAAAAATAATTCAACACCCATTAAGCCTTTATAAGGCTCTACTATGACTCATGAAGATGAAGAATGGCAACATGACATATCAAAATTACAAGAGCAAGTGCAACAAATTTCGCTCTCGCAAAGAACAACAGAAAATGAAATTGAAGTTTTGAAGAAAGGTGTGGAAACTAAGATGGATGGTTTGAAGAAAGGCGTGGAAGCTAAGATGAATGGTTTGGAAGCTAAGATGGATGGCATGGAAGTGGGCATGGAAGCTAAGATGGATGACATGAAAGACAACATGGAAAACATGAAGAATGATCTAAAAGCATACATGGAAGGCTTGATGACAAGTTTAAAACCAGAAATGATTGCTAATGGCGAAAATATAGTAGAAGAACTTCATGATGAGAAAAAAATAAATGTTAATCGTGATTTAATAAACTCTAATGTTGGCGGGAAGAACCACCATATTCCAAAAATGGATATGAGGAAGTTTGATGGAAAGGATCCTGTAACATGGATACTACAGATGGAGCAATATTTTGATCTCCATAATGTGCAAAACACACAAAAGGTATGCATTGCAACTTTACATTTAAAACAAAATACATTTGTATGGTATCGATGGCTTTTCTCTTGTAAAAAAATTGTCACTTGGTCAATTTTTACGGAGGAACTGATAGCACATTATGATGATACAAAGAGCAACACCTTCTTTAGCCAATTGATAAATCTCAAACAAAAGGGTTTAGTGGGGCAGCACATTGAGGACTTCCAAAAATTGAATATAAGGGTAACTTATATTCTAAAGGAACACAGGATTGACCTCTTCATAGGCACTTTAAAGGATAACATCCAACATGAAGTTCGCGTTCTGGAACCTGATTCATTGGAGAAGGCATTCAGGTTGGCAAGAAAAGTTGAATGTAAAATTATGGCGACAAGGAAGCCTACCACTCAATTCTATAAATAAGGAAGTGTTGCTACATCTAGATTTCCACAACCTACAAGGCTGACACCACAGCAATTGGAAGAAAAAAGAGCAAAAGGGCTTTGCTACAGTTGTGATAGCAAATACACGAAAGGTCATAAGTGTGATGAGAATAAATTATTTTACATAGATTGTGAAGAGGAAGAAGAAAATGAAAAAGAAGAGGATATACACCAAGAACCATCTCTAGAAGAGGAAGAAATGAATCCGACCATATCGTGTAATGCACTGGCAGGAATTACCACTCCTCAAACTCTCAAGATAGCAGGAAAAATCAAGAAGAAAAAGGTAATAGTGTTGATTGATTCAGGTAGCACCCATAATTTTATTCATTGTAAGGTAGCCAAGGAATTAAATTGTTTCCTATACCCAGCACCAGAATGTCAAGTGATGGTTGCAAATGGAGGAACTATAAATTTCTCTAGAAAATGCCATAATATCAAGTTAACCATGGGGGAATATGTATTGACTAGTACAATGCTTTCCATTCCTATGGGAGGTGCTGATGTTGTACTAGGAGTACAACAGTTACAATCTTTGGGGACGGTAGCTTTTAATTTTCAAGAACTTTTCTTGAAATTTTTTTCAGAAGGAAAGCAAGTTGAATTACGGGGTATTGAAGGGAAGCCGGGAAGGATAATAAGCTCTAATGTCATGACAAAGCTTCTAAATAAAGAACAACGAGGTGTAATTGCACAATTATGCTCACTAGAAGTTCTGACATCAAAATCATCTATTTCTGCAGATATCCAACAAGTCTTGGACAATCATTCCAAGGTGTTTGAAACTCCCAAAGGACTCCCACCGATTCGTGATCATGATCATGCTATTCATTTGATTCCAGGAAGTGTTCCTCCAAACATCATGCCTTATAGATATCCTTACTTCCGAAAGAGCGAAATTGAACGTATGATTGCAGAAATGTTAGAGGCAGGTATAATTCAACCTAATCAAAGTTATTTCTCTGCTCCTGTAGTATTGATACACAAGAAGGATGGATCATGGTGAATGTGTCCAGATTATAGGGAGCTCAATAAGCTCACAATTAAAGATAAATTTCCCATTCCTGTGATTGATGAATTATTGGATGAATTACATGGAGCAATTTATTTTACCAAGTTGGATCTTTGTTCAGGATATCATCAAATTAGAATGAAGACTGAAGATATTCCAAAAACAACATTTCTAACTCATGAGGGTCATTATGAATTTTTGGTCATGCCTTTTGGCCTTACCAATGCACCTTCTACATTTCAAGGGTTGATGAATTCCATTTTCAAACCTTCCTTATAAAATTTGTGCTAGTATTTTTTGATGATATACTAATCTACAACAGGTCTTGGAAGGATCATGTTGAACATGTTGACAGGGTGCTCAAACTATTGAAGGAGAAACAATTATATGCAAAAAAATCCAAATGTTTCTTTGGAGTACAAGAGGTGGAATATCTGGGTCATATTGTATCTCACGAGGGTGTTAAAGTAGACCTAACAAAATTAAAGCCATTAAGGAATGGAAAGTCCCCACAACCATAAAGAAGTTGCGAGGATTTCTCGGGTTAACAGGGTATTATCGCAAGTTTGTTAAGAATTATGGGAGAATAGCAGCACCTCTAACAACATTATTGAAGAAAGATGGATTTTCATGGACTCCTGAAGCAACTAAGGCCTTTGAACATCTTAAAGAGGCAATGTGCCTAGCACCGGTCTTAGCTACGCCAGACTTCACAAAAACCTTTATTGTGGAATGTGATGCCTCAGGAAATGGAATTGGTGCAGTTTTAATGCGGGAAGGAAGACCCATTGCTTTTGAAAGTCGTCCAATCAAAGGAAAGTATTTACAGAAACCTATTTATGAGAAGGAAATGTTAGCAATACTGCATGCACTAAAGAAATGGCGAACTTACCTAATGGGAAGAAACTTCAAGGTAAAAACTGATCATGATAGTCTTAAACACTTTTGGAACAAAGACTATCTTCAGAAGAGCAGCAAAAATGGGTCACAAAGATGTTGGGTTATGACTTTGAAATAATCTACAAAAAAGGAAAGCTTAATGTTGTTGCAGATGCACTCTCAAGAAGAATGAAGAGGTGGAAGCATTGCTTTGTGCCATTTCTATTGTCCAACTAGATTGGATAACCGAAGCAAGAGATGAATGGAAGAAGGACAAAGATGTATGGACACTCATTCAAAAGTTGCAGCAAGATCCTAGTACATCTGATACATTTAGTTGGAAAAATGAATCCTTATGGTACAAAGATCGCTTATATCTTTGTAAGAATTCCCAACTAAAACAAAAGATTCTTCTGGAATTGCACACTTCTCCTTTAGGAGGACACTCGGGATTTTTAAAAACTTACCACGGGGTGAAGAAAGAATTTTTTTGGGATGGCCTTAAATCTGATATTCAAAAGTTTGTGGCGGAATGTTTGGTTTGCCAGTAGAATAAAGTGGAGACAATTAAGACCCCGGGACTTCTACAACCTTTATCCATTCCAAGTCAACGTTGGGAGGAGATTTCAATGGATTTTATCACAGGTTTACCTAAGTGCGAAGGAAAGAATGTCATCATGGTGGTAGTTGATAGACTTACCAAGTATGCACACTTTTGTGCATTATCTCATCCATTTAAAGCAAGTACAATTACTACTACATTTATGGACAGAATTCAAAAGCTACATGGAAGCCCAAGGGTTATTGTGAGCGACAGAGATCCCATTTTTACTGGAAATTTTTGGACGGAGTTATTTTCTTGTTTGGGTACTCTATTAGCTCATATCTCATCTTATCATCCTCAATCCGATGGTCAAACTGAGATAGTAAATAAATGTTTGGAAGGATATCTTCGTTGTTTTGTATCTGATAAAGAAACACAATGGGTCAAGTGGTTACCTCTCGCTGAATGGTGGTATAACACTTCCTTCCATACTGCAGCAAAAATGACCCCATTTATGGCACTTTATGGATATCATCCACCATCCATCACATCATCTTTAAGAGAAAATTCTAAGGTTCAAGCGGTGGAAGATCACATCGAGCATCAGCAAGAAGTTCTCCAACTCTTAAAGGATAACCTGAATTTGGCACAAAATCGAATGAAACAACAGGCAGATCAACATCGCAGCGAGAGAAGTTTTGATGTAGGAGATTGGGTATTTTTACGGCTACAACCATATAAAAAAATGTCCCTCAAGCAAGCTAAGAAGGATAATAAATTATTGCCAAAATACTATGGTCCTTACAAGGTGTTGCAAAAGATCGGTACTATGACATACAAATTGGAGCTTGTAAGGTCCCACCTTACCTACCATAATTATGATAGAGAAATATTAAATCAAAATGCGATTTTTTTTTATTTATTTATTTATTTATTTATTATTTACAACATGTTATTGGGTATGGATTGGTTGTATCTTCATAGGACCAAATCGGATTGCTATGACAAAGCTATTGAGTGCTTGGATAACAATGGGGAACGAAGAGTCTTACAGGGAAAGAAGAAAGCCACATCAATTAGGATGGTGAGATCCATGCATGCCAAGCGCAGTCGCGGGAAATGGTGTGTGATATTTGCAATTCATATCTCTAGTGAAAAGAGTAAGGAAGTTGAGGATGTAGATGTGTTGAACAGGTATTCAATTTTGCAGCAGTTTCAGGATGTGTTTACAGAATATATTTTATAGTTTCCACCACACATGGAAGTATACTTTTCTATTGAGTTGGTTCCAAGGGAAACTCCAACATCAAAGGAACCTTACAATATGAGCACACTTGAGTTGGTAGAATTAAAGTTGCATCTGAAAGAGATGCTTGACAAAGGGTGCATTAGATCAAGTTTATCGCCATGGGGTGCACCAATGTTGTTCATGAAGAAGAAGGATGTCACTTTTAGATTGTGCATTGACTATAGGTAGTTGAACAAGGCGACCATCAAGAACAGGTACCCATTACCGAGGATCAATGATTTTTTTTATTAGCTTAAGGGAGTGCCATTGTTCTCTAAGATTGACTTAAGATCAGGATATCATCATGTGCACATCAAAGAGCGGGACATTTACAAGACTGAATTCAAGACCAGTTATGGGCATTATGAGTTTATTGTAGTTCCATTCAGTTTGACTAATACCCCAGCTACATTTATGTGTTTGATGAACAACATGTTGCGTCCTTATTTGGATAATTTTTTTATTGTGTTCATCAATGCCATATTGGTCTATTATAAAAAGGAGGAAGAGCATGTTGAGCATCTGGTATCAGTGTTGAGGTTGTTGATAGAGCACCAGTTGTATGCTAAGCTCATCAAATGTGGTTTCTTCTAGGATGAGGTACACTACTTGGGATATGTTATCTCCAAGGAGAGCATTCCAATAGATACAGAAAATATAAGGGCCACCACAGAGTGGTTAGATCCTAATAATGTAGATGAGGTGAGATCATTCATGGGATTGGAAAGTTATTAGAGGAGGTTCATCAAGAAATTATCACATATTGCTTATCTTATTACATCATTGCAAAGGAAAGGTAATAATTTTGATTGGACAAAAGGAGTGTGCGGCTAGTTTTTAGAAACTTAAGAAGTTGTTGACACATGATCCAATGTTAAAGATTGCAGATCCAGACAAGGAGTTTGTAGGGTGTACAAACTCTTACAAGAGAGGAATCTGGTGGAGTCCTTATATAGGATGGATAGGTGGTATGCTATGAGTCACAAAAACTAAATTAACATGAGCAGAACTACCTGACACATGATCTAGATCTATCAGCAACCATTCATACACTAAATATGTGGAGGCACTATCTTCTTGGCATGAGGTTTGTATTGATGATTGACCACATTGGGTTGATGTACTTGTTTGACCAGCCGAATCTGAATGTGAGGCGGGCTATATGGTTGGCCACGATCAGCAAGTTTGACTTCGAGATCAGGTACATCAAGGGAAAGGAGAATAGGGTCATAGATGCTCTTAGTAGGTGGGTACAAGTGAATCACATAACAGCGATGAGATCCTATAGGAAAGACTTACAGGATAGGATCTTGCAGGAAAGTCAGGAGGATCATAGGTATATGGATATTTTGCATAGGTTGCACCAGAGTATAGGTACAAGTACAAGTACAGATACATGTTTTGATGCAGTTATAGGTACAGGTACGCGTGCAAGTGTACATGATTTGGACTATCATCTCACAATAGATGGCTTGGTCATGTTTAGAGATATGATATATATGCCAGATAGCAGTGAGCCCAAGAAAGTAATCTCGAGGGAGTTTCATGTGAAACCATATTCGGGTCACCCTGGCTACCATAAGACATTGACTGCAGTGAAGAGATTATATTATTGGCTAAACCTAAAGAAGGATGTGGCTGATTTTGTAGCCTGATGTTTGGATTTTCAGATGGTTAAGGAAGAGTGTAAACATCCAAGTGGATTGCGACAACCAATTGTGATTCCAGAGTGGAAATGGTAGGTCATTTCCATGGACTTCATCACAGTTTGCCTAAGACAACTAGACAACATGATTCCATCATGATTATTGTGGATAGCTTGACAAAGGTTGCACACTTCATTCCAATGAAGACTACATACTCAGTTAGCGACGTAGCATATGTGTTCATCAGGGACATAGTCAAATTGCATGGTGTTTCAAAGAATATTGTGTCATATAGATATGAAAAGGTTACTTCCAAGTTTTGGAAGGAGTTGTTTGCATATTTGGGCACTGAGTTGACCTTCAACACAACTTATCATCCGCAGACAGATGGACAGACTGAGACGTTCAACATGATATTAGAGGATATGTTGAGGATGTATGTGATGCATCAACATCACAAGTGGGAATAACATCTTCCACTGGTAGAGTTCTACTACAACAATGGGTATCAAGAGTCATTGAAGATGAGTCCATTTAAGGCTATTTATGGGCGGAGTTACAACACTCCCATTAGTTGGAGTGATCTTGTTAACATGGTAATTATTGGACCACAGATGTTGGAAGAAATGGAATAAGAAATGCAAGTGATCAAGAAGAAATCGAAAGCAGTGAAATATAGTCAAAAGAGTTATGCAAACAAGAACGGGTTTTTCTAAGAGTTTCAGGTTAGGGATGAGGTGTACTTACATAACAAGCCCAAGGATAGCTCCTTGCAGATTAGATCATATGCCAAGCTAGCACCACAATTTTGTGGACCCTTCAGGATCATTGAGTATATCGGACCATTGGCCTATTGACTTGCACTACCTTTGACAATGAAATTCCATGATGTTTTTCATATATCATTGCTTAATAAGCATGTTAAATATTTTGATCATGTGATTAATTGGTCTACAGTATTGCACGTGGAACCCAATGGAGAATTGTTATCGGAGCCTCAATGTATATTGCAGAAAAAGGTCCTCATGCTCCACAACCAAGCAATAGAGAAATTTAAAGTTAAATGGAAGCACTTTTGGCCCAATGAAGCTACATGGGAGATGGCGGATTAGATGCAATCCATGTATCCTTTCTTGTTTTCTGGTTGAGGCAAAGCAGTTTTGGTGTGATGTTGGTATATGTTTGACATATGTTTTGGTGATTTTTTTATATATGTTTTGATGTGATGTTCAGGTTTATGTACATATGTGTATGGGTGTAAATACCATTGTGAGCATGTTATAAAGCTCCAATAACTGGTATGGTGTCATGTAATTATAGTTGTCATGTTGTTATGATGTCATGTTGGTTTTATTTTCAATAGGGTGATCATTGTAAATACTTTATCGAGCTATGTTATAAAGATCCATGGGTAGTATGGTTTCTTTTCAATGATTTTGCTGAGGTATATGTGTGGTTTGAAACTGACAATCGTTTCCCCCAAGGGGGGGGGGGGGTATACCAGCCCTGGATAAAATTCAATGTAATAAAGTTAAAAATAATAACCATAGTTTATGGGACACATATTCCAAGTTGAACGTTGGGAAAAACATCCTAATGGGTGTTCATTTATGTTTATTATGGCTACGGATATTGGAACAGGCAAAGGCTTTGGAAAGGGAAAATGGCATATTTGACACATTTATTTATGAAAATAATGGAAATTAGGAGAAAAGGGAGATGAAACGTCGCATGTTGCATGTGAGGAGGAAAATGAAGGAAAATAATGGAAAATGAAGAAAATAGAGGCCTCATCTATAAAAGGGCTTCTGAGGATAAGTTGGTACCTTTTGTCAGTGCATTTTTGGAGCTCTCTCATTATTCTCTCTCTCACACACTCACTATTGGACACTTAGAGTTTCTTGGAGCACTTTGGCATTGGAGCAAGAAAGGAAAGAAAGAAGGAAGAAGAAGGAAGCAAGCAAGGAGGAGTAGGAATCAAGCAGCTACCAAAAGATTCTTTGCAGGTATTGATTTGAATGTATGATTTCCTTGCTAGATCTGGCATGCATGGTAATTCATGTGGTTATTTTCTATCTTGGAATGGGTTTTTTCCAAGTGTGACGGTGTTTTTAGCCTAACCTTTCCATTTCTGGATTGCCATGGTGTGGTGGAGTTCTCATGTTATGGTTTAGTTGTATTTCTGGATGGATTCAAAGTTTAATGAGGTGGATCTCCGAATGATTATAGAATCAGTTCATGTGTTGCCTTGGTTTAGGGCCTAGTAATCTAGGTTTGGATTGCGGTAAATCCTGAGAGGTGTTTTTCTCTCCATTGAGGCCTGGGAATCCCAAGTTTGGGATATACGAAAAATATTGGAGAGTGTTTCTCAGTTTAGGGCCTAGTGACCCTTGATTTAGATTGTGGGTTGCAGTAAATCCGGAGAGACTAGGAGACAGGAAAATTTCTCACGGATTAGGAAGAGAGAATACAAATATATCCATGCGTGTGTTGGCCTAGTGATCAGGTGTAGATCACGGTAAATCCTGATTTATAATTTGATGAGGATGAGGTGGTTTAGCCTTAGGATGCTCTAGTTGTTTATTTCAGTTTGAGTCCCACATTCATGCTTGAAATATGGCATGGGGGTGATTGGCTAAAAAGAGATTTGGCTCAACCAATCTATGGTCGGGTGGAATGTGGAAGTCCCATCTTAGTTTTTACACTCATTAATGAAAATATCATTCCTTTGGTATTTGATGTATAATTGCACTGGTTATTATGTGGATTCTATTGTTGTTGTATCCATGGTATTTTTGTAACTTGTTAATTTGTTGGTTATAAGCATATATTTTGTCAGTGATGATGTATGGATCTATCCATATTTTTACTTGAAATGAATGTACAATATATCTATGCTAAAATAGATTGTATGGAATTTAATGATGTAGGGGAGAAATTCTTCTTAGCGATTCTCAGATACGTATGATACCCCTATGCTCAGTTTTATTTTTTAAACTTGTAGGCTCGCATCTTTAATTTAGGGTTTTGGGCCCTAGTCACATGCACAAATATAGAATATTTTGACCATGGTATCTCCCTCATTAGCTCATCAGTGTGACTAGAGCCTTCCAGTCACACGAGTACCCCCTCTGTGCATGTGACCATGAGGTTAGGGTTTCCGCAGTCAGATCATACCCCAGTCGCATGCTTCTAAGATCATCAGTGTGACAAGAGCATCCCAATCACACACATAGCTCCTCCTCAATGCGACTAGAGCATCCCAGTCGCACGCATAACTCTTCCTTTGTGTGGCCAACATCTAGGGTTTTTTATTCTTAGTTGCAAACCACAGTCGCTCGCTTCTAGTTCTTCAGGGAGAAATCAGGAAGCCATAATCGCATGTATGACTCCTCCTCCATGCGACCAGGGATTAAGAGATGAATTTTCAATATTCATAAGATAATGCTCAGTAACCATAGGGTTCGCTGGTTGACTTGAGTCAGTGATAGTTCAATTTAGATTTGAGAATCAAATTTCAGGGTGTATACATTGTTGGGTTAATTTCATGGATGTTGTAGTTGTTTTTCTAGTTAGCTGCTTAGATTAAGATATGGATCATTGTACTCTCTTTTTTTAAATCATTTGATGACAATCTAAGTATAAATTGCTAGTTTTCCCCCATGGTGGGTTTTTCCCTGGTCTCCAACCAATCCTGGTGTCTCTATTTGTATATACTTTTCTTATATGGTTCCTTTATGTTTCACTGCATTGATGATGATGTTATTTCTATTTATACATAATTGCATATGTTGTTGAATAATGATGTAAATATGAATAACATTATGATGCTATGGGGTGAGCTTAATGTGTTAATGAAGAAATGCAATTATCAAAGCAAAGAACAATATAGCCCTATGAAAAAATAACAAGGAGATGTGCCAGAGATTTCCTTGTCACAAATATTGAATATTTCAACTTTGTTTCATTATAAATTGAAGCAAGTTTCATTAAAAAATTAGATCTATCTAACAATTTTAAAAAATTTGAATTTTAGTTTTGTGAAGGAATTTTTCCTTCTCCAAGGACGTTAGCAATGGAGTTAGCTACAAGGATCAGATCATCTAGACAATTTGAAAAATTTGTTACGTTTTTTTTAATATTACAAGTTCATGCATTTTCATGTGCAATTTTAAATTTTTGATATTTACATGTACATGTGTTGTAAAGGGAATCCACAAGAGTGTAATGCAAGGGTAACACCATGAGGTATTGCATGGAATTTGAAACCTTTTATAAAAAAAAAAATTATGATAAAATTCTCATTTAATTTTAATACATTGAAATTTAATTTAGAAGTACACAATCTTATGTATATATGAAAATTACACATGTTGTGTAGGGCACCCATGAGGATGAGGATGATGATAGATCATAGATGCAAGGGATAATATTCTCCTTGATGCATATTGATGATAGGTCGTAGATGTGAGCAAGATTATCCTTAATGCATATTTGTATTTGAATGTCTTTTTATTATATTTACTTTTATCATGATATAAATTTTGGACATATTTTTCATAGAACTTTTTATTATGAATTGATCTTTAATATGAAAGTTTTGGAGTTTATGCATTTTGCATGATGATTCTTTTAATGTTGTAGAATATGATATGAATTTGGATTGATACTTAAGATTTTTCTAGTTGTTTTTTTCAAGTTGTTTAATGAATATTAATATAAAACATGATACTTTTTACATTCCTGAAGCTTATCATGGTGTAGATGTCTAAAGAAATCATAAATTAAAATTGAATCATAAAACATGGTGTAAATTTTCCATTCATGAATAGATCATCATCTTGTATAGAAAAGCTACTATGGATGTGGTTTATAAATTTGTTCAAAGAAAACATACTATAAAATTGCATTATAAAACATGGTACCTTTTGCATGATGCATGATCCAAAAATCTTTTGATTGAGATGTGTTAAATAATTACATGTGAAAATTGAAGCTTTAAACAAAAAACTTTAAATACATAAACATAAGAGGAAAGAATCAATTAACATCATGCAAGAAGACACATAATTGATATCAGAGTTCGTCCAAGAAGGACTACGTCTCCGGGCCCTACTCAAATAGTGAGGAGGCCCTCTTTCATTAAGTGCAAAAAAATGAAAGTACAAGTATAAAATGAGAAATTACACCCTTATACCTCCTGTTATCACTTAGAAAAAGTGAAACATTATTTTACATGGTCATAGAGTTCATTTGTCACAAGATGGTATGGGAAAATTTAAATTTTCTCATCTTTAACCTATCCTAAGGTTCAAACCCACCTCCATATAAGTCATATCATGTCCCATTAGTCATCATTAGGTGTCATATTCCATCTCCCAAGCATTTAAATCTGAAAAGGACGCTTTAGCCAGTTTTTCCTCTATTCGTAGCGTTTTACACTGTAAAATAGCAGTTTTCGCTACAAAACTGCCTAATAGTTTCGTAGTGAAACTGTCAAAAAATGAACTAGCCACGCTACGAAAAACAGTTTTTTTTGTCTGTCTGGTCAAATCCGGTGAAAGGTGTCAGCTCATGATTAGAGGAGATAGGGTGAATGTCATTCAAGTAAGTTAGGGTTATTTCGAAGGTACAAGATCATGCTTGAGGTCATCACTACTGTTTTTAGCATGCATGAGTCATCATTAGGGAATGAGTTGTCATTGAAACCATAAAAAATTACCCAATTGAGTATTTTTGTCATTCTCTGTTTTATCCTTGCATGTTATTGAGTTGCTGGAGAGATGCTTCGTCGAACCAAGCTGGTTGCTGGCATTTTCAAAAGTTGTACGTGTCACTAATCAAGCAAGCCTGAGAAGATATAAAATCACCATGACTGCAAGAAATAAGACTAACAAAGGTGGTCACTGCCTTAGATATGAGCCCATGGACATGAATTTGTTAAATGAAGACCCAACTACCTTGGATATATTCAGAAGAACAGGTTGTTTGCAGTACTGCCAAAGATTGCAAGGGTGTCGTTTTCAGGTTTCTAAGGAGTTTGCTATCAATTTCAATGGGGTATATTCAAAGGTGGGAATTTTAAACCTCACAGTAACAATAGAGACCATTGCAGCAGCAACAGGAATCCCTAGGGTAGGGGAACAATCATTTAAAGGCATCAAGTCACCATGCAGGACTGCAAATAATTCATCAAGCCAGAGCATAGTGAAACTGATCTCACAAATGCTATCCCAAGGAGCTACATGAAAGACAACTTCTCAAATTTGCTGCTAATTATTCAGAAGTACTTCACCTGTGAAGGGAGGTTTCACATGGTATATTCCTACCACCTTAGGCTTCTACTACATTTTGTGGGTAAGAGGTCTCTTGATTTTCCCTTTTAATTATACAGAAGTCTAGCTAAAATGTCATACAAGGTCCAAGTTAAAAAAGAAGTAAATGAGACTTCTCTCTTTCATCATGGTTTGATCAAATTGTTGGTGTTAGAGGAGTTAAAGAGATTAGGCAGAGATTGGACATCCATTCTGTTCAACAGTGGTTTTGAAGTAGATTTTTTCACTCCTAAAAGGATTCCCAAAACTAGAGATGTTTCATCACCTACAATGGCAAAGCAAGTTCAACCAATGAGCATAGGGATAGAGCCTTTGCAGGAGGTTGATACACCCAAATCTACACCTGCAAAACAAAAGCCAACAGTTAGAAAACATGGCAGCAAGAGAATTACAAGGAGCCAAAGAGTGGCTAAGGATAACTTAAAGGAAATCTTGCATGCCATTGATATTGAAGAAACTCCCATTATCCAAGATGAAGACATAGATGAGGGAGGAAGGAATTTTAAGAAAGGAAAAATAGCTAAGAAGTTAGAGTTTGTAGGTGATGATGCAGGATTCATGTTTCAAGCTAGAAAACCAATGACAATACATGCAAGAAAGGTCTTAGAAAGCAACAAAGAGGCTCAAAAGGTCAATGAAACTATTCAGCCACCACCAAGCATCATAGACCTCTCCTCACCTGCAAAAGAATATTTGGTTATAAAAAAAAATAAGGGAAAAGAGAAAATCACTGAAAATACAGAAGTTGAAGCCCTTAAGGAGCAGTTGAAAGATTCAAGTGAAGAGATATCAGTCTTGAGGAAAGAGGCAAAGAAGCATAGAGCTGAAAGAGTGAAGTTTGAACAAATGAGGAGGATCTAGGAGGATCAAGTCACAAGTGTCTCAAAGACCTTGGAAAACACAGAAAAACTAATAAAGTGGACTCAGCCACTAAGAAAATAGTAAACCTGCACTTAAAATCTAAGAACAAGACACTAAATGACCAAGTCAAAGACCTCCAAGAACAACTGGACCTGATTCATGAATAACTGGAAAAGAAAGGTTTGAAGATGACTGTGGTTGAGGAGCCCATTTCTCAACTGATCGTAAATGAGGAGGAAACACCACAGGAACCATAAGTTGAGATTGAATATGCTTTATAGGGTTCATTACATGCAGAAAATTATTTTTTTGCAGCTGGAGGTCACTTTTTAGAGACAGTTTTGAAATGGGAAATTTATGCACTTTTACACAGTTTCGTAGCGTTCCCTAGGCTTAAGGCCAGGAAAATGCTATGAAAAAAACAAGTAGAAGCCTTTTTGCCTCTAAAGTCACTTTTTTCAATTTTCAAGGAGGGATATTGATGGTGGTGATGTGTCATGACATGATTGACACCATGGAACAGCAAAGGAGCAAATTTATTGGGTGCAGAAGCCATTTTTTCAACGCTACCAAAACTTGCTACGAAACAGTCCTTTTTTTGTAGTGAGCATCAATTAAAGGTTTAGGAGCATCTTAATGATAGTTTTGGACAGTTGGACTCCTCCAACATGTCAAGGGATCTTATCATCAAATACTTATGACTTGAAGGAAGTGTTTTGGATACAAGTCATCAGCTAAAGCAACTTTGAAGATAAGGATTATGCATTCCTGAAAAGTAGGGTTATGTTCCACAAGTCTATGAGGGTTTTAAATATGTAAAGTTGTAATGGACTCTGTCATGTGTCTTTTGAGCATGTGATGCCTATTTTGTAACTGTCGTATAACTGTTTCACAAGATAAGGTAGAGTTATGTAATAAATAGGATTTAGAGTCCTATTAGGAAATGTGTTCTTTAAGGTGTAGCTGTCAACTTTCAGTTAGAGGTCATGTATTTCAGTTATGTGATGTGTCATAGGTGAATTTGATGGTTTAGCCACCAAGCAGATCATCCTTATTTTAAAGAAGTTCTATTTAAAGATAAAGCATTGAACTAGTCAAGGGTTAGATATTTTTTGCACTAAGCTATTGTTTTTATGTATTTGACTTATATCAGTAATACAGAGTGACTTTCTTCTTAACAGACCTAAGATTCTCATGAGGTTTTTAATGTTTTATTGATCTATATCTTTATTTTTACCACTTGCAGTAGATTTCATCTCTATTACTCAGAATCATAAGTTTATGATTTGGCTTCCTTTAGTGATGAAATGACTGTGTTTTCCTATGTTTTATATGTGATTTTCCTTTGTTAAATACCTCTATCTGCCTCAACTTCCATGTGAAGAAACCTTCCACTGAAACTATTGATTTTTGACTCCATAAGCCCAATGGTAGTAAGCCTACATTATTTTCAACCTGCTAACATAAAAAACAAGTTATATTTCCAATAGAGTTAGCCATCTAGTACCATCATTATTCAATATCATAAAATCCCCTTGACAAAGCCCTCTCAAACTGAAGAGGCTAAGCTTTATTCAAAACTGGTTTGAAATAGTTACACTGAGTTGTTTGATAAGCAGCCAATCAAGTACAATTTTGTGATAACATTTTGGTGTGTCTATCGGGAGACTGAAGATATACTTTTCTCAAGATTTTGAAGCTGAAATCTTGAAGGTAGCAGGAGCTCAAAATCTATTTGAGGCTGCAACTACCTTGGTGACTTCATTCAAAATTCTCATGTTCAAAGGTGGCTTCGAAAAGGATATATACAAGGAGTAATCCTGACCTAAACCACCTACAATTGTGGATAATCCAAACACAATTTCTAGAGGCATTAAAAGAAGTATTGTACAATCAGGTACTCCATTTCAAACAAAAGCCTTGTCCTCTGAAGTTTTAAGAAGTCCTGAAGATAAAAAATTTGGTGATAAAATTCAGGAACTCTTATTTAGGTCTGAAAATGAAAAAGAATTGACTGAGATTGTTTTAGACCTACAAATAAGAGGTATTGATACCTCAGCCTTAGTGACTCAAAAATATAAAGAAGAGTTCTGGGAGGAAATCACATTAGAGTTATTGTTAGAGAGGGAATCTTTAGATAGGTGGAAGGAACTAGACCCATTTGAAATCTTGCTAAGTAAATCTGGTTTTCCTTTACCTGACTAGAGTTCAATTGTAACTGGACTACAAATACTAGCTACACCACCTCCTAACAATGCCTCTTCCTCTACTACTGTTGTCCCTAAAAATACCACAATCCCTGTCATCATGGCTGGAAATGTTCCACCTCCACCTGCTGCTGCACCTGCTAGGTATGCCCCTCTTGTTCTTCTAGCTATCCTTAATTCCCTTCCAAGTAAATATTCTACTAGGATTAAAACTTGGGGAAGTGATGAATAGATTACAGCTGAAGAGAATGTAGACCAGTTTAATGACTTCATATATAGGTAGGAGGTTGACCATGAAGATGTCAAAATGAGGCTTTTTTCTAAGAGTTTCACTGGTGAGGTAAGAAAGTGGTTCAAAGCCCTTGCTCCAGGAAGCCTACATAATTGGAATGAGTTTGAAGATAGCTTATTGAGAAAGTGGGGAAATAGAACCAACCCTGTGCAAGCCCTCACTGAGTACAATAGTTTGAAAAGAGATGTTGATGAAACTGTCCAAAATTTCTCCAAGAGATTTAACAAAGTTTATGACTCCATCCCTGCTCATCTTAAGCCTTCACTGGGAGCAGCTCAATTGAGATATGTTGAGGCTTTTGATTATGAATTTTCTATATTTCTTAGAGAAAGAGAATCCCCTTCACAAGCTAAAATGAAAAATGATGCTGTGAAGGTGAGGTCAATATGGTAGCAGCTAAAAATTCCAAGATGGGAAAGACAAAATTGAAAGAAGAGGATAATCCTTCCACCTCAGATGACAAATTTGACTCCATGATGAAAACAATGGAAAAACTAATGGATAGGCTTGCCCTTGGGAATTCTTCTACACCTTCTACATAACATGAACCATAGTTTAGAAATCCTCAGTTCAAGACCTCAAAACTAGCATAGACCAAGGGAAAACAGAAATTAGCCTGACCCTCAAGTAAGGCCTCCTTTTCAGCAAAATTTAGTTGATGAAGAAGATCATCCTGAAATACCAGAAGGCTCCATTCATTGCCTAGATGAAAACATGCTTGGAATTTTTTTAACTAAGGAAGAGCGTGATGAGTTAGATCATGATGTAAACAAGGGTGAGGAACCATCTGATTACCTTAAAGGATATCAACATGCAATCTTTGAGATGCAGAAGCAATACAACCTCAGAAACATAAATGTTCCAATTACTGCAAATTAAATACAGCCTAAGAAAGATGCCCCTAAAGCTGCTGAGGTTAGAAAATATCAACCACCTCCTCCTCCTGTCAAAGAGACTAAAATAATTACTTATGTTTCTAGTTTGGAGATTGAGATTTACAAAATCAAGATCCCAGTACCTTTTGGATAAATTCTAAAGGTGAATGAATACAAAAGTAAAATTGTAAAAATGTTGAATTCCCAACCAGGAGCTGCTGACTTCCTTAATGTTCAAGAAGGTCATCCAACCATATACTTGGGACCAAGATTGGAAGATGAGCAGAATGAAGAGGTGCCTCCTTTCTATTTCAGCCTTAGCATTCATGACATGACATTACATAATTCCATGTTGGATTTAGGGGCCTCTCATAACCTCATTCCTAAAGTGATCATGGAAAGGATGGGATTAGAAATAACTAGGCCATATAAGTATTTGTTCTCTTTTGATTCAAAAAGATTTCAGTGCATTTGTTTGATAAAAGACGTTGTTGTTGGTCTTACACAAGTCCCTGCCAAGACAGTGGTAATGGAAATTGTGGTAGCAAACATTCCACCTAAGTTTGGCATGCTGCTATCTAGATCATGGGAAACAAAAATCAAAGGTACCATGTAGATGGACCTAACTTATGCCACCATTCCTGTTTTTGGTGAGCAAAGAAGACTATACAGAGAAACAAGGATGGATTATATGGTAAGTAGTAAGGACAAGCCTCAGAATTTTCCAATCTATGACTTTGAAATTGAATTAGGATCAGTGATTCTTTTCAATGAACTAACTCATGAAGCAGAAGATGAAAAGAAAGCAGAAATTCAGGAGGTTGAAAATCAGCAAATCAGTGAAGAAAAGGCAGAAGGTTGGTGGTTGCTACACTTTGATGGATCAACAGGAAGAGAGGGGGCTGGAGTAGGAATTTGGATCAAAACTCTAGAGGATGAAATTAAGTTATATTCTTTCAAACTGAACTTTGATTGCAAAAATAATATGGTTGAGTATGAATCTCTATTTTTGGGTTTAGAAATTTTGAAAATATTGGGCGCCCAAAATATTCCTGTTTGTGGAGATTCTAAATTAGTTATTAAACAAGTTGAGGGTGTATATCAAACCAAGGATGTGAGAATGAGAGCATACAGAAATTTGATCATGGATATGTTAGAGAATTTTCAAGAATATTCCTTTATTGTGAAGACAAGGGACCAAAACTCAGTAGCTGGTTCCCTAGTTGTTTCTGCAAGTCTGTTTATTATTCCTGCACATTCCACTAAAATATATGAGGTTGAATTTCTTCATAGGCCTGCTATCCCTGACAACATAATTCACTGGCAAGTTTTTGAGGATGACTAGCAAGTCAAAAACTTCATAGAATTGAAAGAGGAGTTTGAAAACACATAAGTAGATCAGCAAAACATGCTTGCTGAAACTAAGGGTAATTCTGAAGTGTTGCAGCTGAAGAATAATTATATACCTAAAGGTCTCATCCCACTTGAAAAGCTTTTTGACCAAAATGATGTGTTCAAGTCTCCTAGGATACAAGCTGATGATGAAGAGGTAGAGAGTTGTAACCTTGGTACAGTAGCAATGCCAAAAATGATCAAACTTTCTAAGTTTCTTTCTACAGATATGAAACAGAAATATATTGAGATGATGAAAAGGTTCATAGATTTTTTTGCATGGAGTTATGTTGATTTGAAGAAATATGATCCTACTATTATTCAACATACCATTCCTATTAAAGAAAATGAAATCCTTTCAAATAGAAGCTGAGGAGGATTAATCCACTTCGCATGCCTCTGATTGAGAAGGAAATTAAGAAGCTCTTTGATGCCAAAATTATTGTCCCAATCAGATTCTCAAAATGGATTGCAAACTTGGTACCAGACAGGAAAAAGAGTGGAGAAATCAGAATCTGCATTGACTTCAAAAACTTGAACAATGCTTCTCTGAAGGACAATTATCCTCTTCCAAAGATGGACTAAATTCTTCAGAACATTGTATGTTCCCAAAGGATGTCTATGTTGGATGGTTTTTTAGGATACAATCAGATACTAGTGCACCTAGAAGATCAGGAGAAAAGTGCCTTTACCACACCATGGGGGACATTCATGTATGCCAACGTGCCCTTTGGTATGATGAATGTGGGAGTGACCTTTCAAAGAGCAATGGACATTTCCTTTGCTGAGGAGAAGAATAATTTGGTGGTTGTCTATCTGGATAACATTTACGTATTCTCAAGGAGAGAGGAAGACCACTTGAAGCATATGGAGAAAGTTCCGTTGAAGTGTAGAAGGTTTGGTATTTATCTTAATCCCACTAAGAGTATTTTTTCTTTAACTTCTGGAAAGTTTCTTGGGCACATTATATCTAATGATGGGATAGATATTGATCCAAACAGGGTCAATTCCATTCAGAAAGTAGATCTACCTAGAAGCAGGAAGGAAATTCATTCTTTCCTTGGAAGGGTGAATTTTGTGAGAAGGTTTATTCCTAATTTTGCTGAGATTTTCAAATACATAACCAAGATGCTGAAGAAAGGATTTGAAATAAAATGGACAGTGTAAGAAAAGCAGTCATTTGAGGTAATCAATAAATCACTCACTCAAGCCCCAGTGTTGATTAGCCCAAATTTTTCAAAGGAATTTCTGGTTTTTACATTTGCATCAGAAAACACAATTGATGGAGTTTTGCTATAGAAAGGACAGCAAGGTACAGAGCATCCCATTTCATTTTCTAGCAGGACCCTTGCTAACTGAGAATTGAAGTACAACATCCTAGAGAAACAAGCATATGCTTTGGTCAAAGCCATCAAAGATTTCACAATTTATATTATGCATTCTCATATCATAGCATTTGTTCCTAATGTTTTTGTGAAGGACATCTTAACTCAAGTTGATCCTGATGGTGAGAGAGGGAATTGGATAGTTAACTTGCTAGAATATGTAATAGAGATCAGACCTACAAAATTGGTGAAAGGTCAAGGGCTAGCAAAGCTGATGGCTCAGTCCAATTTTGACTGTCTTGATATGAATTTAATTGCAGAAATTTCAGAATTATCAGATGAAGATGAAGAGTTGATTCCCATTGAAGAGAAGTACATCTTATCTGACTGGTACAGAGACATTGTTTTTATCTTACATCATCATGGAGCTCCTGCTGAATTGACAAAATCTAAATCAAGGTTTGTAAAACTGAAATCTCTGAGGTATTGCATCATAGATAAAAATATGTATTGGAAATATACTGGTGGTATTATTTTAAATTGTTTGCTGGAAGAGGAAGCTAAAAAAGTGATTGAGGAATTTCATAAAGGAGATTGTGGAGGTCATCACTATCAGAAGGCCACAGCAAACAAGATTCTTAAAGCAGGGTACTAGGCCTACTATGTTCAAAGATGTCTACAAGAAGATAGCTTCCTGCCATGAATGCCATAATTTTGATGGTAAGAAAAATATTTTTCCTTTACCCTTGATGCCTATTTATGTTGATGCACCATTTCAACAGTGGGGGCTAGATTGATTCATCCATCATCTTCAGTTCAGCATCGTTGGATCCTAACAGCAACTGATTAATTCACCAAGTGAATTGAAGCAATCTCAACTAGGCAAGAAAATGATTCATTCATCATTTCATTCTTAGAAAATAACATATTGTCTAGGTTTGGATGTCCTATGAAGATCATCACTGACAATGCACATGCATTCAAATCCAAGAGGCTGATCAGTTTTTGTCATCAATATCACATTACACTTGGACACTCTACTATTTATTATACACAACGTAATGGTATTGCTGAATCTTATAACTAAAGCATTATCAGAATTATTAATAAGGTGCTACAAGAAAATAAAAATTCATGGCATCTGAAGTTGAATTATGCTCTGAGGGTTGATAAAGTGTGTAAAAAAGATCAATTGGTACTTCACCTTATGAGTTGGTGTATGGAGTTGAAGTTATTTTTCCTACATCCTTGGGAGTGCCTGTTATGAAGCTGCTACAAGGATTAGAGGAGGATCCAAATGCAATTCAGAGGAGAATAAACCAGTTGATAGCGCTGCAAGAAAAAAGGGAGGAATTCTATAACAACAATCAGAAAATCTCAAAACATAATTAATAAGACATTTGACAGGAAGGTCAAAGAGGAAAAATTTCAGATTCAAGATGTGGTATTGAAGTGGGAGGAAAAAATTGAAGAAAAGGGGAAACATGGTAAGTTTGAGAATATATGGAAAGGTTCATGCATAGTAGCTGCATTCCATGGGAACAACAGTTACACACTGCAGGGTATGGATGGACAACCTTGTGCTGGAGGGCCTATCAATGGCAGGTTTTTGAAGCACTATTCCTCTTAAGTACTACTGACATTTCATTCCATTGTATATATTCCATTTCATTATGTTTTTCTGCTAATAAAGACAATTTGATCATCAAGCTTGAGCCCGAGCTGAAGGCCATTAGAGTTTGAAGGAAGCTTGGAAAATTTCAGAGTTTTTATTTCCAAGAAGATGGATAGCACTGGAACTACATGTTCTTTGGTGTACCATAGGGGCACACCATCCCAAGTGGAGCCACTATTATCACTCATAAAAAGTGAAACATTATTTGACATGGTCATAGAGTTCATTGGTCACAAGATGGTATAGGAAAATTTAATTTTTTTCATCTTTAACCTATCCTAAGGTTCAAACCCACCTCCATATAGGTCACATCATGTCCCATTAGTCATCCTTAGGTGTCATATTCCATCTCCCAAGTGTTTAAATCCAAAAAGGACACTTTAGTTAGTTTTTACTCTTTTCGTAGCATTTTACACTGTAAAATAGCAATTTTCGCTACGAAACTACCTAATAGTTTTATACTGAAACAATCAGAAAATGAACTAGCCATGCTATGAAAAATAGTTTTTATGTTTGTCTTGTCAAATATGGTGAAATGTGTCAGTTCATGATTAGAGGAGATAAGGTGAATGTCATTCGAGTCAGTTAAGGTTATTTTAAAGGTACAAGGTCATGTCGGAGGTCATCATTACCGTTTTCAGCATGCATGAGTCATCATTAGGGCATGAGTTGTCATCGAAACCATAAAACATTACCAAATTGAGTCTTTTTTTCATTCTCTATTTTATCCTTGCATGTTATTGAGTTGCTGGAGAGCTGCTTCACCGAGTCAAGCTGGTTGCTGGCATTTTCAAAAGTTGCAGGTATCACTAATCAAGCGAGCCTGAGAAGATATAAAATCACCATGGCTGCAAGAAAGAAGACTAACAAAGGTGGTCACTACCTTAGATATGAGCCCATGGACATGAATTTGTTAAATTAAGACCCATCTACCTTGGAGATATTCAGAAGAACGTATTGTTTGCATTTCTGCCAAAGATTGCAAGGGTGTCATTTGCAGGTTTCTAAGGAGTTTGTTATTAGTTTCAATGGGACAACTTCAAATGTGGGAATGTTAAGCCTCACAGTAACACTAGAGACCATTGCAGCAGCAACAGGAATCCCTAGGGGAGGGTACAATTGGTTTAAAGGCATGAATTTCACCATGCAGGACTGCAAAGAATTCATCAAGCCAGAGCATAGTGAAATTGATCTCACAAATGCTATCCCAAGGAGCTACATGAAAGACAACTTCTCAAAGTTGCTGCTAATTATTTAGAAGCACTTCACCTATGAAGGGAGGTTTCACATGGTCTATTCCTACCACCTTAGGCTTCTACTACATTTTGTGGGTAAGAGGTCTCTTGATTTTCCCTTTTACTTATATAGAAGTCTAGCTAAAATGTCATATAAGGTCCAAGTTAAAAAACAAGGAAATGAAACTTCTCTCTTTCATCATGGTTTGAACAAATTGTTGGTGTTAGAGGCGTTAAAGAGATTAGCCAGAGATTGTACATCCTTTATGTTCATCATTGGTTGTGTAGTAGATGTTGTCACTCTTAAAAGAGTTCCCAAAACTAGAGATATTTCATCACCTACATTGGCAAAGCAAGTTGAACCAGTGAGCATATGGATATAGCATTTGCAGGAGGTTGATACACCCAAATTTACACCTACAAAACAAAATCCAATAGTTAGCAAATATGGAATCAAGAGAATTACGAGGAGCGAAACAGTGGCTAAGGGTAACTTAGAGGACATCTTGCATGCCATTGATATTGAAGAAACTCCCATTGTCCAAGCTGAAGACATAGATGAGGGAGGAAGGAAGCTTGAGAAAGGAAAAACAGCTAAGAAGTTAGAGTTTGTAGGTGATGATCTAGGATTCATGTTTCAAGCTAGAAAACTAACGACAATACATGCAAGAAATGACTTAGAAAGTAGCAAAGAGGCTCATATTGTTAGTGAAAATGTTCAGCCACCACCAAGCATCATAGACCTATCCTCACCTACAAAAGAAGATCTAGTTATCAAAAAAAAGAAGGGCAAAGATAAAATCATTGAAAAGACAAAATTTGAAGCCCTTAAGGAGCAGTTGAAATATGAAATTGAAGAGATATCAGTCTTGAGGAAAGAGGCAAAGAAGCATAGATTCGCAAGAGTGCAGTTTGAGCAAATGAGGAGGATCTAGGAGGATCAAGTCACAAGTGTCTCAAAGACTTTGGACAACATAGAAAAACTGATAAAGTGGACTCAGCCACTAAGAAAAGAGGTAAAGCACATAAAAAAGGTAACCCTGCACTTACAATCTAAGAACAGGACACTGAAGGACCAAGTCAAAGACCTTCAAGAATAATTGGACCTGATTCATGAAGAGCTGGAAAAGAAATATTTGAAGATGACTGTGGTTGAGGAGCCCATTGCTCAACTGATCATAAATGAAGAGGAAACACCACAGGAGAAATAAGTTGAGGTTGAATATGCTTTAGAGGGTTCATTACATGCAAAAATTCAATATTTTTCAACAAAAGGTCATTTTGTGAAGACAATTTTGAAATGTGAAATTTCTGCACTTTTACACAGTTTCGTAGCGTTTCCTAGGCATAAAGCTAGGAAAACACTACGAAAAAACCTGTAGCAGCCTTTTTGGTTTCTACAGTCAAATTTTTCAGTTTTCAAGGAGGGATATTGATGGTGGTGATGTGTCATGACTTGATTTACATCATGGAACAACAAAGGAGCAAAGTCATTGGCTGCAAAAGCCATTTTTTCAACACTACCAAAACTCGCTATGAAACTGTCCTGTTTTTGTAGCGAGCATTTGTTAAAGGTTTTGGAGCATCTTAATGGCAATTTTGGATAGCTGGAATCCACCAACATGTCAAAGGAGCTTATCATCAAATATTTATAACTCGAAGGAGGTGCTATGAAGATAGGTCATCAACCAAAGAAGCTTTGAAGATAATGGTCAAGCATTCTTAAAAAGTAGGGTTATGTTCCACTCCATTGTAACTGATAATGTAAACCTATCTTTTTGAACACCTGCAAACATAAAAAACAAGTTACATTTCCAATAGATTTTAGCCATTTAGTACCATCATTATTGATATCATAAAACCCTTAAGAGAGCCCTCTCGAATTGAAGAGGCTAATGTTGAGTCCCGAATTTGCCTCTTTTCCATAGGAGTTAGAGTCCTATTAGGAGATGTTTTCTTTAAGGTGTACCTATCAATTTTATGTTAGAAGTCATGTATTTCAGTTATGTGATGTGTCATAGGAGAATTTGATGGTCTAGCCACCAGGAAAATAATCCTTGTTGTAAAGAAATGTCTACTTAAAGACAAAGCATCGAAGTAGTAAAGGTGTTGACACCTAATCCTATGGATGGGTGTGCATATGTATTTTTGTATATTATTTATTATTAGGAAATAAGGAAGGCCAAGAGTCATTGGGAGTTGAATCCCAATAGCCTCACCTCCCATCTATATAAGCATGTACATTCTTCAGCTAATACACAATTTCAGTTTTGAGGAGTTACCTCCTGGTTTGACATGGTATCAGAGCCAGCTCCACATTTGGCATTTCTGCCCTGTGGTGTAACTCCCTACCCTTTGCTCAGTCAATATTTTTTAATAGTTTTTGCTGCTCATTAACTGCTAGACTGTTATTCTGCATTTTTTTTTCCCTATTTAGCACTGACATTTGCAGCTCCAGCTCCTGCAGACTGCAGGCTCTGTCAATCTGCAAATTGCAGGCTCTGCCATTCCAGCAGTCCTGCAACTCTGTCTTCTGCAGATTCAAGTTCAAATTTTTTATGTAACGCCCTTTTGGGCCTCCTCATTCATCCCTACGCTCCATTCACTCACACCTCCCTCCTCCATTCTCCCTGCGCCCTCACTCATTCTCCATTCTCTATTCCCCCAACTCTGCGCCCTCTCCCAACGCCTTACCTTCCCTCAGCGCCCTCCCTACACTCCCCTCCACCTGCATTTACCAGCGCTATCTCTTTCATATATGCCTCCGCTGCCTCATGGTTTATCAACGCCCATTCAATACCTGTATCTCTGTATAAAAACATTGTCTGTCCACCATTTTTAACACCGCTCCTTCTATTTTAATACGCATGCACATCGCCTCTCCAATACATGCAATATGCTGTCGAGTGTTGTCTTTCACATTTAATACAGCTCTCATATGTATATACAGACCGCTGTCATACCTCCAGCATTTCATTTCCGCCCCTCCCATGACTGCTCAATCGCTGACATAGAATGCTGTCGACCATCAAATATATACAACTACGCCCTGACATAGAACGCTGCATTCAACGCTGCATTCACAACGTTGCCATGACTGTCATATAAGATTGGAATTCTGTCCAACGCCTCCACCTTAATACAGCGCTGACCGCCCTCCCATATTCATTACGCCCTTTCAAATTTGTAATACCGCATTACATACACGCTGTCAGTTATATAACGCTGTGTTTTATTTAAAACGCTGTGTATTACATTGTATATATTACAACAGTCCGCGTTGTGTTTTATATTGTTTATCACGCCATTTTACAATACGCCCCATTAATACGTTGTCTCCATTGTTAATATGTTACCTTGTTAATACTTTCCATTGTGTCCATTGTATATGTATTGACATGAAATATGCTGTGTTAAATGCAATACCACTCCTCGTTTAGAATATTTCCCATTCATAATTCCGTCCCATCCCTTCAGTCATATAATTCCGACCCCTCATCGCCCCCTCCCTTTCATAATTGCGCCCCTCCCATTGTTTAATACCGCCCCTCATATTGTATCACTGCCCATACGCCCCATTCACCATTCCATATCATCTTTTTATATACATTTTTTCCCCAAACAAAAAAAAATACATTTTTTTTATGCAGAATCAGTTTATAGCAAAGAGTCCTTTTTTTAAATTCAGTCTTCAGCAAAAAATTTTGAGCAGATTTAGTTTCCAGAAAGAGTTTTTAAACTCAGAAAATTTTTTCCAGCAAGATTTTTTGCCCCTTTATTTGAAATATTTCAAGAGTTCGAAGTTTTTATAGCAGAATTTGTTTCCTCTTCAGAAGATTTTTTCTAGCAGTCTAATGCATTCTCTCATCTCAATTGTTGGGATAGTTCTCTCCGGCAAAGAGAACTATCTTGAATGGTCGCGGAAGATTAAACACACACTCATTTTTAATGAGCCGTGGAAAGGAATCTGTGAAGGACAAGCAGAAAATCCACCAGAGAAGCCCACTTCAGACAAAGAGCTTGCCATTTGGGAAAACAAGAACTGCAAGGCTTATGCCTTGATTGCAGCCTCAGTGAGTGAAGAGGTGAGTCGCCATATTTCATCATTCTCAAATGCCTTTGAAGCCTTGAAGAAACTAAAAGAACTCTATGACTCACATTCAGAATTAGAAAATGTTCAATTGATGGTTAAGCTGTTCAGTCTTGAAATGAAGAATGATGATCCCCTTGCTTTAGCTTCAGAAATAAGATCTATAATGCATGACATTCAAAACACCGGTGTAAAAATGGACATACCTCTCATAGCATATGTTAAGGCATTATATCCGACTTACTCACATTATCTTGAGTCTTTGCAAGCAAGTGGAAACCTTGAGCATATCACCTTTGATAAACTTGAGAAAAAGTTTGCAGAAAGAGAGAAAGCTTTTGGGAAGATGACAATCCCTTCATCTTCCGAAGAGGCTGCATACTTGGCACATAGAGAAAAGAGTCATACTCCAGATTCATCCAGAGGAAGAGGTGGCAGAAGAGGAAGAGGAAGAAGGAACTTCACAGAAATGGGGGGCAGACAAGCTGACAAATCCAATCTTCATTGCACACGGTGCAATAGAGATGGACATGATGCATCCAAATTCAGAACACCATGGAACAAAATTGAGCAGCACAGAAATCAAGACAAAGGTAAAACCAATGACAAAGACAAAGGTAAAACACCTGAATCCGCTCACTATGTTCTAGCACATTGTAACAATGGAGTAACTGAAAACCTCTTTGATGTTTCATTTACTTCATGGAGAGATGATTGGTTGCTAGATTTAGGAGCAACATGTCACATGACATTTAGAAAAGATTTTTTTGAAGATTTCACTGACAAAGTTGATGGAGCAGTATATTTCGCAGATAAATCCAAACTCAAGCCATCAGGGCTTGGCACAGTCAGGCTTAAACTGCCTGGTCTTCTTGATCATATCCTACATGAGGTTCTATACCTCCCTGAGTTGAAGAGAAACTTGTTGTCCCTAGTCGAAATCCGGCAGCAAGGACACTCAATTCACTTGTTTGATGGCAAGGCAGAGGTCAGAAAAGCATCAGATCACTCACTTGTCATGGAGGGAATAGAAGAAGGGAGACTCTTGAAGCCGAAAGGTTCATCTGCTCATGCTCAAAACTTTGCATTCAGTTCACATCATGATGAAGGTACATTCCCATCAAGTCTTTTATGGCATGCTAGATTTGGACACTTAAACTATGAAAGCCTTCGTTTGTTGAAGAAAATGGTGTTAATGGACTGCCTACAATTCCTAGAAAACCACAATGTGAGCGTATTCTGAGAAAGGACAACAATGTCACATTTTCCACATTCACATCAGCATGAGAAACTGGAGAACTGTCCAGTCTGATTTCTATGTATTCATGGCCTCACGTTCGCAAATGGAAACAAATACATGATGACATTTATTGATGACTACACCAGAATGTGTTGGATTTACTTACTGAAGAATAAGTTTGATGCTTTTCAAACTTTCAAGAATTTTCATGCATGGATTGGAAATGATGCACAAACACATATTGGCTCTCTACGTACTGATAATGGAAAAGAATACACCTCAAATGAATTTGAAAATTATCTTCGTCAACATGGAATCAAACATCAAACAACTGTGCCATATAATCCACAACAGAACGGTGTAGCTGAAAGAATGAACAGAACTATTTTAAATATGGTCCGCTCCATGTTATTTTTCAAGAATGTAAAATTGATGTTTTGGGCTGATGCAGCTCTATGTGTTGTTTACATAAAGAATAGGTGTCCTTCAAGTTCAATTAGAAACAAAACTCCTTTTGAAATGTGGCATGGCCACATTCCTTCGGTAAAGCATTTCAGGGTCTTTGGGTCCACCTGTTATGCCTTTATACCCAAGGGTCAAAGGAACAAACTTGGTGCTAGAAGCAGAAAATGTATCTTCTTGGGGTACTCTAATACCTCCAAAGGATATCGTCTCTATGATGAAGCAAATAAGAAGTTTGTGATAGCAAGAGATGTCATATTTCTTGAATCCTCCAAGAGTGAAAAGGTTGTTGAGCGGCAACTTGATCGCCTGGACAGATTCACACATGCAAAGTCTTTCCAAGAGTTTGATAATGTGATTCCACACCTTGAAGGGTGGATTCCGATATTGAATCAAACTGTGGAATCATATCCTGAAGCACTCTCTCCCCCACATGAAGAAACAACCACGGATGACACATTGGATGATGTGATTGACATAATTGGGAGATTGAATCTTGAATCAATCCCAACTCAGTCAAGTGACCAGCCTGGGCCATCTCAGAAAGGTCCTCCCAAATGGCTGACAAAGACACTGGAGGATGTTCATCCCGATGAGGTTGGAAAAACAGGAACAAGAAGTTCCACTCAAGAAATCGAAGGTGATGTAGATAATTCTGATTCTCCTGTTGATATGGATATTGCTTATAACTGTGAATTGAGTTTTTCTACAGATCATGAACCAAATTCCTTCAAAGAAGCCGCTTCTCATGATGAATGGAAAGAAGCGATGCAGAAGGAGTATGATGCCTTGATAAAGAATGGCACTTGGAAGCTGGTTGATCCGCCTTTGGGAACGAAACCAATTGGCTGCAAGTGGGTCTAGAAGAACAAGTACAAAGCAGACGGCTCACTTGACAAGCACAAGGCCAGGCTTGTGGCAAAAGGATTCGCACAGAAGGAAGGAATCGATTATGAAGAAACGTTTGCTCCCACAGCAAAATGGACCACCATCCGGACTCTCTTTGCCTTAGCAGCTCAGAGTGGATGGAAAGTCCATCAGATGGATGTAAAAACAACCTTCTTGAATGGAGATCTAAAGGAGAAAGTTTATATGTCCTAGCCAGAAAGATTTGCGATAAAGGGTCAAGAACAAAAAGTTTGCAAACTTGTAAAATCCTTGTATGGCCTCAAGCAAGCACCACGAGCCTGGTATGAGAAATTGACCGAGCATCTTCTGAAACTTGATTTCAAACACTTTGATCTTGATGATGCAACTTTGTTTGTTAAGAAATTTGGAAAAATAGTTGTATATCTTGTGGTATATGTAGATGATCTTTTGATAACAGGAAACAATGAGAGCTATATTGCATCCATGAAGAAAGAGTTGAAGAAAGGTTTTGAAATGACTGATTTGGGTCATGTTCATTACTATTTGGGTATTGAAGTAATTCAACATCTTAAATTCATATTTCTTTCTCAGAAGAAGTGCATTGGAGATCTCTTGAACAAGTTTGGCATGGATGACTGTAAACCCTTAAGTACTCCAATGGAACAAAACTTGAAGCTCACATCTATTGAAGGGAAGGAATTTGAGGATGCAACTAAGTATAGACAGCTTGTAGGAAGTCTTATCTATCTGACCACCACCAGACCTGACATCTCATTTGCTGTTGGAATCCTCTCAAGGTTCATGCAATAACCTTGTGAAGGACATTGGTCTGCTGCAAAAAGAGTGCTAAGGTACTTGAAGGGGACTCAAGACTTTGGACTCAAATATACACAGGTAGGCGACTTCAGCTTGATCGGATACTCTGATTCAGACTTTGATGGCGACAAAGAAACAGGGGTGTCTACTACAAGTTACACCATGAGTCTTGGATCAGGAGCTGTCTCATGGAGATCACGCAAACAGTCAGTTCCAGCAGATTCCACGACCGAGGCAAAATATGTGGCAGCAGCTGAAGCAACAAAGGAAATTGTGTGGCTCCGGAAAATCCTGGAAGATTTGCAGATGAAACAGATGTATTCCACTCCACTCATGATCGACAACACTTCTGCAATAAAGTTGGCCAAGAACCCAAAGTTCCATGATCGAACAAAGCACATCAATACAAAGTACCATCTCATTCGACATCATGTTCAGGCCAAAACCATCCATCTACATCATTGTTCTACAAATGAGCAAACTGCTGACATCTTCACCAAAGCACTTGGAAGAGAAAAGTTTGAAAAGTTCAGATCGATGCTTGGACTCACCAACATCCCTTCGGATTAAAGGGGGAATGTTGACACCTAATCCTATGGATGGGTGTGCATATGTATTTTTGTATATTATTTATTATTAGGAAATAAGGAAGGCCAAGAGTCATTGGGAGCTGAATCCCAATAGCCTCACCTCCCATCTATAGAAGCATGTACATTCTTCAGCTAATACACATTCTAGTTTTGAGGAGTTACCTCCTGGTTTGACAAAAGGGTTGAGAATTTTTTGCACCAAACTGCTACTTTTATGTATTTAACTCATATCAGTAATACAGAGTGTTTTTTCTTCTTGACAGACCTGAAATTCTCATGAGGTTTTTAATGTATTTTTGATCTATATCTTTATGTTTTACCACTTGCAGTAGATTTCATCTCTATTACTGATAATTCATAATTTTATGCTCTAACTCCCTTTAGTGATGAAATGACTATGTTGTCCCATGTTTCATGTGTAAGTTGCCTTTGTTAAAGACCTCTATCTACCTTAGCTTCCATGTCAAGAAAATTTTCCACTAAAACTACTGATTGTTGACTCCATAAGCCCAATGGTAGCAATCCTGCATACTTTTCAACCTGTAAACATTAAAAAAATAATAATAATAAAATAAAATAAAAATAAAAATAAAAAAAATTTACATTTCCCATAGAGTTAGCCATCTAGTACTATCATTATTCAATATCATAAAACCCCCTTGAGAGAGCCCTCTCAAACTGAAGAGGCTAAGCTTCGGTTAGAAGTGGTTTGAAACAGTTACATAGAGTTGTTTGATAAGTAACCAATCAAGTAAATTTTTTTGATAACAGATCCAGTTAAGTCCTTATTTAAGTAATTGCATTTGTATCATCATTCCAGTGATATTTTTTAGTTTTTGAATTGTCGTGGAGTTCTGGGCAGTGACCTGAGCCATGGGCCTGAAAAAGTGGCACAAAAATTGGGGTCGTAGGGTCAAAACTATTGGGAAAATTCCCGAGTTTCATGCATACCCATGTTATGTGAGAAAATGGAGGTTTTTAGTCACACTCTTTCCCATGTCAAGGGAGCGACTAGGGGATTGGTGCCCTAAAAAGTTAGTTTGATTTAGGGGCTATTCTCCTGGAAGTTTGGGATTACTCCTGGGTGTCCTCTAGTAGGTGCAAAAGGTCTGTGTAGTTGTGTGGTGTTAGTTCCACTTCCTTAAGATAACCTGGGAGGTTGAATCATATCATAGTAGCCTCTCGTCACATGTATACCTTGGTTGGTCAGTTACTTGGGTATACGTGGGAGGAGGCTATTACAAAGTGGTAACAAAGCATGATTCACCCCTTGGACTAGATGGGAAGTGTGTTGGTCATGCATTCGTATTGGTTGCATATGTGTTCCTTATGCTTGTGGTCTATGTGTTTGCTGCATTTTCATGGTGTTGGTCATGGTTTTAGTGATGTTTTCATGTGAAGGTTGATGAGATTGTTGTAGAATATGTCGTCATGAGTTTATGATTGGTTACTTGTTGTTTATGCTTACATGTTGACAATATACATTGATATGGTTGTTGTCATCATGCACGAGGTCACGATATGTGATTGATATGGTCGTGCATTGATCTGAAAATGGGTTGGATAACTTTTTATTCTTTTCAAGAACCTCCCACTTAGTTAAACAAATAAAAGATCTAGCTTATACTTGACTTTTTGCGGACTTTTATATTTGAAACAAGTGTAATTTTTTTAACTGTTTAAGTGCTTTAAGTCTATTTGTTTTTGTTGATATTAAACATATGAAACAACCATATATTGTAGCAAATAAACATCAACAAATAACAACAATTTAATCTAGGATTTCACCCGAATATCGTGGGCTACGTCTCCTTGAGCTCTTGTCATCTTGACTTGGCTCTTTTGGATTACGAAAAAATTTCTTTTACAAGTTACAAACTCAACTCCAATGGTTAACTGAACTGAACCAATGGGTTTAGAATAAAATCATACCCCTGTCATGGCTGTCATCACTTTGAAAATAGATCTAGGCTTCCTAAGACTTGATTCCTTCTGTCAATGCTCTTGAGCTACACTGAGCTTCTCTATGGCACTAACTCCCTCAGAATTCCTTTTCTATCCCTGAAATCTCACCTATTGTCTTCACCACATATCAGACCTCCAAAATGGACTGATAATTTTCTCCAAAAGAGCACCGGCTCCCCAATCTAGGCCTCCATCCACTGTTGGCCCTCGAATGCCCAAAACTTATATGTAGGTTCTAGACCTTCTTAATTCTTCAAATGACTCTAAAAATCCCTTTAATGGATTCAAAAATAGTCAGAATGAACTATTGGTTTGCTAAAATTGGCCTCTGGCTGCTCCGGTTTCGCCTCCAACACCTGGTGGCACCCCTTGGCTCTAGGGTCAAAGAAAACTTATCTGAAGAATCTAGGCCTTCAAAAGTCTTCCAAAGCTTCTTCAAATCCTTCCATTGTATTCATAAGACTCAAAATAGTCAGAATAGACTACTGTTTTGTTGAGGGGATACTGGCTGCTTTGGATACGCCTGATTCTCCTAGTGCAGCCTAGTGGCCCCTCGAACTTCTATGAAGCATCTTGGCCTTCAAAAGTCCTCTGTAGGTTCTAAAAACCACACCATTAGTTCCATAATGTCTAAAAAATCCAAAATTGACTATTGGATTGTTGAAAAATTCCTCTAGTTGCCCTAGCTAGGCCTCAAACTACTGTTGGCCCATGGTGGCCCTAGTGGCCCCTAGAACTTCTCTAAAGAAAAAAAACTGCTCAAAAGTCCTCTGATGGCTCTGAAACCCTCACCAATGAGTCTAGAATGTCTTATATAGTCAAAATTTACTATTTTAACTCCAAAATTGGTCGAATCTAACTCAAGATAGAGCCTAAACTCATTTTACCTAGTGACCCCTAAAAATCATCCACTAAAAATGGAGAACTGAAGTTAAAATCCAGTTAAAAATAGCCAAATACCCAAAATTTAGGGGCGTGAAAAACTTATTTTCCAGTCTAAAAACTGTAGCATTAAATTTCTAATGGTCACATGTGACAGCTCTGAACGTAACAACGGGTTTGCGGGCTGGACGTTACAATTTTAATAAACCATGCGGAGAATCGGTCGATCAAACCGTTCCATGTGAACACTCTGTATTAAATGCTGGCGGTAACGTATTGTGCGCTAGTGGTTAGGGATTAGCTCATGGTCTAGGGTCGCTGCCATATGGGAGGGGCTGGCCCCTCTCCAAACCCCAATATGAAACTATTTAACGATAAATCAAACCCAAAGACTTATATGGTTAAGACTTGTTGTGTGGCGTGTTGGCATGTGGGTAGGCTAGTTGGAATGAGGTCCATCATTCAAATCTTGTGAGGACCAGAACCCAATTTTATTCAAATTTCCTGGGCCACGTGGTAGCCTCCAGGCTTGCCACGTGGCAGCCCATGATTGGCTCGAAATCATAATAGTCAACCCATTGACCAATACGGTCTGGACACTTGTCAGCATACAATTGGTCCAGAAGGAATATTACGAGGAATATTGCAAGGAATATTCCATGAATATTCTAAGAATATTCTCTTTTTTGAATATTCAATGTCCTAGTCAAACTTGGTCAAAGGCCAAAAATTGTAGTTTATTGGACTTTTCAAATCGTGATAACTTCTTCATACAGTGTCAGTTTTTCGAACTATTCATGGCGCCAGAATCAGGAAGGCGAGATCTCTCTGATCACTCAAGTTCAACACATTTCTGAACAGTTTGAAATTTGAGCTATCACTTAGGTCCTTGATCCAAATTTGATCATGCATTTATGACTGGACTCTGTTAAGATGATGTCTACATGATATGTATTTATGTTTCCTATCTATATGTTGTTATGATTATGTTTATAAATGTATTATGTTGATTTGGTTGATGTTGTAGATGAGATATCCCCCCTAAATTATGCTAAGGTATGTGCATTTATTGTGATTCGGTTTAGCTGACACAATATATCTTGTAGGAAATAGATCAAGATGAATAGCAGGATGGTAGATTACAGTTCACGAGATTCTTCTTATGGGTCAAATGAGAAGTGTGGTGTTGGGAAAACTTCTGACTTGGCAAACACATTGAGGATTTTGAAGGAATAAATAAGGAGTTATAAGGCAACTAATGACAAAATCATGCGGGCACAAGAGAAACAAGCAGAGGTTAATACAATAATCCTTCAGACTTTGTCAGAATTGCAGCGACAGGGGCCACTTTGGATCAGCCATGGGTAGTGTTATCACTATAAAAAAATTCTGAAAGTTGGTCAGTTACACTTGTTCCTAAGTCATAATGCTAGATAGGGTTAGAGTCATTTTTATATTTTTAAAGGTCTAGATCATGGGTTAAAAGTCTCATTCCATCACTAAAAAATGTTCATTAACCTTGTTTCATTCTTCAAAGATATTATGCCATGTTTTGAAACCCATTTTTAAAGTTTTTTTTCGAAAATTTGATGAATAAGCCACGAAACCACGTTTTCATAGCGCGCTCAGTGTAAAAATTTGATTTTGCACTATGAAAACGCTGGTGATTTCGTAGCGCAAAAACCCGAATTTGAAAATCATGCGCTACGAAATCGGGGATTCTCAGTTTTGCATTTGAGCTGTCACATCTGTCAAATACAGTTAAATTCCTCATCATTAGGTGTCATCCACGAGTTCTCCTTCACGCATGCAACCATTCATTATAATTATTAGGGGTCATTTGTCATCGATTAGGGGTCAGTTGTCATTAGTCCTTTCAAATTTGAAAACAGTTGGTTGTTTTCGACTTCATTTGTCTCATGCAAGACAATAGTGCATGCATGCTTATGTTTTGAAGAATAAATTAGTGGTGAAAGACCTGAGTTTACTGAAACAAATTCAAGCGAGGTCGTGGAACTATATTTCAAGCGAGGCAGAACTGAAACAAATTAAAGCGAGGCTGCTCATTCAAATTCAGGTTATATCAGTATTTTCAAAACTTTCTATCAAGTGAGTTTTAAATTCATTGCTGGTGGAAGCATAATTGTTATCAAGCGAGGTTGAACTCATTTACCAAGCGAGCCAGTTCATTCAACAGGAAGCTCTAACTGCTAATTTGCTAATTTACTGAAGACATAGGGTTTTCAGAAGGATTATCACAGATTTCTGAAGATACAAGGTTTTCAAGAAGAAAATGGCTAAAGAAAGAAGGATTCATAGGTCTGGTCATTGCCTAAGAACAGAACCTGAAGGTGTAGAAGCCCTTACAAAAGAAAAGTCTGTTGGAGAAGCCTTTAAGAAAGTAGGTTGCTGGAGGTTTTGTGAAAAACTTCAAGGAGGGCACACTCAATTCACCAAAGAATTTTCCATAAAATTCACAGGATCAAACTCAAATATTGGATTCCTCAATTTACCAATTTCCCCTGAAGTGATATCAGTAGCTATAGAAATTCCAAGAGGAGAAGACAGGTGGTTTAAAAACTTCAAGTTTGACATGGTACCCTGCAAAATATTTCTAAAACCAAAGTTTACATAGGTTGACTTGAAAAAAGTTGTGCCAAGAATTTATGTCAAAGATACATTTTCTAATCTTCTCTACAATATTCAGAGGTACTTCACCTGCGAAGGGAGATACCACAAGGTGTGTACCTATCACTTTAAACTCTTGCTTCATTTCACAGGGATGATATCTCTAGATTTACCTTTTTATCTTTTCAGAAGTTTGGCTAAGATGTCTGATAAGGTACAAATGAAAGTTGAATCATGTTAAACCTCATCATTTCACCATGGCTTAGTCAAGTTAATAGTCTTACATGAGCTGCAGAAAGAAAATAGATATTGGGATGAATTCCTCTTTTTGAGTAGAATTGGGATTGAAGGAACAGGTGTTAGTCCTCAAGCTAAAGAAAAAACTCCATCAAAGATTACTGCCCCTGTAGAAACAAAGTCAAGAAGATTTGTTAAGCTCAAGCCTCAGAAACAAGTTAAAGAACCAATGATAAGAACAACATTGAATATCCAAGATACTCCTAAATCTGCACAGAAGAAGAAAACTCTGGTTAAGGGGAAAATTCTAGAACAGTCAACTAGTAAAACAGATCAAAAGAAGTTGACTAGAAGTCAAAGGTTAAAGGAAAAGGATAAGTCTATAGTTACAGAGGGGTCAAGAGGTAATTTGAATGATATACTTCAAGCTATTGACATTGAAGATTCTCCCCTAGTACAAGCAGACTTCATCAAACTGGATACAGGTGGCAGCAAATCAAAGAAATTGAAGACATCCAAAGGGTTATATTTTCAGGATGAAGTGGCAGAGTTTATCTTTAAGCCTAGAAAACCCTCAAATAGGCACTCCAAGAAGTTGAAACAGTCAGACATGGAGATAGATCAAACAGGAGGTGAAAGTGCTAATGTTTTTGAAGAAACCACAAATGCATCATTTTCAATGCTTGAAGAAGACAGAAACAGGGTTTTCAATATTCAGAAGGAAAAGAGAAGATATGAAGATGTCAAAGACAAACTCAAATTTGCAAATAATGAGATTGATAAGTTGAAGAAAAATGTGAGAGTGCATTCAGAAGAAAGGGAAAACTTTGAAAGGATGAAAGGACTGTGGGAGTTGGAGAAAAATCCAAACCTTGAATTAATTAATAGTTAAGCTCAATTCTTCATATGGACCCTACCTGCAATCAAAGAAGAAAAATTCATTAGGATGGTCAATACCAAGCTAAGGGCAAACAATAGAAGGCTTAAGAGGAGATTAGAAGACCTCGAAATACAGCTAGCACAATTTGAAGATCAACCACAGCTAAAATAAGTGCAAATAGTAATTGTCATCCTTTAACAAATTTTTGAGGTTATGTGGTAATATTTCATTTTTGGAGTTGTTTAAAGTTGATGTTTATGGGTTATGAAAGCTAATATACACTTGGAAATATAATATTAAAGGGTTGAAAACTAAAATTTTGGAAGGAAGTTTTGAAAAGTGAATACTCAGCAGTTTCGTAGCGCACTACGAAATTGCTGAAGGTGACACACAACAGTTTTGTAGCGTGCTACGAAACTGATGTAGGATGCAGTTTGAAGAATTTTTGCAATTTTCAAAGGTGAAAAGGCTTTGGTGCTGGTGGGAGGTATATGTAGAATATCAATGAAGATCCAGGAGGTTTGGCACATAAAAATGGAGGTTTGAAGCATGATTTTAAAAGGAAAAGTTTGCGCTACGAAAACAACAAACTCAACAGTTTCGTAGCGCATCAGTATTGACAATTTTTGCACCATTTTGGAGGTTCGGGATTTGCACAACTGGAAGTTCAAATTCAAATGAAGGTTATAAGACATTTGCCACATGTTTTGAGCACCAGTTCTTCAACAGTTAGTTCGAATGGACAAAAATGAGGCATTAAGCTATTATACAGGGAACATGCTCCTATTTTGCAGGAATGGATAAGAAGCAGGTTGATGGGGTCTAACAACAAGAAGATAAACAACATCATGGTCGAAGTCTAGAAGAAATAGTTGTCAAACATAGTTTTTAATGATTAGATAAGGTTTTTAAAGGTTGTTAAGATATAATAAATAGTGTTTTAGTCCTAGTTGTATTAGGACTGTAAGACAAACAGTTTAACTGTCAATTTGTAAATGAAGTTTGTTTAGAAATTGATAGGTGTCAAATTTGAATTTCTTCTCAAATTTTTGGAAGGAATCCAAGGATGTAATGACCACTCTATAAGAGGGAAGATATCGAATTGCATAGGGTTGGAATTTTCATTTAACAAGCATAATTTTTGTGATATCAGAGAACTGTGTTTTCATATTAATACAGAGAGTTTTGTTTCATCACTCAGGAATCAGAAAGGGTTATGGATGTTTGATTGTCTCATATTGATGTTTCTCTTTAAATTACTTGCAGTGGCATGAATGTATGTTACTTAGAATTCATTGAAGGTGCTCTAAATTCCTTCATATGTTCATGAACTGTGTTTATTCTCTGTCCTACTATTCTATTGATGCATCTAAACCCTGAAATGCCCTGACTTCCATATGAAATTGATCTTTATGTTTTATGAAAGCACATTTGACTCCATTTACCCAATATATGTTTGTTGATTATTAGTACAACCAATTATTCACTTTATTCACAGAGTTAGCCATCTAATCTTTATTTGCAAATCATTAACCTATTGAGAGAGCCCTCTCAGGTTGAGGAGGCTAAGCCTCAACTAAAAGTTTGGTTTGAAATAGTTACTCAGGGTCTCCTTGACTAGCAGCCTATCAGGGTCTGATTTTGAGATAACAAGTTGGAGGGAAAAACTAATGGGGCATATGGAATTAGGTCTCATGGTGGTCACATGTTAGATAGAGATGACACAGTGAGAGATGGCAGGTTGTTGAATACTCCAGATAGGAGAGGTGATGGACACAGGTACTACTCTAGTTCTAGTTCTAACATGCATTATGATTGTCATCGTTATCATCCTTACAAAAGGAGTGATAGGGGATACTTTCCATATTAGATTAGGAAAATAAAGGCACCTAATTTTGATGGATATTTGAAGAATCCAGAAGAGGCAAAGGCTTGGAAACTTGGGATGAAGAATTTATTTAAATTTCATAATTACACAGATAATATGAAGGCTGGAGTAGCTATCTTCAACCTGAGAGGTAAAGCATATATCTGGTGGGAAGATGTGAAGTGGGTTAGAGACATTAGGACAAAGGACTTGAGTTGGAATGAGTTCAAGAGGATTTTCAGAAATAAGTACTTGTTAGAAAGGTACTACAACAGTAAGGCCAAATAATTATATGAGCTAAAGATAGGATCAATGATAAATGAGGAGAGCATGAGGAATTTCCTAGAGCTATTTAGGTATGTACCGTATCTTAACGATGAAAAGGCTAAAGTTCATTGATTTGTTAGTGGATTGTCTTTAGTATTTAGAGACTGGATTGAGTATGATGAGCCTTAGTCACTTGAAGAAGTTATTGGGAAGCTAAATCATTGTTATGATCAGTTAAAGCATAAGAATGAGTCTCAACAAGGATGGAAAGGGAAGGACAAAGGTAAAGGTAAATGATAGCAAAAAAGAACAAGGCCTCATAATGCAGAAGAGAAAGAAAATGTTGCACCATACAATAATTTCAATGTATTCAGATAGGGACATGGGTCACAACAACAACATAGAGGTGATGGTACAAGACGGTAGGTGTGTTGGACATGTGGAAAGAACAACCTAAGAGAGAGTGTATGTAGAATCAGGGTGGTAGGCCTCAGATTTATAGTGCATAGGAGCCACAGACTGTTGGGGATGTTGGGAAGAGCATTCCTCATTTCTATGCAACACTGGATAACAGGAAGGAAGAACATAAAGAATGTATCATTGAGATGGAAAATAAGCTTAGTGATCAAGTTTTTTCTATTTTGATTGACCTTAGATCTAATTATAGTTATGTTAACCCTGAATTGGTGGATAAGTGTTGTTTGAATAAAGAAGTGCATGTAGAGTCTTGGTTAGTGTAGTTGGCTATATGTACAAAGAATCAATTTCATCATTGGGTAAGATATTGTGAATTTGAATTGAATGTTATGCTTATATCAACACATTTGAATGTATTTATGTTGGGTTCGTATAACGTGATCTTGGACATGGATTGGTTATATCTTCACAAGAATAAAGTGGATTGTTATGACAAATTCATTGAGTGTTTGGATGACAATGGAGAGAAAATAATCTTATAGGGTAAGAAGAAAGCAACATTTGTGAGAATGGTTACATCTATGCAGGCCAAGATTAGCTGTAGGAAAGGGTGTGTGTTATTTGCAGTGCACATTTCTAGTGACAAAGGTAAGGAAGTTGAGGTTGCAGATGTTTTGAGCAGGTACCCAGTTCTACAATATTTTCAGGATGTATTTCCCGCAGATATTTTAGAGTTTCCACCTCACAGAGAAGTAGAATTTTCTATTTAGGTGGTACTAGGGGCAGCGCCAACATCAAAGGCACCATACCAGATTAGCACGCTAAATTTAGTAGAGTTGAAGTTGTAGTTGAAGGAAATGTTGGAGAAGGGATACATTAGCCCAAGTGTATCACAATGGGGGTGCACCGATATTGTTTGTGAAGAAGAAGGATGGTACTCTTAGATTATGCATTGATTACAGGAAATTGAACAAAGTGACCATCAAGAACATGTATCAGTTGTCAAGGATTGATGACTTGTTTGATCAGTTGAAGGGAGCAGAAAAGTTCTCGAATATTGATCTGAGAATCATATATCATCAAGTAAAAATTAAGGAGGAGGACATTTACAAGACAAATTTTCGGACCAAGTATGGGTATTACAATTTTATTGTAGTTTCATTTGGTTTAACTAATTCTCCTACTACCTTTATTTCTTGATGAATAGTGTGTTGCATCCTTATCTGGACAATTTTGTTATTGTATTCATTGATGACATCTTGATATATTCTACAAATGAGGAATAACATGTTGATAATTTAGCAATAGTGTTAATATTTCTAAGAGAGCATCAGTTATATGCTAAGCTCAGTAAATGTAGTTTCTTTTAGATAGAGGTACATTACTTGAGGCATGTGGTCTCCAAGGAGGGTATAGTAGTGGATCCAGAGAAGATAAGAGCTATCATGGAGAGGGAAACTCCTATAAATATGGATGAGGTAAGGTCCTTCATGGGGTTGGTAGGTTATTATAGGAGGTTCATCAAGAACTTCTCACAAATTTCGTATCCTATTACATCATTGCAAAGGAAAGGTAAGAAGTTTGAATGGACAAAGGAATGTGGGGCTAATTTTAAGCAGTTAAAGTAGTTGTTGACACATGCTCCAGTGTTAAATATTGCATACCGGAAAAAGAGTTTGTAGTGTGTATAGATGCTTGAAAAAGAGGTCTTGGTGGAGTCCTTGTACCAGAAGCAAAGGTGGTATGCTATGAGTCACAAAAACTAAATGAGCATGAGAAGAACTATATGGCAAATGATCTTGAGTTGGTAGCGATCATTCATGCATTGAATATATGGAGACAATATCTTATGGGTAGATGATTTGTACTGATGAGTGATCATAGTGGTTTGAGGTATCTATTTGACCAACCGAATATGAATGTTAGGCAAGCTAGATGGTTGGCCATGATAAGTGACTTTGACTTCGTGATCAGGTATATCAAAGGTAAAGAGAACATGGTTGAAGATTCTCTTAGCAGGCGGATACATGTAAATAATATTGAAACTATGAGTTCCTATGGGAGATACTTACAGGATAAAATTTTACAGTTAGGTCAACATGATGACAGGTATAGAGGGCTCATGCACATGTTACAACTGATTATAGGTATAGGTATAGGTAGTGGTACAGGTACGTACACGTACAAGTGTAGGTAGCGGTACAGGTACAGTTACATGTGCACATGATGTGGAATATCATCTCTCAATATATGTCTTGATCAGATTTAGGGACGAGATACATGTGCAAGATAATAGTGAGCTCAAGAAGGTGATATTGAGGGACTTTCATATGAAACCATATTCACGTCATGCATGCTATCAGAAGACATTTTTCGCAGTAAATAAATTCTATTATTGGACGAATATGAAGAAGTATGTGGAAAAGTTTTTGGCTAGATGTTTGGATTGTCAGAAGGTAAAGGAAGAGTGCAGGCATCTAGGAAGTATACTAAAGTCAATTTTGATTCCAGAGTGCAAAATGGGAGGTAATTTCCATGGAATTTATCACATGTTTACTGAGGACATCTAGAAAACATGATTCCGTCATGGTTGTTGTGGACATGTTGACTAAGGTAGCACACTTCATTCCAATGAAGACTACATATTCAGATAGTGATGTTGCACATGTGTTCATAAGATATCTGGTCATATTTCATAGTGTTTCAAAGACTATTGTGTCAGACAGGGATGAAAAGTTCACTTCCAAGTTTTGGGAGGAGTTGTTTGCAAGATTAGGCACATAATTGGGCTTCAATACGACTTATCATCTATAGAAATATGGACAGAATGAGAGGGTCAAAAATATATTGGAGGACATGTTGAGGATGTATGTGATGCATCAGCAGAGGAGATGGGAAGTGTACCTTCTATTGGTCAAGTTTTCTTACAATGATGGTTATTAGGAGTCATTGAGGATGAGTCTGTTTGAGGTATTATATGGGTGGAGTTGTAACACTCCCATCAGTTGGAGCGATCTGGTGAACAGGGTATTAATTGGAATGGACATGTTGGCAGAAATGGAATAAGAAATGCAAGTAATCAAGAAGAATCTGAAATTATTACAAGACAAACATAAGAGCTATGTAGATCAGAACAAGTTGTTTAAAGAGTTTCAGGTTGGGGAACATGTGTACTTGTGCATCAAGCCCAAGAAGAGATCCTTGTGGTTTGGAAAATGTGTGTTGAGCTCCACTTTTGTCGAAATTTTCATGATATTTATCACATAATTATATGCTTATACCTGGTTTTTTTGTCCGTTTAATTCAATGATTAGAGGAATTTAGAGACAATAGCTACTAATTTATGAATTATTTTTATTAGTTAATTCAAAGAGTATTTCTGTGCAAACTCCATTAATAAATTCTTTCTTGGTGTTAGGTGAATAAGTCTAGCACCAACAGTACAAGAATTCTTTCTGAAATGCATTTGAGTATGGATTCATTTGAAAGTGAAGGAGATGAAAATGAGACAAGGAGTTACCAGGACAACAGATGTACAGTTCTTGTTCCACTAGTCCACTTCCTGTTCCAATAGCTCAAATCCCTATACTAGCATTGCAGCCCGTCAAGAAACTGGTCATCAAACCTTTTAAAGAGAATCCAAAAGATGTTTTCAAGTTCTTTTGCAAAGAAGAGAAAGTAATGAAGGCAGATGAGCTGTTTGAAGCATTGAAGAAAAAGGGATATTATAGTGTCTCGATTTTCAGTATTCTCATCATGGTTTGTACAAGTCTGGGGAGGAGGAAACTTATTCTTTCATCTCAAGCAACTGAGGATGATGCCTCACCAATTGATCATATGAAGCATACAACCTCAAAAATATTGTTGTATAATCTCAAACTCTATGGTTTGGAGTTCATTTATTATAGTGTACAAAAGCTACACGCTTGCATATGGTGGAAAGAAATTTACAATGCAGCCTTTGCCACTAAGAGCCTTAGAGGATATATTTAAATTGATGAACATGTCTATCCATTGAGAGTAAGGGTTTCACTTGTGACTTATTCTCTTTGAGATATATGGCGGAAAAATATATGGTATTCTTGGCGATAGGAGGATGCCGAAAACAAGTTTGCATTGTTGGATTGCAAGAATTTGAAGTACAGTGTGTAAAGGAGTTGGAGCCCAAAGCACAGCTTCAATTAGGGTTGATGAAGAGTCATACATGTCTCGCACTATCTGGAAGTCTGCAATTAAGAAGCATGGTGAAGGAAAAGAGTAAAATGGGCAGTAGAGTAGTTGGGAAGCTATCTTTAATTGCTGGAAGTAAACGCGAGACATACATGATAGAAAATGCTCGCTAAACAAGAATGGAGAGTAGTCACGATCCTTTGCAAAAATACAATCCATCTATCACTGTCCATGCATTCTTCTTTGTGCGAATACTGAAGGACTTTTACGTTGCAGGAAAAGGGAAAGCAATTTTAGAGTTCTAGGTTCTTTGTTAAACAAGTTATAATTTCTTCGGCCAGTGTCCCTCCACTTAGACCTTCTACTGCCTCAGCCAGCAATGCGTTGTCAAGCCAGATCGATCAACTATGGTCCAACCTCTTCCAACATTTTGAAATCTCTTGAATTTACATCACTGTCATGTACTTCATTGAAACATACCTTGACTTGAGGCAACATACGAAACTTACGCTGCCTCATCTGCCTTACAACATCTCGAGTAATGAGTCAAGACAAGTTTGAAAATCTCAAACTTACAACATAAATAAAATCCTCTTCCACCTTGTTCACGCAGTATTGGCCATCATAGGAGATTCAACAATTTTACTTCGTCGAGCATTACCATTGCTTTGGCAGAGATCATAAGTTGTAATTGCAAACTTGGGCTTAGATCCTCATAATGAAATCATTCATACACTCGTATTTTTGCAGCTGTTACTCTTTGGTCTTAGCTGTTAGATCTGCCTTTTTCACTATATTCAACTTTTGTCATTTTTCATGGGCATGGGATCAACGTGGGAAGCTTCGGAAAACATCCATCTGCTCATCGAGTCAGCATAACTCAACCAGAGACTTGCCAGTTGTGCGGAAAGATCAAATCATTTCCAGAAGTTGAGATTGAAGTGAACCTTCTTATTCCTATTTTAATTGATCTGTATTAACCAAATCTTCTAAATTTATATTTTGTGTAACAAATAATTTATTTACTTAGAGAAGCGTTGTTACTATATAATAGAGGAGTTGCGCATTCGTAGGGGATATACAATAGTAAGGTAGCAAGGGAATTGAGGAGATCTGGCATCAAATTTCCAAGCATAACAAATCTTATGGAGCAGTAGATGGTGTATTTATTAATTGATATTTGAATCAATGTTTGATTGAAAGTGATAAAATTCTGGTTCCGACATTTGTTTTTATATAAGTGTTGTAATTTTATTTATTTCTAAGTGTTGGGTTAGTTTAGGACTTGCTCCAGGGAGTGGCAAGGATCCACCGCAACCTGGAGTCGAGTCCCTCATTCTTCATAGATGTAGGAATTGTGCTTTATTTTAATTTGTAGAATTATATATATTTTTGAATTGTTTTCTAAATAGGATCCCATATTTCCTAATTCTGTACTTAAATCATTATTCTGTTTTTCTTGAATTTGAAAGGGACATCGAGTTTATTGTGAGAGAGTCTTTGTGAACATGGAGTAAATGATTTATGGGCACATTATGTCCTCTAGCTTATAATTAAATAGGGTGCTTTCGCATTATGCTTGAACGAGTTAGATGATGATCCACTCAGTGAAGTTTTAATTTAATAAATTGTGATGGCTTGCATTGGATTGTAAATCATGAAGTCTTGAACATTTTTCTATTCATGTGTTTAAGATTAAGAATGAATTGTTATGTGAGAGTTTTCATAGAATAAAACAAGCTGACAGTGTGTATTAATTAGATAATTAAATTTCATCTGAGTTCTGAATAGGGTTGAGCAATTTTTGCAAAGAAGTGAAGTTGTTAGTAAAGAGTGATTGCGTTAGAGTACAATAATTTCATTTAAAGGAGCGTTAGGATGATTTTTTAAATGCACGAATTATGAGATTTGGTTCATTATCATTTAAAGATTGAGTTTTGTTTGATTCAGATCGTTGGTCAAGCTAGGTACAATTTTGGAGACATAGTTAATTTGACTAGTAGCAATAGGTGTAGAGATTCCAATTTCTGCAATTTAAATTGTTTGATTTGTTTATGAATACCACCTTGAGTTCTTAAATTATCATAGGATAATTTAGATTTCTTATCGCATAATAAAATAAGATTGATTCCTATTTCTACTATTGTAGAATAAAGATTGAAACTTATATCCCAAGTGTGAGTTAATTTTGCTTCAATTTTTTCGAACATAAGGATAAACTAGATTTCTATTTTTGAAGACAATAGATTAGGATTTGATCTTAGAATTATAGTTTAGCCTCCTTATAAATTACTGCTTAGTCTCTTTAATAATTAGAAGTTCAAAACCTTTCTTAATATTGTAGCTGCAGTTAATTTCATGGTGCCTTTGTTTCGATAAGATTGACTTTTGATTGCAAAGAATTAGAATAAGGATCGAGTTAGGTAGGTTTCCTTCAGAATGATTGCATTTTAAGTGTGATTTTTCTTGGCTAATATAAGAGTGTTTTTATCATTTTATACTTGATGCTCATCAATAAGGAAACTTATATACTCTGACCGTTAAGCTGAGCCAAGACACTTTACAACTCACGTTTACGATTCTCGTATTGACAATTAATATTGAGAGGTTTAATTCGACAATTAAACCACTGAACAATGTGTCGAACTGGCACCTCGGTATTATGGACCTTTCAATATTCTTGAAAGGATTGGGATAGTAGCCTATCGACTTGCATTGCCTCTGACTGTGAAAGTACATGATGTTTTCCATGTATCATTGCTTAAGAAGTATGTTAATGATGTTGATCATATGATTGGCTGGTCTATATTGCAGGTGGAGCCAGAAAGAGAATTACAGCCGGAAACACAGTGTATATTGTAGAGAAATATGTTCATGCTACAAAACCGAGCAATCAAGCATGTTAAAGTGAAATGGAAGTAATTTAGGGCCAATGAAGCTACATGGGAGATGGTGGACTAGATATGGGCTTTGTGTCCTTCATTGTTTACCGGCTGAGGAAAAACAATTTTGGTATGATATTTTGGTAAATGCTTTGGCATATGTTTTGGTGTGATGTTTTGGTATATGTACATATGTACATGGATGTAAATACCTCCATGATATATGTTATAAAGCTCCAATAAGTAGTATATGTGGAATTTCATTATATTTTTCATGTTGGTTTTCTTCTCAGCAGGGTGATCATTGTAAATAATGCATCGAGCTATGTTATAAAGCTCCATGGGAAGTATTTTTTATTTTAAACGGTTTTTTCGAGGTATAGATGTGGTTGAACACTGAGGACACTGTCCCCCAAGGGGGAGGGTTATGTAATAACCCTGGTGAAAATTCCATGTAATAAAAGTTAATAAAAGCAAAATAATAACCATGATTATGGGACACTTACTCCAAGCTGAATATTAGGAAAAACATCCTAGTGTGACTGTTAATTTCGGTTCATTATGGCTAAGGAAACTGACAAAGGCAATGGAAAAGGCTTTGGAAAGGAAAAGTGGCATTAATTGGAAATTTATTTATGAAAATAATGGAAATTAGGAGAAAAGGAAGGTGAAATGTGATAGGTTGCATGTGAGGAGGAAAATGAAGCAAAATAATGGAAAAATGAAGAAAATAGAGGCCCAATTGATAAAATTTATTCTGAGGATCAATTGGTACCTTTTTTCAGTTCAATTTTTGAGCTCTCTCTCTGTTCTCTCTCTCTCACACTCTTGGATACTTAGAGTCTTCTTGGAGCATTTCAACATTGGATCAAGAAAGGAAAATAAGGCAAGGATAAAGTAATGATCAAGCAAGGAAGAGTAGGATCAAGCAACTACATCGAGATTCTTTGCAGGTATCAATTTGCATGTGTGGTTTCCTTGCTAGATTTTGCATGCATGGTGTTGCATGTGTGTTCTTGGTTCTCCTTCTATCATGAGCATGGGTTTTGCTAGGCGTGATAGTGTTTTCATCTTAGCCTTGGAATTTCCGGATAGCTATGGTGTGATGAGGTTCTCATGTTTTGGTTGAGCTGTATTTCTGGATGGATTCGAAGCTAACTGAGGTGGATCTATGAATGAAAGAACACATGGCATAGTAACCCAAGAACCATACTGTCGGTTGTGGTAAAGTTGGATTCTATGGTGACTCGGTGGGCCTAGAAATCCTCGACTGGTGTATGGTGGGACATACGGTAAATCCTATAGGTGGGTGCTCTCCATCAATCCTAGGAATCTCAAGATGGGATATATAGTAAATCTTGGAGAGTTGAGTCTCGGTTAGGACCTAGTGATATATTGTGTATTGTGGTAAATCATAGAGACTAGGAGATAGTAAAATTCCTCATGGTGTAGGTGGAGAAATCTGGTGGCATCCATGCTTGCTTTTTCCTAGGGATCTGGTGGAGATCATGGTAAAGGCTATTGTGACATGTTTATTGTTTTGGCCTAGTGATCTTGTGAGGATTGCGGTAAAGATTGTTTCTATTGATGAGGATGAGGTGGATTAGCCTCATGAGGCCCTTTTTTCTTATTTTTATTTGATTCCCACATTCATTTCTTGGAATATGGCATGGGGGTTATTGGATGAAGAGAGATTTGGCTCAGCCAATCTATGGTTGGGTGGAACGTGGTAGGCCCATACCGGGTTAGCTTTTGAATTCATGAATAAGAGTTCCTTTCCTTGGTAATTTATGGGTAAATGTACTGGATTCTATGTAGCATTTATGGTTGTTGTATCCTCAATATTTATGTTATTTATATGTTGGTTATGTATGTATTTAATAGTAGTGAAAATGTATGGCTCTCATCATGTTTTGATGTGTAAATGAATGAGCAATGAATATATGACCTAATAGATGATAATGCAAATAATGATATAAGGGGACAATGTTTCTTAGAGATTCTCATATAAGTATGAGATCCTTATGCTTAGGTCTTTTGTTTAATCCTGTAGATTACATATTTGTGACATATTTTACAAAATGATTGTCATGGCTAGTAGGGGTACAGACACTCCTTATTCAAGTAGTTGCATTTGTATCATCATTTCATTATTATTTTTTAGTTCTAGAAGTGTCATGGAGTTATGGGCAATGACCTGAGCCCTGGGCCTAGAAAAGTGGCACAAAAATTGGGGTCGCATGATTATAACTATTGGGAAAAGTCCCCAGTCGCACGCATATCCATGTTGTGCGAGCGAGTGGAGGTTTCCAGTCACACTCTTACCCATGTCAAGGGAGAAACCTATGGATTTTTTCCCTAAAAATTTATTTTGATTCATGGGTTAGCCTCCTGGAAGGTTGGGATGGCTCCTGGGTGTCCTATAACAGGTGCAAAAGGTCTGTGTAGTTGTGTGGTGTCGGTTCCACTTCCTTAAGGTGACCTGGGAGGTTGAATCATATCATAGCAGCCTCTCATCACATGTTTACCCCAGTTGGTAGGTTACTTGGGTAGATGTGGGAGGAGGGTGCTACAAAAACCGACAAATCCAACAGGTTTATTAAATGCATCCAACACATCCACCAACAGGTTTATGATACATGGATAAATCCAATTCCAATTATAAACAATGTCATGATCAAAATCAGGTGCCACATAAGTTTCAAGTGGGTGAGAAGGTGTGTTTGCATTTACACAAGGAATGCCTTGCCAAAGCCCATCATAAGCTTCGACCAATTTGATATGGGCCTTACACCATCACCAAGGTTGTGGGTGACAATAATTTTTAGCTAAGTATCCCTCTATTCCTTGGTTTACAACTCATATTCAATGTGGACTGCCTTTGGCCATACTTTCCACCATTGTTGGAAAAACCAGACATTACTGAGCAACTGACACCAAAAAATTTCAATCTAGATTGCATCGAACAAGACACAATTGATCGGATCATGGACACACATATTAAAAGCACTCGCCAACAAAGGATCCGACTATATCAGGTTTTCAAAGCTGGTTAGTTTTTGCACCAATGCAAGTGGCTCACTAGCCACCAAATTCAACAAAAAATTTCCCATCTCATGGAGGCACTCAATGCAATGAGGATCATTGCCTCTAAGGGGGGAAGTTTGATCTTGGTGGATATTGGTGGCCACCCACCTATTACACTTGGACCCCCAATGTTGTTTCCTTTCAGTTCCTAACTTCTAGCATAGTTTCCTATTTCAACAATTTTATATTTTTTGTAGTTTTTTCAGGTTTTGAACTTCTAGAGCTATTTTGAGGCCCTAAATGATGTCTTTTTGGGAAATGGGAAAACACAAGGCCTATGGACTTTGCTTATAGTCAAAGTTGTTTTCCTCAAATAAACCTTTCTAATGGGATATTGTGCATGCCAAACAAAGATCGTATGCCAAATTTGTGAACACAATAAGTTGACATTCCAACTAACCCCAGTGGGGCCCATAAGCTTTTAGCGCTTCATCTCCTAAGGTTAGGTTTATGGAGGTTTAATCTTTTCCATTGTTTCTTGATGATAAAAATTCCTAATCTCTGTTATCACTCTAATAAATTCTTAAGTTGTGGGATTTTGGTTTTTAGTCAAAGAATACTAGAGGTAACCGCAAACCTACTTCAAACTCTAGGATCTAGCCTTCCTAGGGTTCAGAGAGGGCTCTCTCTTTCAAGTTTAACTTTGTTTTAATTTGTGAATATTAGGCTAGATATGAAAGTGCAATTTTGGTTTTGTTTTGTTGGATTTGGTGGGAAAAATTCACTTGGAGGGTAGATAGAGGGAAATCTACTTGTCCATTGGGCTATGGAGTCTAAGTCAAGCTAACAGAACTGGGATCAAGGCCTAAAAGGTCAAATGTCTGCAGGGAAAGATAGATAACCCTTGGATATCTTGGAAAATTGGTATGATCGGGATAAAGGAATCATTTGATCCGGAAAAGGGAAGTATTAAATAGAGGTCAAACAGGAGAGGGAGCAATTAAGGGTTCCCTACACCGGAAATCAGAAGAAAACAAAGAAATGATAACTAGTTAAAAATAAGGTGCTATTAACATGTCCTGTAGTAATACTCCTAGTTATACATTCAGATTTAGAATTAAAACATAGATGTATGCATGTAACAAAGAAGAATAACAATGAAAAATTTTAGAGAGTACTTCACTCCAGATAGCTTATCACAGGAATCTTGAAGTATGATGCCAAATAGTTGATCCAGTCTGCTAGTCAAAATTGAAATCCAAAGCCTTCAACTCAACAAAATATCTATAGTAATCTCTAGCAATTTTATTCCACAAAAAATACTTCAAAAGAGTGAAGTGTTTATACATAATGTTTTACAAAATATCCTAGATGACTTCTAGGAATTAAATTAGGAAAATAAAATATCTTACAACAATAATAGTGACAGTTGCTTAACAAATCAACAAGCTGTCCTATTTTATTCAAAAGAAATAGAAACTGTTTTATGATAAGAAGAAGTTGGTTGTTTATGTGTCCTTTTTGCCGACTCTTTAGATATTTTTTGAATCTAACCTGCCTTCACTGATACTCTTTCATTTAGGATACTCATTAACCTTCAGTCAAAGTGCTTTACTGCTGTAAAATTTGTTTTGACAGTGAAATCAGCAAACAGATTTTTTCTTTTTCATTTGCTTGTCTTTCATTCTTCATAGTAAATCTGTCAATGCTTTCCAATCCTCATTTTTAGGAATTTGAATATTTTTTAGTTTCCTAAAATTCTCATCAGCTTCAGTGTACCTAGAAAATGTGGGCTTGATGACAAATAGTGCTTGATCTCATACTGCAAATAAAACAAATCTTCAAAAAAATTCAGCAATACTTTTCCTATGGGAATGCCTTGACCAATTGGCTTGTTCACCTGCTCCTTCGCATATTCTCTTATCCTCTTGTCATAATCATTTTGAGGCATTAACTTATCATTAATAACCATGATATCAGGAAGTACTTTTTGTCTTAGATTGGTGAATTTAACCATGAATCTGGTTATAGTAGTATTCATACCTTCACATTTCTCTTCAAGCTGCCTCATCAAATTTCTTTTAGTGGTGACTTTCCTAATTTCTAGGATATTTGTTGTCCTGTCATTGATTTTTAGCTCTTCCAGTTCATGTCTATTCTTGTTGTTGAGGAAATTGATTAATCTTACAACATGTTCTGGTTTATCAGCTAAATCAGCTTGTGTCTTTTGGATCTCTACTTGGGCTGCCAATAATAACTCTCTCTGCTAAAAAATTACCTGAATTGAAGGCCATACATCAGTATGGCTTCAATTACATTATTCCATAGGTAATTTTTTATGTAAGATATTTGATCCTTGAGAGTTAATTCTTTTTGTAGCTTCTTTACCTCTTCACTCAATCTGTGGGAATTTTGTTCATGTATTTTAGTATCTATCTGAGTTGATTTGTTTGTCTTCTCAAGATTTTCAATCATCTTTGTCAATCTATTAATTTCATTGGTCTTTAAGGACATCTCTTCCATTGCTTTCACTAGTTGACTACTTTCATCTGTAGGTGGCAACACTGTTGTAGAGGATTCAGTTGCTGAAGTTGTTGAAGAAGTCACTGGCACTGTAGTGGCCAGTGGCTCTTTGGGTGCCAAATTTTCTCCTAAATTTGAAGGCACTGCTGCAGTGATGACTGGGATGACTGTGGGAATCACCAGTTTTTTTACTGTCTCCTTTTCTTAGACAAGTTGATCCATTTGTACTTCCATTTCCTTAATTTGAGTTGTCAGTTGAAGTATTAAACTCATCATTTCATTTGATCCTGTAAGACTTCCTTTGTCTAAGGATGCTCACTTTGAGGAAGTTTGAGTTGTTTCCTCAAGGCAGCTATATCCTCATTTTTATTCTTTATCAATGCTTCTGTTGCTTTGATGTTTGTAGGATCATATCCTACCTGCAATACTAAATATTCTAAGGCCTTTACCCTTAGATCCTTTGCATAAAATGAAGCTTTATCCATCTTCATTTGATCTTTCATATTAGAGATGGTATTTTGAAGCTTATGATCACTTATATCTTTTGTTGTGACTGTGGAATACAACATCACATCTCTAAGGTTTGCCTATGAAACTCAATTTGATCTAATTCATGGATTTTGTCTGTAGCTACTTCCATATCAACTTTCTTATAGTCAGCAACTATCTTTGGCACTGATATTGTGGGCTGTAATACTGACATAATCAATTTTTTAGTTGAATAATCAAATGCTGATAGGAATATGTTTTGATTACCTGGCTTTTGCTTTAAGAACCGAGAATATATTTCAGTTTTGATTTCCTCATTCTTCAACTTGATTTGTTTGTATTTCTCCTTAGTATCCAAATCCTTCTCCTCAACTGAATGTGAGGAAGAAGCCTCCATACTTTTCTTCCTTTCCATCATCTGTGTCTCTTCATTATTCATTTGTTCTTGATTCTGATTTGGTTCACTGATAATTACAGTAGCTACATTGGTTTCAGGAAAACCATTGTTAGTATTCAAGGGCTTTGTTTCTTCAACATCTATTGTCACTTTACCTTTAGATGTTGTATCAAGTTTTGGCCTCTCGTTGTAAATGATCTTAAACTTTGTTTCTGTTGTAGCCTCTGTAGTATAAGCTCCCTCTTCTCTGATTATTTTAGTGGATGTCTCTGGCTGTTTGGAAATTTCCAAAGTGTGACTAGTATTCCTTTGGTCTACTGCCTATGTTAAAGTGTTTTCAACCGACTCAATTTGATTAGAAAACTTCTCTATTTCTGGTTTTGATTCATGGAAAGGGTGTCAATTTACATTTTACCCTTAGTTTACTTAATATCCCTTATGGATCATAATTCCATGGGAAACTTTCTTCTAATTTATATTCCAGTAGTTGATTTGCTGCTTCCTTTTCTACATCTCTGTGATTACATATGAAAGGCCCAATTTGATTTTTGAGTTTGAATTGGGTCTTCTTTTTGGCTGCCATGAAATTAATTGAATCTGAATTTAGAATTTGCCTAATATATTCCAAGGCAAAGTGTTAGGCGGACAAATCCCTCTTGCGGACAAGAGCGATCTCCCTAGTATCCTAAGGATATCTAGAAACAAACAGACAGATGTAGACCATTTCCTCTAGACTATTTTTCTTAAGAATTACTAATTAACTACAGAGAGATGCTCCTACCTGAAATCCAATGCTTATTCGATCTTCAATCCAGTCATTCCAGAAGGTATCAATCTAGCATGTAATATATGTAATCAAAGATAAGAAAACAATATCAAAAGCATCTGCAAGATATGATAATTTAAAAGCAATAATCTATCTTAGTGATCAAGGAATCCAAGAATTAAATTATGCAAAAGATATATGAAAAACTCAATGAGAAAATAGAATCCATTTGTATTAACTTTGAATAAAAGAAGAAACATTACAAACTTGACGCCTTGATGTTTGTACAGGTTCTTCTGGGGTCCCGAACAGCCGTTTTCCTCAGTTTGACAAGACTCCGACTCTCTTTATCAGCATAAGACTATGGCTATGAGTATGTAATCTTTCTCATACCAACGATGCAAAACATGGAGAGTATATTTTCTTCAGAAATTCTCTTCTACAAGCTAAGAAGTAAGTACATAAATCTATAGTCTACGTACCCCTGAGATTGAAACTTGGTCTCAATTGATAGCAGAAGGGAGGTAGTTTCAGCTCCAAAAAGGAAGGGATAAAGCCCTCTCATCCTAGGATTTTAACTCCAAAAACTAAGGGATAGCTCCATTTATGAAAGGATAATGGTTAATGAATGGAAGGGGCAAAGCTCGACCAAATAACGCTTCTAGAAGGCCCCAAATAGGAGAATATTTGACCAGTTATGCTTCTAGAATTTACTTTTATTTTTGTTTTACCTTTTACGGGGATCCGCAGTTTTAATGAGCTTTACATGCGGGATGTACCACAGTTTTTATAGCAATTAGCCGCAGTACCACAGGGAATGACTAGGAAAAGTGCAGAGTTAGGCTTTTTAGGATTTTTAAGAGTTTTTTCCCAATTCTAAGACTTGATTTAGGAACTTTATGTTTTTAGACTTATAAGGAAGCAATAAATAGGTAATGATGAACCCATATAGATAGCTCAATGTCAAGGTGAAAAATTTTAGTGTAACAGATTGCCCCCTAAAGTACGAAGTCTGAAGTGTTTTTTGAAGAATTCTGAAGGGTGAAGTGCTTTATCATTCTGAGGTTCGGGCTGTCGGCACATCGGTTAAAACCTGGAAAAAAAACTCAATGCAAGCATATATATATATATATATCATCGCTGAGGTAGGCATTCCCATACTTAGATCAAAACTAACTACATGTTCTGATACAAAAATGATTTTAGAATTACATGGTAGACACAACATGGATGCAACCATCTGTTATAAGTAGTCTACTGTATCATGAATAATAAAACTCCTCGTAGCTTGGATGGTGGAAACTAGATCCAGGGTCTTGATTTCCGCTTCCCGAACTAGTACGATTCTATCCATGCGATTGATTGTGTCGAAGTCGAACATGGTAGAAACCACTTGATTACGAGTCAATGTTGTGAATTGTTAACAAGTGTAAGAGAAACCACCAATAATGATAATGGTTCTCAAAGTACTCAGTACAATCTATGAAATGTAAATTTGTGATATGAAGTTGAACATTTCACAGAATCGTTAAATCGAAGGTCAATGTTGCAACCTATCGTCGAAGGTGAGAAACCTGCCATTAGGGCATGCGGATTCCAATGTACTGATAGGATTCTAGATCAAATTTCTAGATGATGAGCTATCTTCGATAGAAAGTGACCCATCGTAGGAAAGCTCGCGACACGAAACCATTAGGTTAAGTTTTGAAGAAATTTTAACAAGGACTGACTCAGGGATGGTCAACGCGAATGGAGACAATGTTTGCAATGAATGGTTTATTAAACTGATCTTTTGAACATATAACGACACTGCAGATGGTGTGGTGTCAATTTACCTAAAGCTAATACCCAGAAACCAGCTGAAGACCTTCGATGTGGTTTGATTAAATTTTAGATAAAGGATTTTCCCAACCTAGGTATGAGTGTAACAAAAAGTGTCGTGTTCAAGAGTGGTAGACTGCTTTTCAAAACAAAGTATGACAACTAGATTCATTTTCTCTTTTTTTCCCCCACCATTTCTGGCAAGTACCTCTTTATTTTTTACAAGCTTTGAGGAGGATAACATTTGCTTGTTATATAAGCTCATCCTTCGGATGAGTCCAACTTAGTATTAAAATCGAACCCTAAGAAGGAGTGGTTCGTTCCTATTTATAATTGACAGGTCCTTTTCTGTTAAGTTTTAACGAGTCCAATATAGGTGAGACTCAATGTTTTTTAGTTTTAGGAAGTCAGAAAAAAAACTTAAGAAAACTCTGTGAGTGTACTTTTTCGTAAATTTAGTCTCTCAAGCCCGAAAAAGGATAAAATAATACAGGAGAGAACTCTATTGACCATGATTAGTCAACGTATTCCTTTTTCGTAAAAAGTCCATTTCAATACGAAAAAGGGGTAAACTTATACTGAAAGGACGACTGTTCATTTCCTTTAACGAGTTCGAATAGTCAAGTACTTGGCAATCTTTTCATATTTAGTGAGTCTGAAAAGGGCTTAAAATAGAATTCCATGGTTTCACTTTTTCGTAATTTTACAGCCTGAAAAAGTGATAAAAGTATACTTGATGGTTTCACTTTTTCTTAAGTTTTAACGAGTTTGAAAAAGTGATAAAAATTATACTCAATGGCCGACTTTCAATTTAATTAACGAGCAGGAAAATACTGAAAGAACTCGACATTTTCATGTATGTTTTACGAGCATGAAAATAATAGCAAAAGAAGCTCGGGATTTTCATGAGTTTAACGGGTCTTGAAAATAATAACCGAAATGGACTCAAGATAGGTTTCATTTTTATACAAGCTTGAAACATAGGAAAAATTATGCTTGAGAGTGGTTTCATTTTTACACAAGCTTGAAACGTAAGATAACTGTGCTTGAGATAAATTTGTTTCATTTTTACACAAGCTTTAAACAAAGAGAAAATTGTGCTTGAGAATGGTTTTAATGCCCCCCAAGCGTAACTTACTAGAGTATATGCCCCCCAAGCTTCATTTCATTCACCTAAGTAGATTATTGGTTACTAATAGCTGGATGGAATGAAGGTTCATTTACGAGATCAGATGAAAGACTCGACTTAAAACTTACGAGATCTAATCAAAGACTCGACTCAAATAGGAGAGGATTTGTTTCATTTTTTAACGAGCTTGACACAGGAAAAGAACTATGCTCATGGTATTTGTTTCGTTTTTTAATAAGGTTGACATAGTAAAAGGAACTTTCCTCATGGAAACTTGTTTCATTTTTTAACGAGGTTGACACAGTAAAAGGAACTCTCCTGATGGTGACATATTTCATTTTTTAACGAGGTTGGCATAGGAAAAGAACTATCCTCATAGACATGTTTCATTTTTTAATGAGGTTGACACAGTAAAAGGAATCATCCTCATGGGTCCCTGTTTCATTTTTTAACGAGGTTGACACAGTAAAAGAACTATCCTCATAATGAACTGATTAATTTTTTAACGAGGTTGACACAGTAAAAGGAATTATCCTCATAACCTGATTCATTTTTTAACGAGGTTGACATAGTAAAAAGAAATATCCTCATAATGAACTGATTCATTTTTTAACGAGGTTGACACAGTAAAAGGAACTTATCCTCATAGACACTTGTCATGGCTTCCAACTAGAAGAAACATATGTCAAGGAAGACTCCTCGATCATGGCTTCCAAGATGTCTTCATCTGATGGAAGAAAATTTCTCTGGAAGGAACACATGTCAAGGGACTCAATAGGGGTAAGAACATCTTGCTCAAATAATCCCATAGAATTCACCATGTCAATTACCAGATCTAAGTCAAAGGAAGTCAAGCAAACAGTGAGAGGCACGCTTGCATCGTTAACTGAAAACATGGGACTGGTTGCCACATAAGGTTGCCACATAATTAACCCGTGGCAGGGTAGATACCACTTCTGAATAAGGAACATTTAGGGGTGTCAGATTATTGGTAGTCGAATCAATACTAGCGAATGAAAGTTGGTCAACAGTCACAATGTTTCCATTGTGACGGAAATACATCACGCGAAAGGGTGTCGATACGACAGCTTTCAATGCATAGACATAGTCTCGCCCAAGCAGTAAATTAAAATCCAAGGGGCCTTGAACTACCATAAGATCAATACAGACAGTTTTACCTTCCAAGGTAATAGGAAACTTAGGAAGGATCCCTAAAGGTTCACTAATGGTTCTGTTAAAAGCTAACAAATTCTGTGTAACAAGCACAAGCTGAGGGGAACCCAAAGCTTTCCAAGCAGTTGAGGATAAAATACTAACAAAAGAACCTTCATCTATATTTGTGCGATGCACATTCTTACCACAAACCTTCACAATGATTTGGAAAGGGATGGAGGAAGGAAGAGGAGGTTTTGTCAGTCTATTCCAATCAAAGAAAAATACCTCGGTACTTGGAGGGGATTATGTAGAAACAGGTGAAATGCCCCCTAGCATAGAAGAATCTGATGTAACAAGAAGAACCTGAGTGGTATTAATTTCACTCTCTAGAGGGAGAGTGGGATCGACCGAATGTGAAATCAAGTCAACCACTTTATAAACTAATAGATCATCAAACTTAGTGATATGAGTTTCACTATTCAATGGAAGAGTGGGATTGACTGTACTTGGAATTAGATCAATCACTTCGTCAGTTGATGGTAGGTTGGGAGAAAGTTTACGGTAACTAGTTGGAAGTTGTTGCTGTGGAACAGTAAGGTTTTCCAACAATTTTGAGGCTTCATCCATGTGAGGGAAAATGTGAGTTTGATGACTCGCTTTGCATAACCTACAAGGAAACCTACCTTTATCCTTTTTCCTAGGAACCTGAGAATCACTGGTTGATGGATCAACGGTAAGTTGATAGGATTTTTCTGACCATACCTCCAAGACCTTAGGAATACCAGGACAATTGATAAGGAAGTGGTCACCTTTACAAATCTTGCAAGGGAATTTGGGTTTATGATGCATGTTGGAAGTTTCCTCAACATTACTAACACTTACAGCCATGGTTGGTTGGTTGACTTCTTTCTTATCTTGCTTCTTCTTCTTCTTCCCTTCTTCTTCTTCTTAGCCACATGGTTACTAGTGTCAAGGCTTTTACCGAGTCAAGAGGAAGAAAAGGAGGAAGACATGTTTGGCGAAGAAGGTAAAGGGTCAACATGAGGTTGGTGATGTTGAGATGGTGAACTCTATTGAGGTAAAGCATCTGGTTGAGGTGGAACAATTTGAATATTCGAGGCCAATGAAGTTGAAAATAACCATACTGGTAAACCTATTGTAAATCCAGGTAATGACAATGTAGCCATATAAGGAAGACCAACATTTCCAAATCAAGGAAAAGTAATAGGATTCTCGTTAAGAGGGGTTCCTTGGTTGGTAAATTCCAGAACTGTTGCCATTTATATTCAACTTCAGTGAATTTTATTAACAATTAAAAATAAAATTAAAAATTAACAATTCACACCTAATAATTAAAATTCACAATTCACACCTTTGGTCTTTAAAAAGTAAAACAAACAAATGAACACGCGTTATCAAATCTAGGAGTCAAACCACACACAAACAGTTTTTTTCATAGTGAAATCACTAGTTGGTGATTAAATCCAATGTCGCAGAGATCAATGTGAAAAACTAGTGGTCGTAACAGTTACCCTGACAACCTTCTTAATGAAACAGACTGGTGCAATTACCTCCACTATGCCATCTCGAAGTGAAGTGCACCCTCCGGAAATTCCAAGTGAGTCTAGTCAACGTCTGTTCCAGGTACGGTGGGACCTTCCCTCCACCATCACCTTGGGAAAAATCCTAAATATTATGGCCACTAAGGTCACCAACTGAGACAAATGCACATGGGAGAACAGTCTACGATCCAATATACACGCAAGGGAAGAGTAACAAGCTCAATCCCCTTGAAGGCTCCTTGAAATAATCCTGTTATCACTCAGGTTTTCCTTGAAGTTGTGGAAAAGGAAAGTAAACCCAAGGTAACCACAAACCAACCTTCAGATACAGAATCTAGCCAATCTGTATCCAGAGAGGGCTCTCTCTTTAAAATTTAGCTTTGTTCTTAGAAAGTTTTAGGCTAGTTATAAGTCCAAGAAATTTGGTTTGAATTTGAATGGTGGAATCCGCCAACTGAGGGCAAGATTGAAGATTTTTAGTCCATTGGGCTATGGAGTCGAAAGGAGGGCTTTACTGGATTAATCTTCTACACACAAGATGGCTTTGCAGGGCAAGATAGCCAAACAGAGAACAATTTTAGATATTAAAGTGAATGGAATGGATTTTTGAAGGGATGAAAGGCAATTAAGAATCTTTCAACATGTTCAAAGAAAGAAAGTGAATGATTACAAATAAAGAGCAATTAAGAATTCTTTACTATAGTAACCAAAATGTTTAAACCAGCGAAACAAGAGCAATTAAGAATTCATTGTTTATAACCAGTTTAGAAGAAAACATTTAGAATAATCACAATTGAAATCAGAGTACACTTAAGCAATTTCTGATTTATTCTTTTTTTGTCAATTATTCAGAAATGAAACACAGTGATATTATAAACAGATATAAAACTTAAAACATAGGATAGAAATGACTTATTGAATTGTAGTCGGACACATGAATCCTGCAAAAAGTCTTGAGCTTCAAATCATCATCCAGCAAGCCACAAAGAAATTTCTCCAAAGCACTTTTATTCCAAAAAGTCAATGTTACAGCAAAGTAGTAGAATCCACCCACAATACTCCTTTCGAGGGTTTATTTATACAAAAACTATTGAAAATATCTCATAACAAAAGAGATATAATCTAGGGTGACTAATGAATAGGTTACAATGCAAATGGAGACATATGGTCTCGTAAATAGGATAAATCAACTGATGTTGTGTGTTGTCTCCTCTTTTTTCGAATGTGCTGGAAGCAGTTCCTTTGTTTTAGCTCATTGCTGTCTTTTTGAGTAATTCTTTTCTGACTGCCTTGCTTGTCTGATACTCTTCTATTCTTACTGATACACTTTAACCGTTGAACTGATACTCTTTAACCTTTCTTCACCTATTTATCCTTTATTAAGATATACCTCAGTAAAATAGGCCAAAATTTCACCCAAGGATAAATCTTATAAAAGTTCCATCATCTCATCCCACCATTGAACTTTTGGCACTCTGGTTCTTTGCAATTTTCTCAATGTTTCATCAGCTTCAGTGTATTTGAAAAAATTAGGCTTATATGGAAACAAATGTTTTATTTCATTTTCAAGATAAAATAAACTCTCCAATTTTTCATAAAGACTTTTCCCTGTTGGTAATGTTCCTTCTGTTGTACTGGTTGAAGAACTGGCTTGATCATCAATCTGTTTGTTTACTTTCTTAACAAAAATTTCCAAATCCATTAATATACCTTCTTCAATAATAGGACTGGGCAAACCTTTATTTAACATAACATCAAATCTTTCATTGAAGGCAAAAATTTCTTGCTGCATGTCTGAACACCTTCGTTCAAGATTTTGCAAAAAAGTCCTTTTGGTAAAAACTCTTTTGATTTCCAAGATGGTTCCTGTCCTGTCCTGAATTCCAAACTCTGCAAGTTGCTGCTTATTCTAGGTATTCAAAAAATTGATAAGTCTATTGGCTTCCTCTGGCATGTTTCCTAACTCTTCCTTTGCTTTCTCAATTTCTTCCAGAGCCAATATGACTAAATCCTGTTGTTCATACATTATTTGAATAGAAGACCAAATCTTCTTTATTGATTGAATAATGTTATACCAAAGAATTTCCTTTAACTCACTTAAAGTTCTTTCCATTATAAGATCTTTTTCCAATGCTTTAACTGAATTTTCTAGTCTTTTGATTTCTCTTGTCTTCTCAACAATACTTATTTTTGATTGATCATATTTGTTTTCCATATTAGAAAGATGAGACTTTAAACTTTGGAGTTCTGTCACTTGCAGTTTTAATTCATTCATTGCTTTGATTAATTCATCACAACCCTTATCAAAAGTGTTCACCTGTGTTAGCTCTGCTTGTTGGCCTGTGATTGATGTACCTGTTCTTGTGACTACCTGTGTTGTAGTTGCTGGAATAATGGACTCTTTATCTTTTAATTCTTGCTCAAGTTATTTTTCTGTTTCAGCAAGTCGTTCATTCATTTCTAAAAGTAAGTCCAACACCTCTTATTCTGAATTTTTCTTCATTACTTCTTCAGTCTGAGGGTGCCTTGAAGTTGGTAGTTTCAATTGTTTCCTTAATGCAGCAATATCATCATCTTTCTTTTTAATCAGTGCTTCAATACCCTTGACATCCTTGGGATTATGACCCAAACCGATAATTATTTCCTCCAAATATTTTATCCTGTTATCCTTTGCTTGGGAAGAAGCTTTCTCAATCTGCAACTGGGTATTGGTGTTGTTCAAAGAATCTTGCAAGTTATGAGCTGCCATTGCTTTGTCAGTAAGTGTAGAATATATCATTTCTCCAGTTTGCTTGTGTAATTTTATCTGGTCTAAAGGATGAATATCTCTTGCTAGGACCTCAAAATTGGTCCTAACATAATCAGCTGTTGTCTGTGGTTTTGGCACTTTAGATTTAAAATGGCTCATCAACATTTTCCCTTATTGAATGTCAAAAGTTGACATTAACCTCTCTTGATTTTGTGGAGCCATTTTAAGATACCGATTATACACCTGGACTCTTAATGGATCATTCCTTGATTTTATACTAATAAATGTATTTTTTATGTCTCCTGCATCTCTCATTGGCTGTTTGAATGAAGGAATTTTAGTACTTGGCTGTATAGTAGTGACTATCTCACTAATTGATCTTGTTATCTGACTTCCTTCTCTCTCCGGACTATCAATGATTTCATCAATATATTCTGCTTCTGGTGGAGGATTCACTTTTTGTCTTTTGGTATGAGGTTGTTTTGAAGATTCCTTGGGTGGAGTAGGACCTTTAGCCTCTCTTTTCTTGCCCTTTTCAATATTCAGTGGAGTTTGCAAATTTGGCATTTCTATTGGATTAGTTTGAGGAGGAACCTGTACTTGTTCTTGAGCCTTAGATGTTGGAGGTTTTTCAGTCATTTTTAATGTTTCAATTACTTGTATTTCAGGCTCTTTCTCTTTTCCTTTTGATTCAATTGCAATTGATGGAATTTTTTCCTGTAAATTCTGTTGAAAATTCCCTGCTGAAGAAGGACAAATGTCTGGTACCTGCACTTGCCCAAAAAATTCTAGATCAAGCATTTTTTCAAGATCTTTCATTACATTGTCCATATTGACTTCTTCATTATCCTGTTCAATTAATTTTCCCTCCACCCATTCATCTTTATTAGCATATTGTTCAATTTCTGGAATCCTATGATGGATGTAAGGTGCTGATTTATTTTTCATTCTTTTTTCACAAATGAAACCAAATGCGTCATAAGGGGCCCAGTAGAAACTCTTTTGTAATTTGAAATGGTCTTCTAGTATTCTCTCAGCTTCTTGTCTGACTTCCATAGAATTGCATATAAATGGACCTAATTGACCTTTGATTCAGAGTTGGGCTTTCTTCTTTGCATTACAAAAATGAATAATATCAGAGTTATTCATTTGCCTGAAGTACTCTAAAGCAAAAAGTCTCACAGGCACATACTTTGGAAATTTAAATGGACATAATTCACATCCATATATTCTAACTTCTGTATAACTTTGGTACAAGTACCAATCACAAATTTTGTAATGTTTTGAAAGTTGCATAGTTTTCTTAATTTCATTGCTGAGTCTTGGAGGAGGAACTCCTGTCAACAAGGTAGTTGCAGGGTGTATAAACAGATGAATGAATTCATTATAGGAATAAGGAGAATCTCTGGAATGATGGGTGATAGCTGACCAAAATATGACAGACCTGAGATTTCCTTGGACATTAAGCTTTTGAACATGGAAAGTAAAGTTTTCAGACTGGTAATATATCATGAGGTGATAAATAACAGAGGAATATTTGAAGACTTTCTCATTTTCCAATCTCATGAATTGGTCATGGATTTTGCTGGCTATGTAGGATGCAAAGTCATATCTAACAGCAGGAGGTTGTCCAGGAGTGAAGATAGATAATAATACTAGAGTTAACTCATCAACATACTCACTAGTATTAAAGCCCATGATAAAAGAAATCATATTCAGGATGATCTGGCCCATTTCAGTAAAAAATGCACTAACATAGGGAGGAGGGCCCTTGGGCTGATGTTCGGGTAACATGAAAGTCTGAGAGATGCGTTTTACCTCTTCAGGGGAAAACTGGGTAGATTTTTCAAGAGATTCTTCAATGAGCAAGGGAGTGAGGTTTTGACCAGGTTCAAAATGGAGCATATCATTGATGGACCGAGAAGTAATAGGGAAAAGGACATTCTGGTTTGGGGATAAAACTGCTCTCTGAATTGGATCATAATTAGCATGGCAATAATGGATAATTTCAGGGAAGATATGGACTGAGGGTAAAAGGTATCTCGGGAAATTAGATTCCCATAACCCAATAACGTCCAAGCCTTTCAAATAATTATCTCTGCAGCGACAATGAATTCGAAGGGGGCTTTCACTGAAAACTAAGTCTTTGATCTAAAAATCTCTATCCACTAATGGCAAATATTCCAATTCTCTATGAGGGGTGTTCAATGGAGCAACATTTAAGGCTACAGGAACTTCCATTTTTGGTTCTTGTGTATTCAAAGATGGAAATTCGGGGATTTTATGGAAATTTGGCAGAATTACAGGTTTCGACAGGTAAACGAGTATAATTGCAAGTTTGGGAAGATAATTTACAGTCTTTAGGATCAAGGAATGAACTAGCAATCAACTTGAACTCTGTTTTAGTGGAAAAACAAGGAAAACTCAGTTTCTTTCAGAGCTCAGGGTGAGATGGAGTAAATACCTGTTCTTAGAGGAAAACTGTGATTAACAGGTACCAGCTGGCGGCGGATGGATGTTGGGAGACTGGACTGGAAGTAGCTTTCAGCGGAATTCAGTTGAACAATAGTTTGACAGTTGATTTTGAATTTCTTCGCACAGAGGGCACAGTCGCTTTCAATATACAAAAATGACAAAAAATGCGCGAAGTTTTGTTTTATTCGTAAATTCAAAGGAATTTTTTATTATTTTTGAGGATGATGTCATCGGGTACAATGGACATGTCACGGGGAATGGGCGGTAAGCTGTATATTCCACACCGCTTTTGGGAGCAGGCGGTTTTTTACGAATTGGCAGCGATTCCATTGAGCACACGACACGTGGCCAGTGCACTATTTGGAAACCACTCCCATTTTGCGCGTTAAGTCTCGGACGGAGGATGGGTAGCGGAATGCATGCGAGCCGTAGATCTTCAGGTAGATGATCCAACGGTGATTCGGACAGGAAGCTGTTGTGGGAGTTAATGTGTGGGCCCGTTAACTTAATTAATCTTTTCGGGAGTATTTTCATTGGCGTAGGGTAGGTTATTAACTAATCCAGGTGATTAATTAATTCCATTTTTATGAAGGGTCGGGGTCAGAGATTTCGGGTTTTATTTGTTTTTTTTTTTCGTTTAAAACATAAAAATATATGTTTAAACCCTTTTTCTATGTATTTTTTTTATTATATAGAAATAAACCAATATGATTCATTTACTATAAGGGGTGGGGATAGTTATATGGATATGTTTTTAGCCAAAGGGATTTATAATGCGGGTTTTTTATTTCCTCATGTGGATTTAAATACTTTGGCTAAAAACTTATAGTAAGAGGGTTTTGGGGATATTGTTATAAAAGGGAGTTAAATATAATAGGATAAGGTATTTTTATAAGGATTTAATATATAAATTAAAGTTAATATGAAAAAGGACAAGGTAAACTCAAAACACTTAAATATAACCAAGAAAGTGAGAATTCTTCAAAATAATTTGCATTATAATACTTTCATCACTTAGACTTAGAATAAAAAGTGATTTTGAGGGATTTTATGAAATATTTACATGATTTTCCTAAGTAAAATGGGATTCTACTTAGGAAAGGATTAAAAGTGAATGAGTATGATGATGAATAATTTTTAGTACTGAGGTCTTTTCAATTATTGGGCCGAGGGTCCAGTCCCTCCAAAAGTCAAGGAAATGCCTTGAGTCCCTTTAATCTTCAAATTCCTTAGCACTTTGGGGAAATTAGTGAAAGCTTTAGGGAAAAAGTGAGATGGGAAGTTAATGATTTTGACTTTTCTTTCTGTGACATGCTTCTAGTGTATCATCTTCCTTTGCAATTTGTGATGAAAGTAAAAGATTAGCACATCTAAAACCATCATTCATCACATGTAATTCCAGCATACAACATCTACCTACCCTATCTACTTTACACTACCATTTTCTCTTCTTTATTAGGGTGCACTTGGACTGGAAAACCCTTATCAATCTTCTTTTTCTTTTACATGGAAAAACTATCTATTTCTACACTTATTACATCCAAGGGCCCAGATTAAACTGTTGAGCACCTTTTATTAACTCTACCTATCTACTTATCTGCCAAGATTAAACTATTTGGTCAGATATTTATTCTCTATTCTACAACATGAAATTGAAAAATGAATGAGTCAAGTTTAAACAGTTTGACTCTTCATCAATTGCGGAAAAAATTTGACAAGCTGCACACAATTGCTTATTGCAGAAAATGAAATAGTAGTGGCATTTAGACTTGCACACTTTCCTGGTCTATTTTTGTTTGGGGTTCATTTCTTTCATTTTTTGACCATTTTATTCTTTTTACCCTTTGATTTTCTTTTAGGGTATACCCTCTTTACATTTTTTAAATTTTTTATTTTTTTGATTTTTTAAGAATATGGAACTCCTTTGCACAAGAAAAAGGTTTGAACATATTGCATAGTTCAACAAGTCAATCATAAAAAATGACACCTATTGGTATAGGAGTCTAACACACCTAATGTAGAAAGTATGGTTTTTCAATAAGTCATATAGGTTTACAAGACCTCCAACATAGATATGATTGAAGGAGATTGTACTAATTCATCAACAATTTTATAGCTAATGTCTAACTTTGAGTTATGGGAATTATGACGTAATGCCCATTTTATTATTTTTCGAATAAGTTAAAAAAGGGGTCTTGTTATTGTGAAATTTGGTGTAACAACAATATTTGGTGATGATGAGAAAGGATTGGTTTCTGGAGGGATCCTGTAATCACGGTTTCATTTTTGCAGGAGAATGTCTACTCCGATGATGTAAATGTCATGATTGGATGTGTCATTAGAACTACCCCTAGTTGGATTTTGGTAGGGGGAGGGGAAGCCTCATGATGCATGGCCACTACACCTTGGAGGGTGAAAGGATTATCAATTACTAGAGGCTATTGGTTTTTTCCTCCCTTCCCCATGGATTCTCTCATTCACTTCAACTCTGGGAGTTGAGGACAATGATGGGTGTAATTCCCATATTACCCACAAATAACGCATGTGTGGTTGGTCCTAATACTAGAATTTATGTTTTGATTTTGTGGGTTGTCGATACCTTGACTTTGATTTTCGCTGCAGTTGGGGGGATTTCCCCCAGTTGGTACATGTGGAGCGTGCTGTTGGTTTTTTCCCCTGTCGAGGTTATTTTTTTTATTTTCTCTTTCCTTTCTTCTTGTTCGAATTTGGAGGGTTAACGGTATCAAGGCTTTTGAATGCCTACTGTTGTTGAAAGAAGGAAGGTTGAACAAAATTAACCCTCCTGTTTGGTTGAGGTGGGGGGTTCATCTCTGGAGGTATAGGAAAAGGGTAGTAAGGGTTCCCTTGTCCTGGGATGGTATACGTTGTTTGGGAGGTAGACGTAGTTTCCATTGTGCCTGAAGGGTATTAGTTACCCTGTATGGGACAAATATTGGTTACCTTGTATGCTAGGGTATTGATTAACTTATGTGGGAATATTGTGAGAGTACATAGGGATATGGGGATAATATCTTGTGTGGGTTTGAATTAGGGTTGTAGGTGGAACTCCAATTGATTGGAAATGGGTTTTTCCATTGTACATGTTTCCATAATACTGGAAATTTTTCCCCAGTTGATTTTGGATGATGGTTCCAATTAAACCATATACCGCATTTGATGCTCCCGATTTATCTTATACGAATGAATGTAATCGGGGGGCATCCGGGAGTATAGTGTAGAGGTACCAAAACTGAATGTAAATAAGCTCAAATCATTGAGCTTTATGAATAGCCTCTTCCTCTATCTAGGGAATGGTTGTAGCGATATATTTTTCAATTTATGGCAGAAGAGGTTTCAAATAGAAATCAAGGTGGATGTCTTATATTACATTCAATTTACAAAGTCTATGATGCTTTCACTACTTGTGGACATGGTATAAAATATGAGTGGAGGTAGTTTGCCGAAAGTGGGTCAATAATTCCAGTCCTATGTTATGATGCACTAGGAGTTGGAAACACGTGAGGAAATATTGAGTTAGAAATTCAAACATGCCATGGGAATGATCTGGCTCGCTCACATACCATTTTTCTACATGTCAAGCAATGATGATTTGAAACAGTCTCAAACAAATTGATTCCTCAATGATATTGTTGTATGAAAACCACAAATGAATGTTCATGATGTGGTTGGTAGGATCTTCCCCCTCTTCACATTAAAAATTAGGAATGTATGAAGCGAAATTGGTTGGCATGGGAGGCCATTGTGGATTATGGGAAATTGTATACTTTGTGAGTTTAATTAGATCATGTAGATTTAAAGAAGCTACAAATGTGATTATTTTGTGTTTTCCATACTATAATGACCTCGCGATGTAGTCTACAAAGAGTTCCCTTGTAGAGAGGAATGAGTAGGACTACTTGGGGAGTAGTATGTGGACTCCCCATAGGGGTATTAAAAATGTTACCTTTAGGGGGAGCATTCCCAATCACAGTGGTTAAATGGTGACTTATACGCCTAGACAAGATGATACCTAGCACACCTCCTAGCAAAGGGGGGAGGTTTAGAATGCAACGAAATCGACGTTTAACCCTTGTTTCCCATGTGGGTGTGCATTACTTTATATGGTGAGATGGTAATTTCTATAAAATCAAATAAAACACATACATAAGGCAAAGAAAAAATATATGGTTAGTTCTACCTTTAACCTTATGTTATGTGACCAATCAAACAAAAAAAGGGCTTTTTCTTATTTTTGGGTATGATAAAAAATCTTAGAAGAGCCTAGACACCCTTTCTAATCAAATAATTATTGGTACTTTTGAGCATTCTTATAGTCAGGTCATGGGACCATGTCCCGTAAGTAATGGAGATTCTTCCAATTTCCAGGAATCAACCAAGGTATAGAGAGAATTTATAATGGGGGGTACAAGGGTGATGTCCTGGAAGTACTGAAGACATTTACAACAACGCTACCAAGATCACCTTAGGTCTCCATGCTCCCACATCTCAACCTATAGGGAAAGGTGCCCTAAGATTTGGCCATTAAGGTTACCTTTCTCCCACGGGGGTAGTCGAATCTCAGCTTCTGGTTTTCAGGTTTGGACCCAACATTCTTTCCACATGTCAGGAGAAGATATGAAGGTATGTGATAATCTGCCCCTTAAACCTTACCCCTTCATAGGTTTATAGTGTGCATTGGTTTTGACTGTGGGATGATGAAGTATTTTAAGCTCCCTAGAAGATAACTTATATGTTCAAGATTAAATATGACCAAAAATTTCTCATAAGATTCCTACCCCTGTGGTCCTAACCTAAACCATAAATTCGTTTGTGACCCCTTTGGGGAATTTAGTATGTTCACATATTAGGGTTTCTTTTAGAGAGTCTTATCTTTTCTTAGGGTGTGTAAAAGTGTAATATTTAAAGAAACTAAGTATCAAGATTCCAAAAGGTGTATATCCTTGATACAAAGTTTAGATGAGCTTAGTGTGTGAAGTGCAAGTGTGTATAAGTGAATTTGTGAGCATACAAAGTGTGAAGCAATGTGGATATGCTGTGATCCATTAAAAATATCCTAATTACACTATGCTGTGATTGTTCCTTGAAAGAAAATAAATTATTTGTGGATAATGGACCACTTAATTCCTTCCTAATTACACTATGTGAGCATATAGGGAGATGGGAACTGATTACTTTGAGAAATATTTCAGATGCAACCATAGGATCATGACTATGACACAAAGGAAGTAGGGGCTACTCCCTTTCTTACTAACACTCGGTCCTAGTCCCGATAATAATTTGAAAATTGAAAAGCTTTGGTTATTCCAAATGATGTGTGGATTTAGTGCCACTTATGTTCCTCCTAATTAAGATAAGTGTGATGATTTTGATCGTTAAAAACAAGATAGAAAGGATATGTGGATTAGGGCCACCTACTTTCCCCTAGTTATGCTATGTAAGTTACAAAATTTTCAAAGTAAAAATAAGAAATTTCCCTACTAATAATTTCTAGCAAAGAAATCAAGCAACCTATATAAACTGTAAAAAATTGCAAGAGTGTGGGAAGTTCGCTAAAGGTTTTCACAACAATTTGGAAACAGGAATTATGACACAAACATATGACATACGCATATGCAAAAACATATGACACACGCATATGTATGTGGGAAAAGCCATGTGAATAGCTTGAAAAATTGAACAGAGTTACTTTTATGGCTACTAACAGATCCTAAGGGGGCTTGCACAATGCTGGAAAAATTATGGAAGCAAAATATAGTGAAAATGTAGAGAGTGACAACATAAAAAAAACAAACTATATTAAAGAAAGCAAACAAGTGGAGTCGCCATTTTGTATTTGTTGTGTTTGTTGAATAAGGGTCCAAAAAACACCTTCCTTGCAGTTGGTTGTTATCTATAAGGAGCATGCAAACAACTGGATTGTGTTAGTGCTTAAAAAAGAACCAACAAAGTAGTGAACATAATGATAAAAATTCATGAGCAAGATTAAAATAAAATTGAAATAAACAACATAAAAAATTAACTAAATAAGCAGAAACACATCAACAAAGGTATAGGAATAGATTCCAATTTATTGATTGTTGGTGGTCGAAGAGTTACAAAAAAATATCAAATCACTTGAAGATAGTTGCTTGAGAAATGGTGCTCAAGAGATCTCAACAAGGATTTTCCTTATTCAATCTCCTTTGCAAACTCCCTTCCTCTCAAAGAAGAAAATATAACTCTCAATAGTGGTGGAACTCTCTCAACATTGGAATGCAAGATTACATTGGAGCATTTTTTCCAGCATAACAATGTATAAAATTCTTCCTCTTATTTGTCTTCCAATGACTTTTTTATATATAATTTGATCTCCTTTTTCCATCCCTTACCTCAACAATGAGAAAATGACTTGAGAGAAGGACAAGAGGATTCCCTTGGGGGATGCATATATCCAAATTGGCTCAAAATTGAATTTCCTTGAGTAGTACCTACCATGGAATCCAAACTCAAATTGTGTGGAGTGGTCCCAATCTGTTGTCTAGACTTTGGGCAATCCACGTGTAGATTTTAATCCTGTACATAAATTACCTGCAAAAAAATTGGCTCAAAATTGACTTTCCTTGAGTAGTACCTGCCATGGAATCCCAACTCAAATTGTGTGGAGTGGTCCCAAACTGTTGTCTAGACTTTGGGAAACCCACGTGTAGATTTTAATCCTGTACAAAAATTACCTGCAAAAAAATTCTTTAAAATAAAAAATAAATAGTGGTGACAACATAAAAATTAAAACAAATATACATAGAGACTTTCCCCTGCATCCCAAAATCAGGAATACCATATTGATTTTTCATTATATTCCTTTCAATGTTAAAATACACATATATACATGTCGAAGCATTCATAAAACCTAATCAATTAACCCTAAATTAGATCATAACCTTAGTTCCCTTGACCATATATACAAAATACCATGGGCAGAAAACCATCATACCCAAAACCATGTGCAAAACCCATGCAAAAAACCATAGGTAGGTCCGCCCACCTAATATAAGGTCCAAAAAAAATTCCTGAGCCATTTCCTCTGACCCCGTGCCAGGGGGCTACTACCCCCCTGGAAACCCCCTACCAGAGGGGGGGGGGGGGGGGTGTTGCACTCCCCATGCTAGGCTTGACACGTGTGACTAGTCGTAGAAATAATATAACACACACCCAACATCGCATGGCTATTGAAGGAAAAGTAACGTGGTAGTGATTTTTTTCCTTTGAAGTGCCTACACAGATTGATATTTTAAATCAGATTTCGTAAAAATTTTGATTTTTTTACTTTAATTATGTTTCTAGCTAGAAAAACTTTACCTATACATGTTTTTGTATGACTCTAGTTTTCATCTAGCCTATAAAAATGTCTGTACAAATTTTCCATATTAACAGTCATTTTGTGCACATGTGGGTTTCCATAATAAAATTATATTTTTCCTTAACCAAATTAATTTCTTCCAAGGGCTTGGAGGGGTCTTTCCTAATGAGGAAGATTATCCAAAGGAGGGAATTTTTCTTTGAGCTACCAAATTAAGACATCAATTGGGACATTTTTTTGGATAGCAATTGGGAGAAGAAAAATTTCATGGGGATCGTCTCATTTTCATTGATGTCAAATGGGGAGAGTTGTAGAAAGGGGGGTATGGTAGTGTTATTTGAACTCATCAACATTAGGGGAAAAACACCCTGTCAGTGCCCCAGTTAGACCCTTTTCCACTTGAGATAGTGGTCCCGATAAGAATTATGGGACAGATAACCCTTTAACAAAAAAAATTGTATGAAGTGGGGTGAATGATGATGATAAGTGATCATACGCACTATATTCTAATGAATTAATTATAGATTATTGTAAAATATTATATTACTCTAGTAAGCTACAATCATATGTGCTAGAAAGATGTTGTAATAAACACAATAATATAAATTATTATGAGATTATGATATTAATTCAATTAAAATAAATTAATTTAATTAAATAGTTAAGTAAATTAATTTAAATAAAACATCACATATGATAAGTATTTTTTTGTTCACTATGTGAATTAAATTTCATGCAAACATGTCAGAAGTGATCATGAAAGTCTAACGGTAATACGTATATGTGAACAAAATCAATAATAAATTCCTTTCAAAGAAAAGAAATAGAAACCATGGATAATAGTACCCATGAGATTGTGAATCTGCTCATTCTGGAATTAATGGTGGTTCAGATTTATATTAATAAAATATTAAATACAAAATTTCAATCAAAGTCCCTTCTCAAAATTTAGAACCCCCTAACCCTCTCTCAAAGAGGAAAATTTATAATCTAAATAAAATCAAGGTCAAAACAAACACATCCATTAATATCTCAACATGGATAAATGATAAAATAATAATCACGAAATTAATATAACCAAATTGAGCCCATGATGAGGATTTCCCAATGGTGAGTTGTCGCAGCCTGTACACATCAAGAAAACTGATGAAATTGGGAGGATATTTAGGCTTAATACTTATCTGGATAGTAAAAATAGAAGCCTTCAACGGTGACAACATTTGTGTGGCAACATTTGATAAGCACCTAAGTACCAACCATTGGATATGAGGCTTCACGAGAAACTGCTAATGATGTTCAAGTTCAATCTGGGATAACTGCTCAATTCTTTCAACCATTGTTGTACTATGCTAAAACCAATTTTTCAATAATGTCATGGAATATGGAAGTGAATCCTCTGAGTAGTTAGAAACTATATTTTCTTGTAACAATGCATTATTGATTGATTCAATGATAGTATTTTAAATATATCAGATCTCATTCACTACAACTTCAACTTTTTTCATTCTAATCTCCCATTCAACAAGGGAATTAACTATTTTACATTGGTCCTAAATTAACACCAGATTATTGAAAAATATATTTTGTTGATGCCTAAGCAGAGAATTCAACTCTTTGGCTTCTTATTTAAACTCCGCCAGCTGAGGATTGACACACAATTTTTCTAAATTTCTATGCATTTATTCAATCTGATTATATTTTATCTTTATCATCTTATCATTATGTACTTTCAATACATCAATGTTTTTTTGTAATTATACAAATTCATTATTCCATTGCTCAGTAATCTTCTTCTTTTCTGTATTGAATGTTTGTTCCATTGAGATTATCTTTTCTTCCTTTTCCTTTAGAAGTCCTTCAAATTATACTACTTTATCCATTATGGTTGAAGCATAAGCTCCTATGAATTGAGTCAACTTTTATAATTATTTTTTTGGTGAAATGAAAGAACCTTTCCACAAAATTTTGAAAGAAGAACTTTTCCAGGTACCAATGACTAATATTGATTGAGTTTTCTCTTCGTTCTCCCCTTGTTTACTACAACCTTGTCCTGAGGACTATAGAATATATCCAAAGGAGGAATTTCTTCAACATTGAGAGTGACCTAGGAAGAATGGAAAGCTAGAATAATTTCAACATATTTTTGCTCATGAATGGAAGATTTATCAATAATTTATCTTAACCTGGAATCATGTTTAGTACTCTTATGGGTATCCTAAACATTGACCTAATGTGAGTAAGTTCCAATTTGAGTGACTGTGGTTTGACCCTTGGTCTTTGGATTAAGAATCATATGAAACTCATTCTAGGGCTCATTTAATTTAGGATTAAAAGTAAATTCTTCTACTTGGGATGTAGAAGGAACTATGACAACCTCTTGTCGACCCTGAGGGGGAATCATTGATTGCGATGAAGTACCAAGATGATTATTGGACACGGATAACTTTTGAAGAGGTAGTTGTAGCAAATATAGTGGAAGAATTGCTTTCCTAGAAGTTATATACTGAGTAAAGTGAGTATTTTCTTCCACTGTTAATTTTTAATCCACTTGTTGTAGAATTTTTTCGTAGAAGGAAGACTGTACAAACATGTCATCCAACTTATCCTACTCATGAATGAACTATCTAAATAAAATTTTTGACAACAAATCTTGGATCATATCTCCTGTTAGGAATAGTGGGAAATTTGAGAGCTTGAATAGCTAGGATCTCTTTTTTAGAATGACGGTAATTGGCCAATGTAAATATGCAAAATCCCAAAGGAAAAATAGGCCATGCCATCTTGTTTGAATCCTTAATAAATTGGTATTGAGCGAGTCAAACGGAGATCGGATGCCAAATTTATGTCCCCGGGAAGTTGAAACACCAATTTAACTGTAAACTTTTGACCCACAAATTTTTGGCGCTTCATCTCCCAGGGTTAGGTTTTTTTGGGATTATTTGATTCTTTTACATGATTTCTCAACAACAAATAAAGCCTGAGCCTCATTGTAACATGTCATAGAGTTGGTACTTCATATCTCTTTTTTGTGTGATAAGAGCGTCAGTCTAACAAACTTTTCCTATCATCATGTCTATATTGTAAACATACTGTATATTATAGCCAACACCTTTCCTAGATAAGTGTTGCCAGTACCCTAGCTATTCATTTCCATTATGTCTCATTGTAACATAGTTCAGAGGCCTATAGCTACCACATCTCTTCTCAGAGATACGCCTACCAGTGCCCTAGATGTTTATTTTAGTCATTTTTTTTATTAATAAAATGAAACATTATTTCCGTTGCATCTCTGTATCTATGGATATATGTGTATTTTGTTGTGTTCCTACATAAAATCTGGATTAGGGCTTCATATTCAGAAACTTGGTGCTGCTGCAAATAGGTGTGTAGCTCCTCCACCAA